>VZSZ01005881.1:34075-85881 GCA_013398815.1 Ibidorhyncha struthersii | reverse complement strand
AAGGGAGGGAGAGGGAGGGAGAGAGAACATGGAAGAAAACACACATTTGAGTCTTCCACAGTCTGCCACAGATTTGCTCTCTGGGCTTGGGAGCAATGCCCTTGTCAAGAGAAAGCATTTTATTTCCTACATTGCCATCATCGTTATATTTAATTCCATATTGCCAGGGCTTGACCCAAAGCCCAAGCCTGGATGACCTACTGGCTACAGTGATCTTCAGATGGGGGGACTGGCCACCTCTCACTTCCACGCCTAGCAAAGTCTGCCTTGGAAGGACACAATCTCCACAACGCCTTGCTGCAGAGTTCCTAAAAGCCAGCCAACCAACTTAAAACACAAAAAAAACCCCCAACCGGTTATCTTGCAAACCCACAGCTCAGAACTCGGCCACCCTCTTCCGTGTGCAATACATCACACGCATTGTAACACGTCCCTGTTTATTGTTCCGTTTAATTTCTTCGCTGGCCTTCTTGGCACCAAGGATTCCCATATTAACCCAGATTCATCCAAACTGTGGTATTGCCAAATGAATTTCTGTGTTTTTTGTTTTGTTTTGTTGCTTTTTTCCTCCTCACGGATCTACCTAATTCTTTCACCTGCTCAACTTACTCGACCCACTAAAACAAAATGAAACTCGTTCTTATTTTGAGATGTTAAACGGCCATACAGTTGGGTTCTGCCCTCACCACCAAATAATTTTTTAAAAGCTGCTTCAATGGGAACAATTTAGTGAGCAATTTTTATCACCCTCATTCAGTGGAAAAACCCTCTTTATTCCATAGCAGCATAACAAGTATAACAGAAGAAAGAAATGGTATCCTGACCCCCCGAGATTCATATGCTTTCCAACAGACAAGGCAACTTCCATTAGGCTTACATTGATAAGCGCCGTTTTGACTCGGCTAGGGATTGCAGGAATTGATTTCTTAGTTTTTTTTTCAGATATGATAAGCATAAGTAGTGGAGAAGAACTACTGAGTTAGCAGATACCGCTCTCTTCATCATTGTTCCATTCCAAGGGAGAGCTAGTAATGATTTTTTTAAAGAAAATGAACCACACGTGAATTCTTAGCATTTAAAACTAATACTACTCTTCCTGCTCGGACCACCGCTACAGCTACTTTGGCTTCTGAACCATGTGGTTCCTCGATTACACATTATTCAAAAATACTCTTGACGGCGGATCAAATTAAAAGAAGGTATTTTCATATTTGCTGAGCCCTTCAGTTAATGTGAATTCTGTTAAGTTATAAAGTGCTGTTACAAGCAAAAAAAAAAATGGTTCTCTACAATTAAGTTTGAATGCAGCCATGTACAATACCACTATGAACATCTCCTTGACTCTCCAAATAAACCGAGGTGGTATTTGCAGGTTTTCTTATAGCTCTTCTCCTTTTCTGGCAGTCTAAGGACAGAGTGACATCAACAATTAGGGAGATGAAAACATGTGTCAGTGCAACTTCAGTCAGACAATGATGGAAAACAATGGAAATTCGATGATTTCATTTCCACGGGACAGAAACCGCACATTGCTGCCGAGCAGACAGCTGGTGGATGGCTCCAAATACTAAGCAGACCAAGGAATGATCTCAGCGATGTTAAATAAATGAGATCTAGGTAAGCTTTCTACCACTCAAGAATGACTTCAAGCCAATTAAAGAGAAAAATCACCCTTCATTAACTTAGTGCTCATCTTTCCACCCCCTGCAGTCAAGAAGAATTTACAATATCTGCGTCCTTGGATGACGCCAGAAGTTGAAGCCCAAAGTGTGGATGAAGTGTATCAATTGCACACGTAGGCAGAAAGGCCAGTAAATTATTATCAAGCAAAGTCCATCCAAACATCTCATTTAAAAGGTGCCAGTTCTTCTACTGGAAGATTCAATCTACACAATGCTCTCCTCTCACCTAACACAATAAGGACCACAGAAGGTTGAGTCCGTTCAGCCTCTTCTTTCTGTGGAAACCTGTAAATGACCTGTAAGGATGGACAAAGAGTTGGGAAAGGGTTTCAAGGACTGTCTGAGCAGCTGATGGGACTTGTCCTGGGGCCGCAGTTCAGTTCATATAATACAAACGTGAATAAATAAAAATCCCACCCGTCTTCCCTCTCCCTCTCCACGCACTCATCTTCGATCAGCCAAAGGGAGAGAGTCACCAGCGCCTGGTAAATGCTTTGGATAAAAATCCATATATTGAATTCAGAGAAATGAAATAATATGTGAGCTCTGACAGAACATCAATTAATGGGGTTTGCAAAACAGCCCTTTCTTATTTTTAGGTTTTCAAAGTTGTTAACTTTGGCAGTCTCCAAGATCAGATGGAACTACATTTCAAGATCTCATTCCAGCCTCTCTGGGCCGTATTTGGTGAATGAACACAAAACCACCTTGGTGGAAGGAGAAAAAACCTCAATACAGCATGATGGGGAGCTACCCGGGGTCTGACTGCCTTCACTTTACTTTACTTTAAGATAATGATCCTAAACTACCAAAACTATACACACACAGTGGTTCCTCTATTACATATGTGCATCTGCACTGCAGCCGCTCTTCTGAAAATGTGAATTTACTCCACTTCCACATTAGTTTTATATCTTTCAAATAATAGCTTTCTCTTCTTGCTGCCAGGGGGAAAAAGCATTCTAAAATGCTGTTACATCACTGGAGGCAAAAAAAAAGCATCATTTTTAATAATTAAGGGATGATTTTAACTGAGCCTACTCACTTTAAGCAACGAGACTTGTCAAGCAGGTCATTAATGACAAGAGAACTGTCTGGGTATGGAAACATCAGTGAAAGACTCCCATCGTGTCCACCAGTTAAATGTCATCGCATAAAACGTAATACTTTCCCAGACTTATTTTACTGCTTTTCTGTTTCTTTAAAAAAATACCCAACAAACAAACCCAACAGAATAATGAGAAAAAACCCATCTGTCCTTGCCCAAAGAGCTACGTGATCACTGTTGGGTTGCTAAACCGGGTCAGAAAAGGACAATGAATCCAACCGCGTTAGGTCTTCTTAGGTCCCAACCACCACCACCACGTATCGCCCGAGACTCTGAGTGCCTATTAACGAGGCAAAGATCCTCATTTATAATTACCATTCATACAACACTTAATACCCTCATTCAAAGCACAAGTGGTAACATCAAGTTTCCACATACTGTCACAACATCTCCTACGGAGTTATTTAAGAAAATACAGCGTTTCGCATTACAGAAGAAATTAGCTTTTTTCCCCCCACTTCAGTATTCAGGGACGGGGATGCAGCACGGGAGGGCAGTGCCACGGTGGGTATGGTACAGGTCAACTAAACCACTCCACTTTTCCAGACGAAGAAATGTTAATGAGATATAGACAACAAACAATATAATATTAAGATGTTTTTAATGCATTATTCCCAACCATTTTTTGAGGGGGGAAAAAATCACCAGGTGTAGTGAGATATTTAAATAACGTACATAGGGGTAATTAAGAGCTGCAACGGGCTGTCCAGGATCATTAAGAGATATTAAACGCNGATGGGATGGGATGGGATGGGATGGGATGGGATGGGATGGGATGGGATGGGATGGGATGGGATGAGCTGCCAGCACTTACAACTTTTCACTAAATTCATCTCTAAGTAATATAGCTTCACAATAACACTCACTTTTCAGATGAAAAAAATTCTTCCAAGATCTTTCCCCTCTGTTTCACAAAATATTGACCTGCTCCTTCTGGTTATAAAACCAAACTGAAATTAAATTTAACTCAAGTATTAACTTTTTTTTTTTTATGTGAAACTACGCACGGAAAGTGGATAGTCAATTTAAGACTTTTTCCCTGCAAAAAATCCCCAGCACTTATACACAAGCTCAATACAAACAATTTCGCCCTCTGCAAATACGTTGTAAAATGAAGTACTATGGCTGTTTTACAATCCCCCACAAAAGATTGTGATTTGTGTTAGCTGAGCAAACGCAACAGCACGCCGTCGAAACTACAGGCACAACTAAAGTAAAGAGCATGTCGATACTGGATCTCAGGCAGCGCTTTCGCACATTGCTCTTGTTCAAAGTATAAGAGGCATTTTCGTTCAAAAAAGTGAATTTTGCCAGCGTTTCTAATTGGAAAGACAAAATCACTAATATCAGAGAATTTCCAAACGCCAAATAGCGACAAGCAGTTAGCATTGGCTCAGAGGGAGTGATTTCCCATTTGCATCCTACCAGATATATTTTTTAAGCCACCTTCCGTCCCAGTTGATGAGCAGACCCAGTTCTGCCCAGCTGGCAGCCTGGAGAGAAGATGCCCGTTGGCACGGGACGGAGAGAGCCTTTCTGCTGCAGCACATCAGGCTACCAAACTGCTTTTACTCTTCCATACTGCTTTTCCGACAAGAATACAGTTGTGGGATGGCTTTTTAGTCCAGACAGCTACAGATACTCCCTGGCTCGGTCTAATACCGAAGGATTATTTATATTACCCTTGAGAGCTGCTTTTAGAAACACGTTCCCTCTTTAACTCTTCCTAGCAGCTCTCTTGCTTGTGGCATGCGAAACAGCTGGCATCAGACACCAGTCTTGGACTTCTGTCCCTGGAGGGAAGGTTTAGGTATCAGGAACGCATAGACCATCTTCACCTTAACGGTGGTTTTGTTTCGCCGTACTGGTCTGTTTTGCAGAACATCACAATCCTACACCCAGTGCAGCCAGATTTGGATTGCCTTCTTAAGAAACTGTCTTAAAGGAAATGAAACAGATTGGACATTAGGAAAAATTTCTTCACGGAAAGAGTTGTCAAGCATTGGAACAGGCCGCGCAAGGAAGCAGTGTAGTGGTGGTTTTGGCAGTGCTGGGTTGACAGTTGGACTTGATGATCTTAAGGATCTTTTCCAACCTAAACGTTTCTACAATTCTGACTTTGTGGTTACAGTTTTTGAAGACAGGCATTATTCTTTTTCTTTCTAAAGCCTGGGTTGGGCTGAAGTATACATCCACAGTCCACAGCGTATATACTCCTGCTCTGGTAATACGTGGGGACTATTTGGAAGAGCTGTCGCACGTCGTGGTAACTCTCCAGGGACTCACCCAAGCTCCATTATCCATCTCATCTTTTTGCAAGAATTAATAAAAAATGTAGGTGTGGGCAGAAGGTGGAACCTTGGTAGGAACCTGTGTTCTTGTATTAACAAAGTCATTAAAAATACAAAAACTCAGTCTCTGTTTCAGTGATGGCACTCAAAGGTTCTTCCCCACCCTACGAACATTCTCCATACCGAGGCAGCCACACTTTGCAGGGTTGTTTTTTTTTCCCTCAGCTTTATCCAACAGTGCAAACCTCCAGCATAGATACAATTGATGTTATTGTAAGCAGGATCTGTAACTCCATGGGGAATCATTCCCAACAGCTAATTTCAGCACAGACGGGCTCATCGCCCCAGACCCTCCTTGCGTTAGAGTTTTGAACTGCTCCTGAAGAAGGTTTTTTCTCCCCAGTACCATATAGATCTTTGAACCTGCTAGACACAATTAATTTCAATTAAGAAACAGCAATGGCTTAACAACTGTGTGACACTTTGGATCAGTTATTGCCTCTTGCTGACATAGACCATTTCTAAAACACTCATGGATGGTTCCCACCCAAGCGGCCAGTGCTGCTGCTGCAGCCGTCAGTCTGTCCCATCACCCATTCTCAGATATCCTCCCAAACTAAATGGCATTTACCTTTTCAGAAATTTACCCTAGAAATCAACTTGCACGCAAACAAGCACCTGAAGATAATCAGCACAAGTTTAAAACCACCCCAAACTCAAAGTGTAATTTTTCCTTGTTATTCCCTGAGGGTGCAGAACTTTCTTCTGAGCCTCACGTGAGACCCTGGAAGTTGGCACAGCCTAAAAATGCAACTGTGCCCTTGGATGGTAAAATCCCAATGATGAACCAAGGGGCTTACTGCATAGGAAAGGCAGAAAAAGAACCTTAATGATGCTCCACGTGCCTCAATTCTGGGGCTTCACTATGAAATACAAAATAATGAAAATACTGGTTACGATGAAGAGACAGTCATCAGCACCACAGGCGGAGGTTGACTGATTGGAGTTTCCACGCCAAATTTCCAAGCTGCAAATTAAGCATCAAAGACGCCGTGCAACTACTTAACGCATGCAGTTAATGTGTCTATTTATGCACTAGAGTGCTTGCCCAGTTGCATGGCAGCAAATTCTTATCCTCCCGTACTGAATTTATTTTCCTCAGGCTATACCTGGAGCTCTACTGACTATTAAATAACAACTACAGAAGAAAAATGCAGCTTCTCCTGGACGTCCTTCCTTTGCCAAAACCTACAAGGCGAATTGCACAATAAGAGCATTGCAGGTCTTCTCATGTCCTCAGCTTCCTAGAATTAATTTCGGTAGAAATCTTTGAAACTAGACCAAAAAAAAAACCAAAAAACAAAGGGAAGGAATCTCTCATGCTTGTATACCCACACGCTCCATCCACTTGCATGGGAGCACACGTACTGTATCCCTGTAGGAACAAACTGGAGGCTGATGATTTTTGTGCAAAAAGGAATAAATTGCTTCTCCTTGCAGTAAGGTCTGCAAACTGTTAGCCAAAGATTTACTGAAGCTCTGCCCTCTCTCCTGTGCCCCCCTTCCTGAATCTCAAACAATGCATTTTTAATGTAACGTTTAAAGGTTTGATGAAAAAGTTATAAGTATTGACTTTCGCTGCAGCTCATTCCCGCTCAGCATTGCTCTGCTGATGAACAAGAAATGCGGTTCTTCAGAGTATTTCAGATTGCGCTGTTTGGGGACCTCCTACAATCATGGAGGTGAGAAACGGCAGCAGATCTCAATGAGCAGTCTAAGGTGCAGTGGAGCACAGCTGGTAGGAGCCTCGACTTCCAGCTCTGTTACTGCCAAATCTTTTATTTCCAGTTCCAGTTGGATTTGTCTGCTACTCTTCCCTTTTATCTTTTGTAATCCTACAGCAAGGGGTGCAGCCGATTGAAGAAGTACAGTGGTTTTGTGACAGAAAAACATCTGATAGAGAGAAGAAGCAACTTCTTCCCTTTAAACCACCAAAGTAGATTGCCTCAAGCTCTTGGATCCCTCCATGCACACTGGACATCTTTCACCCAGCAAAATCATAGAATCACAGAATGGTTGGAGGTGGAAGGGACCTTAAAGATCATCTAATTCCAACCCATTTGCCATGGGCAGGGACATCTTCCACTAGATCAGGCTGCTCAAAGCCACCTCCAACTTGGCCTTCCAGTGATGGGCCATCCACAACTTCCTCGGGCAGTCCGTTCCAGCCTCTCACCACCCTCATCGTTAAACAGTTCTTCCTTATGTCCAGTCTAAACCCATCCTCTTTCAGTTTAAAAACATTATTCCTTGTGCTTTTACTACGGGCCCTGGCAGGAAGTCTCTCTCCGCCTTTCTTATTAGACCCGTTTATATACTGGAAGGCCGCTATAAGGTCTCCCCGAAGCCTTCTCTTCTCCAGGCTGAACAACCCCAACTCTCCCAGCTTGTCCTCCCAGCAGAGGGGCTCCAGCCCTTGGAACATCTCTGTGGTCCTCCTCTGGCCCCGCTCCACCAGGTCCACGTCCTTCTTATGTTGGGGGCTCCAGAGCTGGAGGGGTCTCAGGAGAGTTAGCGTAGAGGGGGAGAACACATCCAATCATAAATACCTTAATTATTATTTACTATTAACATCACTGCTAAAATAACATTTGGTTTAAAGCTGCTGCTTGCAAAGAAAGTAATTTCCAACTTTGAGAAATATTAAAAATAGAGCAATCTGCAAGGAGATGATGATTGACAGAGGGAGAGGTGAAGAGCACCGCTTAAATAATGTATGTAAACCTGTAATTCAGCCTGACACAAATTCATTTTTCTTGCTATGACACACAGATGTAATCCAATCAATGAGACAGTCTCCGTGGCAAAGCCATTATTTAAACAAAGCTAGCTTGGCTTAAAAATGCAATAACTTGGGACAATTTAGGACTGCGATATTATGCGCCATTTTGCATTGTGATGTGCTGAGAGATCCTACATTGATCTTGAAATAAAAAGCCAGCAACATTTTGACAGTTCATAGATTTCCCCCTTTCTCTTTGACTCCAGAATCCCCAAATGTGTTAAATAGCCCGGCAGCTATCACCTCTGCTTACCGCACCCGGTTTATTATCAATAAAAGCCGAATTGGAGAGCCTTCTTAAAAGGCAGACTAGCAATAAGAACACAGAACTACTTAAATGCAGCTTTAACAATAGTGCTCTCTCCCTTTCGAAATAAGCATCTTTTTTTCTTTTTTTTTTTTTTTCCAAAATATATTCGATTGCTGCCTCCAAACACATTACCAAAGCTGTACAAAAAGGCAGAGAACAGGGAGAAAAACGATTTCTTGAGTCGGCGGACGGGATTGTACTTAAAGCACAGAAGAGGGAGTTGGGAAACTTTGGTTCAGCTCCTGCTTCCATCCGTAAAGCACCAGGGTTACTCCTGAATTAAAGATCAGCAGATGCTCAGGCTATTTGCTAGATCAAGGCCAGGGAAGTACACAGCTCGACATGATCAATCCCTTAATCTTCCCGGGTTTTCATTCCCCATCTGTAAAATGGGAGTAATTATCCTTCTCTTCTCTTGTCCCCTGTTTGCCCTGTTTAGTTACATTATGCCCTCTTTTAATCCGTCTGTGCGCTGCTGGGTCCCCGGTTGAGGTTGAAGGACTGACTCATTACCATAATGCGCATAAAAACCAGCAATATTGCACCGGTTGGATAACCTAATGTGCTTTCTTCACCTCTGGCTTTTGTAGTTTCCCTAATCAGAGACAACTCCGAATTATCTCAATTTAACAGATGGTGCTGTGCCACCTACCACTGGTTAAACTGGCTTTAACACTACAGTGACAGTGCAATAAGTAGACAGGACTAGAGGCTATTCCAATACAGCTCTAAAAATGTAATCTGATGTAAAATCTCTGACTAAAGCAAAAAGACTAACTTTTTTTTTTTTTAATTGATTTACAATGGAATTTCAGCACCGCAGTTTTAATGGCAAGAAAGATGAATTGTCTCTACGGATGCAGTTTGACTCTAAATGTCTCTGGAAAGACAGCACACGCTTGCTAAGAGCTAATCATCGCAAGGTGAAATCCATTTCTCATATGCTACTTTGTTTTCAGAGATTAAAATCAAAGTCCTGGGGGTTTATTGCTCTGCGAATCAGCAATTGCAAATGCACGGCAAAACAATGCCAGCCCAAAATATGACAGCTCGGAAGCAACTATAATGCAGAAGGGATTTGGGAGTTTACCCTGTAAAGCACTGAAAGAGACATTCCAAAGTTAAAAGAAGTTTTTGAACAATTTTGCCTTCAAAAACTCTCCCCGTTTTGAAGCGTCAGTGCTGGCTCATGTCAAACAATCACATGGAACTGCCAAAATTATGCTTTTTACTGTCGTGATGCAACCAAGAGCAGGTCTCCCCGTGCTGTTCTTGTGCAAGAGCCGTACCGCCGCGTGGCGCACACAACAGACGTAGCAGCAACTCAACAGGAGGTGGATCCTTGCTGCTCCTGGCAGCCCCGCGTGATGGTTTTGGCAGTGCTCAAAACTGGATAAAAACTATTTAGTAAAGTTGGGGCACCGTCCCCTTAGCAGACGGCCCTGTGCCTCCCCAAAACTTAAAGGAATCTGCTGCTACAGACTAATAAATTAAAATCTCTCCAACCCTTCCACATCCTCCTTTCTGCTGTTCCCCTTGCAGAACCACCACCGAGGCTCCGACTGACACAGCCTGCCTCGTCAACAGCAGAATTGGGGAACATGAAAAAGCTATTAAAGCCTCAACGGTGCTGGCAGAAGGGTACTCATATGGGCTGGATCTATTGAGCTGTATGGGGACAAGATCTTCAGCTGTGTAAGTCAGGAAAGACACAATGACACCTCTGTGTCAAAGCTCAGCTGCCAGCAGGAATGGGAAACGAGCAGGTCCAGAGGAGGGCATGAAGATGCTGTGAGGGCTGGAGCCCCTCTGCGGTGAGGACAGGCGGAGAGAGTTGGAGGTGTTCAGCCTGGAGAAGAGAAGGCTCCACAGAGACCTCAGAGCCCCTTCCAGTCCCTAAAGGGGCTCCAGGAGAGCTGGGGAGGGACTCTTGAGTGGAGTGACAGGACGAGGGGGAATGGTTTTAAACTGAAAGAGGGGAGATTTAGATATCAGGAAGAAATTCTTGACTCTGAGGGTGAGGAGACACTGGCCCACATTACCCCGAGAAGTTGTGGCTGCCCCATCCCTGGAGGTGTTCAAGGCCAGGTTGGACGGGGCTTGGAGCAACCTGATCCAGTGGGAGGTGTCCCTGCCATGGCAGGGGGTTGGAACTCGATGGTCTTTAAGGTCCCTTCCAACCCAAACCATTCTATGAATCTGTGAAATGAGGTCAAAGCTGGCAATGAACACAAAACTCATTTGAAGTTTGCTTAGAGGGACGTAACAACAGAAGAGCATTAAGCACGTATGTATGACATCAAGTCTTAAAATCAGGATGTAACGATGGAGAGGGAAGCCTTAAATTAGTTTGGCTAATCCTGACGGGCTTCGCTAAGCTCCTCCCCATCACCCTGCACAGATCAGGAGCGGCAGCAGAAGCAATGCTTCGCTCGTTGGAGAGAGCTGCATCGAGTCCGGTCCATGCAGAGACAGGAGCACCTCATTCTTACAGGAGGGAACTGAAAACTTGACTATTACTGAAATGCAGTTAGTTAAGAACAACAGCCTGAAAGGAAGGCTCAAGAGAAGACAGGAAAGCTGAGCTAATGAAGAAAAGTGTTTCTACCAAATTGGATTGAGACAGAACGTGCAACCAGGATGAGATTCTTCCCTTCGCTTGAGCTTAGAAGTTGGGGGCTCCTGTTGCTGCTCAAGTTATTTGGCAATGGCTGCTGCTGCTGACCCCAAAACACAGATAACTCCGAGCAAACTTCTGGGAGTTACTGATTTCAAACAAGCCCAAAACACAGACCGGGAGTAGGAACTGGCAGTGATACGGATCTTCAGAGAGGCTGGATTTTATTACTATTCCATTCCTCTCCTGAGGGAGCCTAACAGCTTTTCATGATCAGGAAGAAAGTTAATAGACAAACACTATTATTATTAAACTAGATTAAATTTGGAACCACCACCCTTGACAAGTAGCCCTGTAAGGTGTAATTTGAGAATCACGGCAGCTGAAAATAAAAAGTCTGCCCTCAGTGATATCGTAAAGCTGGGTTATAATAAACTCACGTGAGCTGAGGGAAACAGCAAATTGCAAGGTGATACAGCAGACGATAGAGGCACAAAGTGAGGATGCCTCGCTTCATCGGGATGCACGACGACAGCCAGGCTGTGCGCGACCCACCCCCACCCCATCGTAGGGCTACACCATTAATTCTGTGATGGGCATAACAGGTTTCATGCCTTACTTGTCCTCTGCATCCTCAGTTTTCCTTTTAATTAGAGCCACTTGCAAGACGAAGCCTGCAGAAATCACGGGAAGAAGCAGCAGAGGGATGTTCCGAGTTTCAACTCGGTTTGCTCTTTTGATGGTTTATTTACCTTGAAAATAATGGCTGCTCCTTATTTGTTACGGATGTTTGTATTTCCCATTTACCAAATCCACTCTAGCATTAGGGAACTCAACTCAGAACACTTTTGCCTGAGTTTAAGAAGCTCTGCGTGCCAGGCAGGCAGGATGTCTCACTCAACAGGAGATCCCAAAATGAGAGGAGTGCCCTGATTTCCCCCGCGTTGCTCTAAACTCATCCTCTTCTCCTGTTCACTGTATTTAAACAAATGCTCATTTTCCGAGAGGAAGTGTGGGTTTCATCATGCTCAATCAAAATTGACCCAAGCCGCCAAGAAACGTCGTGGAATAGGACAAGGAGTGCACATGGGCCAAATCCTGATCAGAGTTTCTATATTTCAGTTCTTTCAGCCGTAAAGCATTGCCCATTATCCACAATTTCCAATACTTCCTTGAATTTTGCCTTTTTTTTTTTTTTTTAACTCATTAAATTTTTAAGACAGAAGGCGGCTTGCAAACTTCAAAAATCCTAACGCAGGGTTCCCCATGACATGACTGACCTGCACGGCTACCGCTCAAACTCTCGTGAAAACTCCTCACCCTGTAATTCCCCACTTCGGAGCGTGAGACGACACTTACCTGTTCACCAGGGTAAGGTGGAAGAACAGCTCTGTAATTGCTTGGGGTCTACAGTTTAGAAGGATCTGAACTGTGAATGCAACATTTACTTTTATCATAACCAGCTGACATTCAGAAAACCTTAGGTATAGATCCCGATCTAAATTAGGAAAGTAGCAAAGAGCAGCTCATACCCCCAAAATCCCCCTGAAAGGACTCACTGGTTGTCGCTGTTGAGCTTGGGAGAGTTCCTACTTCTGCAGATGTTATTTTTAGTGAAGTTAAAGCGGTTACGCAGGAAAAAACCCAACGATAATCTAATATGATCAAATACAAAAGGACATGAAGACGTCAGAAACAGAATATCAACGCACAACAGGATTTTATAATTTGGATGGGTTTCTCTCTCTGCAGTCCTCATGGGAATGGTTGGGTAAAGTTGCAGAGCAGAATCCCTTAGTGCTTTAAGTACAGCTCAGTCATCTCCAACACTTCCAAACCAAGCTCTCACCAAAATTCAAATGCTTCTAATTAGAACAAAAGAGCCAGGGGCTTTGCGATACAGGAATGTGACCGTTTGATATGAAGAAGCAGAACTCAGGCTGCTTCTTACGAAAGACACTGCATGGACCAAAAACCAGCACCCCTTCATTTAGCAGGTTTCTTTTTCCATTTCATCTCTTTCACAGGGATGCTACGTTTTGTTTTGTTTTGTTTTTTTTTTTTTTTAAAAAGATAAGTTCTGTCATCTAAAAATAATAAAATGTTCTTCAGTGCTCAGAGCAATCATCGTCTAATAATTACAGCTCATCGCCTTGAAATTGCAGCTAAAGCTGTCGAGTTGACTGCACTGCACTGCGTTAGCAATATAGTAGAGGCGCAGCTATGGGCAAGCACGGCTGATAGGAGGTACTGGCTGGTCAGTTCTGATATTCAGATAATTAATCATAGTCTCGGACATTGTTTTTCACCCCAAAATGTAGAATCTGGGATTGCGCAACATGCCAAATGGAGCTACTCACTTAACAAGACAAATGGATTTTATTGACTTAATCAAGAGTAACAACTCAATATCTCATTTCTTCAGAGCCGGCTAGAACAAACTCTGGGGGCTCGAGGAGAAGATGTAAAACACAGTCTATAAATGATGAGAGTTTATTAAAGAAATGCCAATGGAAACTGCTTCAGAACTGAATGTCCACGTTCTGCAAAGCTTCCACAGCAAGTGGGCAAAATATTGACTTATAATAAATGAGGCAAGCAATCTACAGATAACATATCAGGGGGAAGTCCATAATTTTTCTCCTGCAACTGATGAGATTATTCTACTGCACTGTGTTTGATGGGATGGGAAACAAAAGGTTATCATGTTTTTTGTTGCTGTTGTTTGGATGACAGCTTGCTTTTGTCACAGCGCCTTTCCATGCAATTGCCGTGTCTCTGCTCCCCCAAATTAGCTGAGCACGCAGTGGAAGTAGCAACCTTAGCTCAGATTCGCCAAACTTGGGCCAAAACATCAATGGCTCTAAGGATTATTCCTCTGAGACCTACAGGCAGCCTCGGGAGTAGAGGTTGTCTGTTCACACCCATCAATCTACCTAAAAACACCTGCGCTACCACCTTCACACCCAGGCACCTCTGCCGTGCTGCCTTACTTGTAGATGGGGTCTTCACAGGGATCACCCTCCTTCAGCTGGAAAAATGAGAGGAATTAATAAGCCCGATTTTAGAGTAAGCACAGAAATTGAGAAGTTCAAGAGGAATGTCAGGGGCTGTCCTGACAGCACAGCTCCTGACCTTGCCTGCAATGTGGACTCTGGGTGCGAAGCTCTGGACACCACTTCTCAGGATGCTTTCCAGAGCCACGGGGCAAAAAAAGACAAGAAAGCCCCAACGTCTACTTTCTGCAGAAGGGAGCACGAAGCTTCCTGTGAAATCTCTGCTGCCAATGACTCCTGGGAAGAGAAAACCACAGAAACACCCCCCCAGTGGCCTCATCCATTACGGGGCAAACGCTCAGAGGCGACTGGATGGGTGGAAGTCCTGGCAGAGATCCTCTCCACCACGTTATTGAGGTGCACCACGTTATTGAGGTGCACCCGGGAGAGACACTGAGCAAGATCAGTGGGAGAGGATGAAGCAACTAAGCGTGAAGCACTGAAGTACAAATTGCCTCTGCTAAATATTAGCAACGAGCTTCCAAATTACCGAGACCAAAACAGCTTCTTCAAGATAACTTAATACCTGCATTCAGAGCTCAAAATTTTAAATCAGAACCAAAGAGCTATTATATTGATTTGTACGCAGTGAGCCACAGGAACACAAAATAAATGAGAACAAGAAAAAAACAAAGAGAGAAAATGTTTCTAACAATTCCATAGATTCCTCTCGGGGGTCCACAGCGACCAAGGTAGAGAAACTTCTGGTCAAAGAGGGAACGTTATGTTCTTATTTCTAGATAAATACAAGCAAGATTTCTTTTTTTTTTTTAACAAATTGACAGAATTTCTAAACAGACGTGAAGCCTGAAGAGGACCGCACACACTAACTCAGATATTTACTGTTTCTAATGGGGCAAATTACACTGCTGGTGATTAAGAGCCAAGCCTCAAAGGACTGGCTGTCTCTCCGCTTGATAACTAACGGGTTTTTAACACACCGAGCCTTTAATCTCCAGGACCGGATCCAAACTGAAGGTGAGGGAAAGTACAAGGCAGCTAATGGGGTCTGTTCCACGGCCAGTGATAGCCCATCACCTTTGGTTATTTGTAGCCCATTTTAGGACTGGCTGGGCTAAAATCTGGCTGTGCACCCCTGCGATACCTGGCAGCATTGCCTTGCTGCTGCTTTTGCTGTACGGGCACGGATTTCTGCTTTGAAGAAGTTTTTCTGAAGGCAGTCATAGGTTCTGCATGATGATGAGAGCAGAAGCAAGTGGAAAAGTAACGTTCCAAGACTATGGGGAAAAATGGTATCATGGCTATCCTCACTCACCTCTCCTTAGCCTCATGTCTTTGGCTCTCGGCAGTCGCTGCTGCCCTTTGAGCAACACACAGCCTGCAGGACTCACCACAGCATCTCGTGGACAGAAACCAAAGCAGTTTCCAATTCATCCATGTTAAATAGTTACATTTCGAAAGTAAACTTGCTTGCGGCCTCCTACAAGTGCACGTGAAATTAAGAAGAAGGGCCCAGAAGAGAGAGGGCAGAGAAAGTTTTACATTCAAATCTAAATATAAAGGTCACCTCTTGGACAAAGAACAGGGTAATGGACTGTATTCCCTCATATGCGCTGTATAAACAAATTATTTCCCTTATTGAATCATAGAATCGAGTTCCAACCCCCCGCCCTGGGCAGAGACTCTTCCGCTAGACCAGGTTGCTCCAAGCCCCACCCAGCCTGGCCTTGAACACCTCCAGGGACGGAGCTTCCACAATTTGTATGATTGTTTTCAATGGCTTGAGAAGCCTTCAGATACAGAGCAATGGAGAAGGTCTACATAGGGCAGACGGAGCGAGCAGGTATCAGGAGACAAGAGTTTTACTTCTCGCTGTGCCAGGTTATCCAGTGCTTCTCCTACACCTCTGCTTTTCCACCCACAAAAAAAAAAAAAAAAGGGACAATGAATNCAAAAAAAAAAAAAAAAAAAAAAAAAGGGACAATGAATCCTTCCAAACACACAACTTGTCAGGTGTTTCACAATCTTCAGATGGAAGCCACCTTAGAAACGTCCAGTTGTGAGCTCCCCGGGTCAAGAAGGACAGGGATCTGCTGGAGAGGGTCCAGCAAAGGGCTACAAAGATGATGAGTGGACTGGAGTGTCTTTCTTATAAGGAAAGGCTGAGGGACTTGGGGCTTCTTAGTATAAAGAAAAGAAGACTGAGGGGGGATCTTATCAACACTTATAAATACTTATGGGGGGGATGGGAAGAGCCTTTTTTCAGTGGTGCCCAGTGACAGGACAAGAGGTAATGGGCACAAACTTGAGCACAGGAAGTTCCATCTAAACCTGAGGAGGGACTTCTTTCCTTTGAGGGTGGCAGAGCACTGGCACAGGCTGCCCAGAGAGGTGGGGGAGTCTCCCACTCTGGAGACATTCCAAACCCGCCTGGACGCCATCCTGTGCCACCTGCTGTAGGTGACCCTGCCCTGGCAGGGGGTGGCACTGGATGATCTCATAGAATCATAGAATTGTTGAGGTTGGAAGGGACCTTTAAGATCATCAAGTCCAACCATTAACCTAACCTGACAAAAACCACTTCTAAACCACGTCCCCCATGTCTCCAGAGCTCCCCTTCCAACCCTGACCATTCTGTGATTCTGTAATAGGCTGTCCCCTTTTAAATGCCAGCAGAGTAACCAGCCGAGATGCAAACACTCAGAACTACTAGCAAATGATTAAGAGGACATCCACTGTGGTTCTAGCTTTAGGACGAACCAAGTGACTATGAGTAACAGATGCTGAATGAACAGCTTAGGCCACGCTCTTTCAAGCATGCCAAGTCCAAAAATAAAGTTCTGCCAAGCACAGAGGCCGTGAAATCAAACTTTACGAAAGGGAATGTCAGGTTAACATGGATTTAGACATCCACACAATGCAAAAGTGCTTATCAATACCCACTGAGAATATTCAACTTACAAATACCATCCACTTGCTTTGTGTCAGACTGGGAGACACGTGCTAGCAAACGCAGGCCTTGTCAGAGGATTTGTGTGCGTAACGCCTTCCACAAAGCCTCTGCTTTCAGCCTCACCCAAAATCATCTCTCTCATTTCAGCCCGAGCATTTCAATATGACTCTACAGGTAGCAAATTGAAATGTTCGGTCCTCCATTGCGGGGCGACTGAATCTGAAAAGCGAGCGGCAATAAGAATGAAGCAAGGCATCAATAGCACACGCTAAAGCTCTCCCCGACGACGGCAATGATGTCGGATGAATGATTGAGCATTTGTTAAACTTCTACCATTGTGAAAGCAACCTATTATTTTCCCAGTTGTGCACTGAAATGCCTCAATCACTGACAGAACAAGTGAGTGAGAAATAATACAGTTCATTTTCGATTGCTTTTGTTCAATAGATACATTGCTGTATACCTTATCTCCCATTGTTTCATCAACAACATAGCTGATATTTTTTCTCGTCCCCTTTTCTGATATCATATCGTTAGACTGATGACTCCTCCAACTGCGTACATCTTTAAGTCACCAATAACATCCTGTAACACGACGCAGTGTTCAATTGAGGCCTGTTTTTGTAAAGAAAAAGACGATGCTGCAGCACTCACGGGAAGGCGATACACATCAGCCAGCGCATGAAAGCAGCTTCCAAATCACTGTGCTTGGCCAAGGACGTGCTCCGACGTCTAAACTCCTGTCACAGCAGCTTACCTGAATATGGCTTTGCTTTTTCACAAGCTCGAGAAGTGGGCCCGTGTGAACCTCATGAGGTTCGACAAGGCCAAGCGCAGGGTTCTGCACTTGGGTTGGGGGAACCCCCGGTATGCATACAGGCTGGGGGATGAAGGGATGGAGAGCAGCCCTGCCGAGAAGGACTTGGGGGTGCCGGGGGGTGACAAGCTGGCCATGAGCTGGCAGTATACACTGGCAGCCCAGAAAGCCACCCTTTCGAACTCTTGCCATGTTACTGTGCCAGGGTTTAAAGAAAAAGCCATTATCTGGTTGGTGGCACACGTACAGGACAAGCAGCTTTCCAGAATCCCACCACAATGATACATGATCTTGGAGTAACAAGGCAATTTTATTAAGAAAAAAAACCCACAAATATGATACTCTTGGGACCGCCCTGTGGAAAGCGTTTGGATCCCAACCACTAGAACGTCTAACGCAAGCAGAAATAATCTTTTCCTGTCCACTTCTCACATTTGCTGCCCAACATCTCTAAGACATCTCAATCCACTGTCCCTCTCCTGTGACGTGCTGATACCAAAGGCCCAGGACTGAACACCACAGGGATTAAATGAGAACCAGGATTTAAGGAAGGGATGAGATCTGAAGTACACTGGTCCCTTATTAGAAATACAAGCTACAGCGCACGAAGCAAGAAACCTCTTGTGCAACCAAAGGCTTTTGTTCCTTTTCCCTGTGTCTTTTGAGAGAGGACAGCAAGGAGAGCAGCTCAGGGCTCAGGTCCCCCTCCCGTTGTAACTGCAGAAAGGTGACAAAAGCTGAGCAGCTGAAGTTTTTTGTCACTTTTTCAGCCACCTGTGAAAAAGTGCAAACGTGTACCTTTTATTTTGGTTAAAAAAACCTGCCTAGGAAAATCTGAATGTCTCCTGCAAACTCCTAGCACACAGGCCAGCCGGGTAGCAGTGGGCCAGAAGCGTCCACCTCATTAGCTATAAAGTCATTTGGAACAGTCATCGGCTTTTCTCCCAGGATTTTCACCCTATTCCCTATGAAAGCAAATATTTTTCTTTGGTTCTGCATTCAAATATACCAGCTTTTGCTTCCTTCTCCATCTCAGCACGAACCCAATGGCAGCAGGACTGGGAAGGCCGGTGGGAACGCTGCACTACAACAGCCATTGCTGACGGGCATTCCAGGCACTGCTTTGCCTTTGCGCGGAGCTAAGGAAGAAGAATTGAGATTTATCTGCCTAAAGATATCCTCTTGTATTCAAAAACAAACAAGGCAGAGTTAAGACAACATCTGGAGCCCCCAACATAGGAAAGAAATGGAGTGGAGCCAGAGGAGGGCCATGAAGATGCTGCGAGGGCTGGAGCCCCTCTCCTATGAGGGCAGGCTGAGAGAGTTGGGGTTGTTCAGCCTGGAGAAGAGTAGGCTCCGCGGAGACCTTACTGCGGCCTTCCAGTCCCCAAAGGGAGACTACAGGAGAGCTGGGGACTTTTTACAAGGGCAGGTAGTGATAGGACAGAATCACAGAATCACAGAATAGTCAGGGTTGGAAGGGACCTCTGGAGATCATCTAGTCCAACCCCCCCGCCAGAGCAGGGTCACCTACAACAGGTTGCACAGGACAGCGTCCAGGCGGGTTTGGAATGTCTCCAGAGTGGGAGACTCCACAACCTCTCTGGGCAGCCTGTGCCAGTGCTCCACCACCCTCAAAGTAAAGAAGTTCCTCCTCATGTTAAGATGGAACTTCCTATGTTCAAGCTTGTGCCCATTACCCCTCGTCCTATCAATGGGCACCACTGAAAAAAGACTGCTCCCATCCCCCTGGCATCCTCCCTTCAAGTATTTGAAAGCATTAACAAGATCCCCCCTCAATCTTCTTTTCTCCAGACTAAAGAGACCCAAATCCCTCAGCCTCTCCTCATATGAAAGATGTTCCAATCCCCTAATCATCTTTGTAGCCCTTTGCTGGACCCTCTCCAGCAGATCCCTGTCCTTCTTGAACTGGGGAGCCCAGAACTGGACGCAGTATTCCAGATGCGGCCTCACCAGGGCAGAGTAGAGGGGGAGGATGACCTCCCTCGACCTGCTGGCCACACTCCTTTTGATGCACCCCAGGATGCCATTGGCCCTCTTGGCCGCCAGGGCACATTGCTGGCTCATGGTCATCCTGTTGTCCACCAGGACTCCCAGGTCCCTTTCCACAGAGCTGCTCTCCAGGAGGTCGGCCCCCAACCTGTACTGATGCATGGGGTTATTCCTCCCCAGATGCAGTATCCTACATTTACCCTTGTTGAATTTCATTAAGTTCCTCTCTGCCCAACTCTCCAGCCTGTCCAGGTCACGCTGTAAGGCAGCACAGCCTTCTGGCGTATCAAGGACGAGGGGGGGAATGGCCTCAAACTGGAAGAGGGGAGATTTAAAATAGATATTAGGAAGAAATTTTTCACTCTGAGGGTGGTGAGGCAGTGTCCCAGGTTGCCCCGAGAAGCTGTGGCTGCCCCATCCCTGGAGGTGTTCAAGGCCAGGGTGGACGGGGCTTGGAGCAACCTGGGCTGGGGGGAGGGTGCCCTGCCCATGCAGGGGAGTAGGACTAGATGATCTTTAAGGTCCCTTCCAACCCAAACCATTCTGTGATTCTATGATAACAGAACAGACACTGGATTGATCACCAAAGCTGCAGAGCCCTTAGCTCCCTCTTGACCTCATCCTTCAAGATTTCTTCTGTCACTGCAAGACTTGTAACCTTGGGACGGTGCATGGATAGCTCTGGACAACAGCACTTGTTTAGCTCAGAAAAGATGTGGTCACACAGGGCCGCTCCTTGTGTGCCCCCAAACCACATCAAAACCCAGTTTTTAACAGGAGAGGAACAACAGACACACAAGGAGGAAAACTGGCTTAATATTATGCTATTGCCATGGATAAATCCTTAGGAGGGAAACGAATGCAGAGCTGGTGAAGAGGAATGAAGATGTGCTGGCTTGGAAAGGGTAAAGGAGGTTAGAATGGGAAATTTAAGCATATTGGGACCAGTTCAGCTAGTGAATAGGAAAAGTTGGCACGGCTAAGCCAGAATGAGGGTTTTCACCATGGCTGGACTAGATAAAACCACAAAAAAGAAAGCTAGCAGCCTCTTGCAGAAAGCTACAGGTGCTCATGGCTCTACAGATAGGATTTAATGTCTTCTTCAGAGGGCAATAAGTCATCACAAGACACATTCGAACTGTTTGCAAAGAGCAGCTCAGTGATCCCTGGAAGCTCAGAAAGACATTGTGGTTTTGTGCAAACCTCAAAGAGCGATGACCTCTTAGCCATGGAGCAGCAGACGGTTGGGTTTGGAGCCTGAAAGACACTGACCTTTGGGGGTAGACCCAAAGTGACGTAAAGATGAATGGACAACCTCCCTAATAAGGGAAGCAAATGAAACAGAATTTATATTTCTATCTCATTTAGTCGACATGAAAATAAATTGCTATTGTCTCTTTGCAAAGAGTCACTGAGATTCATTATCTCTTTCTGGGGGATCACATTAGCTTTGGCCTTACTACGTGTTCGGTCTTGAATCTCTCTTCGTCCAATCTGCCTGTAGTAAGACACCAGCCTGCGATCAAAGCGCGGCAGAAGGATCCGTATGTCCCGCTGCAGCTGCCTTTCACACGTAGCTGCTGCAGCCATACTCCGCTTCGCCTTGCAGAAGCACAGTTTCCTTAAAAAGGCAAAGGGCTACCTTTCTAAGAATAAAAATAGATGCTGAAATATTAAAATGAAGATCGCAAGTCAGCCCATCGCAGTCAGCAGAATCAATCTAAATATAGACCGGTATCACATCCCAGCCCTTAGCTATAAGGCTTCTGGGGAGCAGAGCAACGGGTGCAGCAATTCAAAATCACTGCTAACGTAGAAAAACAGTGATAAGAAACTGGAAATTTCTGTGATACCAGACTAAAAAGCCATAAACTGGAGTACATTAGGAAAATAACTGCTGCACTGGTCTTATCTTTTTTTATTTTTAATAGCGTATTTTGTCTCCATCAGCAAAGAACTGCTCTAAAATAATTGCTCTAAATGACTCTTTGAAGACACATCTCTATTTGCAAACCTCATCAGGTTACATGTTAGATGAATCCCAAATCTTCACTTCTTAATTTACAGTAAGAATTGAACAAACAGAAGGAACTTAATGCAGTAATTACTGTTAGCACAGCTCAGAGAGAGGTGAGTTACCGACCCTCTTGCTATTACGAACATTCAGAGGGAGCCGCTAATCTTCCCCAGTGCTGTTTTTACATAGAATTTAAGGAATCCAGGTAGGGAATTTACAGTAACGGTACCAGGTCGGTAGTTAGCAATGCATCTGAGTGCGTCTCTCAACAAATGGCATCAATTTGTGAGATCCACCACCTTGTAGTTTCTTCTCAACACAGCGTTCACCAACAGTTATTAAAGCCAGTAACAACCCAATTGCTCAAGTGCTCAGCACAAGCCTCGTGAACGAGTACAGTCACATTATATTGACCTTAAAGCAAAACCCCTGTTTATTCTAGACAGAAAATGCTCCTGATCCAGTAATTCACAGGACGTAGGCTGAATCATCCCGGGACATGAATAAAGATGAGAGCATTTAACACCGCAACAGACTTTTTACCATGTAAACTGTGCCACAGATAAGAGTCAGATCAAAAGTATTTATTCCTTCCTGATGTAGCTTGGCATACAGTACATTCTAAAAATCAAGAGAAAGATTTTAACTGCAGCAACATATTCCGGTACCTGCAGCAAGCAAAGAATAAATTTTAAGAGTTAAAAGATTTAATAGAGTAGTAATTCCCTTTAAGGACATGCTCGAACAGAACACAAAATATAGAGTGCTCCTTCTAACCTCACTCACCGTCTAATACAAATTGAGGCTACATTTTACTTTCATATTCTTACATGCTGCAGAATATTATTTTAGAAATAGTTTTAGAAAGGCGTCGGATAGAATTTGCAAGTTTCTTCCCATTTCATCTTTTAATACAAACTTCTCAACTCTACACAAGTTTGTAAATAAAGACAGGCTGCCTTCCCGGGTGCCAACCCCACCGACATTCCTGAAAAATGACAGGATTGAAGTGTATTTGAAAAACTGCATTACTTTGGTCTCTATAAACACAGATGTCTAGGTTGGGTTTCTTTTCTTTACATAAGTGAGCCCCAATTTGTTCTTACGAAATAAATCCCCCTGCTCCAGGATTTGTAAACTGACCCTATACGCTTAGTGAGATCTAACGCTCCGCAGATAAAGTCTTAAAAAAATACAATTCGCAATGAAAACCCCGATATGCTCTTTGAGCACGAGCGTTGCCCAGATCTACCCAAATACACCCAGAGCGTTCTCAATTACGCCGTCTTCGTATCTGCGTTTTTATCGAGCTGGCATGCCTGGCGGGTTCCTGCAAGCTGTTGGCAGCTCACCGCACAGTTTGGGGCAAAAAGGAGCTGGCATGGCTTCAACAGGCTCCTTCACAGCTTTCTGATTGATGGCTAGTGCCATCAACCCGAAGAGACCTAGAAAAACAATCGCATCCAGCCCTTTCGCTAGGCTTTGCTGATAGGAACGGGAACACGGCCATCGGCTTCGCAGTTGATGATAGATCACATAAGCAAGGAGGTCGAGAGCTTCTGCAAAGAACAACAGAGCTCCCTTGCTCTAAATCCTCTTTGACTGTTGAGTGAATATTCACAAATTTCAAAGTAGAGGACGTAAACAATTTCTTTCCAGTTTAGAGGAACACGAGAGCTCAATGTTAGCTTCAAAATCCAGTGAGGGGGAAACATTTTAGACTGGGAAAAAAAACACCAACATTCGTTTTTAAATCGGTTCCTAAATTACGGGGGGAAATCTTAAAAATGTGCCAGTAAGAGCAACTCTCTCTTACTTTCTCTGTTTTTTTTCACCAGCAAGTCCAGTGGCAGTATAAATTGCAAACATGACGATTTCATATCTCAAGTTGAGATTCTGCAGCCCTGACTGTATCAGAATTTTAGCTCCTATTTAATTACAGCAAAAAGGATTTAATTCTTACAGTTTTGAAGACGTGCTCAATGTGGCCCAGGAGTAACCAGCACTGGGAGATCTGCTCTGGCTTTAGAGAGGTCAACATACGCGTGTTGCGTTCTGGGAGGCCGATAACGAGCATGAGGGACCAAGCGCACCCAACCAACCTCAGCTGGTAGAGGAGCACTGGCGCTCAACACATCCCGTCCTCATCTCCAGACTTCCTGCATAATGCCAGCGTTCCTCCCGACAAGCAAATTTTGGAAGTAAAGCCATGCAGCTCACCTGGAAATCCTGCTAAACGGGAGAGGAGAGGGGATGCAACACTCTGCTTGCCCATGACATGGTCCGCTTACAAAACAACACCAGTGAGATGTTATTTATTAGTAGTTGTAAAGTTTTGCAACACCTGAGATGAATGAAATTACTAATCATTTCTAAACCATGAAGAGGATAATTAAGCAAAACAATTGTACAATGATATGGGGCGGGGGGGGGGGCGTGTAGAACGATGGAATTAAGACCATGAAACCCGCCTTCCATGCAGACTAAACAGAAAGACAAGACTTCAGGAACTCTCTCTCAGGGATGGGAACAAGGTCGCTCTGGGTTGCTTAAGGAAAAAGGATTACTATGAGCTTCCTTAAAGAAGCCCATCCTCAAACCGGACCGTTTCTGTATCACTTTGGCTTATAAAAAGGGGAGAGAACAAGACCAGAAATCTGAATCAGGGAGGAAAACATCCTCTGGTACAATGCAATTCGAGGGGTTTTTACATAGAATTTGAACAAAGCTCACAGAAGGGAAAGTAAACATTTTTCCATCAAACTGCGTAAAGCCAACACAGCCAATACACATTTTCAGCTTAGTAAAAAAATACAAAAGTACTTTCAGGCACCTTGGAACAAAGCTTTCGTTTTAACAATCCCATCTCCCGCTTCGTACAACTTTATTAGCTTAAAACCACTGCTCAACTCTGCCCTTTGGCTCCCCAGTCACCGTGCCACTTAGCACAGAGAATAATAATGAGCGACATAATGGAGCACCATTTCTCTCCCTGCCAGTCTCTAGGGAAGAGTAATCATCTCTCTACTGTCATTGCTAATGCAAACTACTGCCGCTAATCCACTGGGACTCCGACTAAAATACACAGGGAGATTGTTTTGCTGTTGCCCACCCTTTCTTCCTTCCCTTTTCAAAATCCATCCCTCTCCTGCAGGAGTCTCTGAGACGTGATTAAGCCCACCAACACCGAAACATGAAACGAATGAGGCAGACAGATAAACACAGCCCGACTTCTCTGCAAAACCTCTCGTGAAGGTTAACCACAGCGCAAGCCTACTTTCTTGAGGGCTATCATTAAATTGCGCAGTCGCCTGAAAAAGCCGCTGTTGTACTACAGGACTTGATTCACAGATTGAATTCCAAGCCATGAAAGCACGAATAGAGTGTGAATGGTTTTACTCAGCTCATACTGTCTGCAAACAGTTGTTAATACAGCAAAATAAATGATATTCTGCAACAACCTTAAGTTTTTAAGCTGCGCAAAAGAAAGTGATATAACGAACACGATTTGACTCCTTGTTTTTGCAAATAAGCAGTGTTTCAGTGATGGCACATAAATAGGGATACCCACAGCACAGATTATCTTGCTTTGAACAGCCAAGACCTAACTGTAATGTCTTTGTTTTACACTAAAATATTAGGCACATACATTTTATGATGTTTATTCCACTACAGACGAAGAGCAGAGCTGGTTTGAACTTACATCAAAAAGTCTCATGCAAAAAATCTGAATTAAATTTAAAGATCTAAAGGCAAGTTCTTGGCCTTTAGTGTAAGGTCAAGGGATGTTCATTCAAATACCTGCAGTGAAGATCTACAGACAACCACTGGAGAGTGTCGAAAGAGGGAAATGCAGCAAGTGTACAAAATAAGGTGGAAACAACCCAGCGGCATCTCCCAGCCATAGGGATGGACCTGTGACGGACTGGCAGAGTTACCTGGAAGACTTAGAAAGAATGACAAGCCAAGCCAGCGCTGACACAGCTCCCCCGCCAAAATTTTGCCTATCTGCCTTGACTACTCTAATGATTTTCTTACCCCATTTTGCCCAGAAAGACCACCTATTAAAAACCCAAGAGATGTAAAATTTGGAGGGAAAAGGAGGAAAAAAAACCAACCACCAATTTCTCTATCTCCTTTCTTCCACATCCCAATTTCCTTCAAAATCAGTACTCAGCTAGCTAAACCCACACAAATTCAAATTTGGGCTTAGGCACAAAGCTCATATTGATCAATCTCACTGTACTGAGCAATCAAAGAGTGTGATCAGGAACAAACCTGTTGACCCAAAAGAATTTGCACCAGTTCCCCCATGAATCTTAGTCCTCTAATCTCTCCGATAACATTAACAAAAGGTGTCAGCCCGAATGAGGCAGCTGGAGGAGGAGAAGGAGGAGGAGGAGGAGGAGGGATGGCTCACAAAGGAAGAAAGGAGAGCTCAGAAGAGAGGAGATAAGGGAAAGGAGCGGGGAGAGAAAGGCTTTACAATCGGAAAAGAGCGGATGACATCCAAGAGGGTCACGGTGTACAGAAAATGAACTGGGGAGATTGAAAGGTTTTGGTGGAAGTGCTGGCTTTGAAAACATCCCTTGATCTATTTTTCTTCACAGAAATGTTTTCTTCACAAGGCCCAAACACCAAATACCTAAAGGACAAGCTGCATCCGCCCGCTGAAAATGAAGGAACGTGCATTTGAAAGTTGCATCAACTATTTCTTCTCCCATGAGCCTCCAATTTGATGGCATATTAATTTGTTTCCATTCCGTTATGCATGAGGAGCGCTAGGCACGAGGTACAAAGCCAGCCTGGTACAAACCTCTTCTCTTGAATTCAACCACATTACACATTTCTTACTCATTATAATGCAACTCAGAACCTGATCCAACGCGCAGCCTCTTATACTCCCCCAGGCCAAATCGTCCGCTGGTTTAAATTTGTTTAATACCATGGAAGTACATTTATTTTAACTAAATGAGGATCTGACTCCAAGTTCATTCTACTGTGAGTTAGTAAATACGAGGCAATATTGAAATCCTAATTCATTCAAGCAGTAGCCAAAGGCAACTCTGGACATCAAAACTCATTTTAAATTAGGAAGAAACGGCCTTGGGTTAATTACCAGTGTTAAGGGATCTTTAGCATCACGTGGAGGGTACCACCAAAGATGTTTCAGCTTGTGTTTCTGATGCGTCATGCAGTGCCCCCATCTAGGGATCGAAACGCATAGATGGAAGATCTTGATTTCCCAGGCTAAAGAACAGCACTGTTACCGATAAAACCAGTAAGAACTGTGAAAAAACCCAAGAGCTATTTTCCTACTGGGCCTGAAACTGCAATTTCTTCCAAGCACAGCACGCACGCTTGCAGTTCATAGAACCATGNCCTTCTTCTGTTTTTTTTTTTTTTTTTTAATGTATTGGAAAAGTAGGGCTACAGTCCCTTCCCAATCCTGAACATCATCGAAGATTTTATCCTGACTATATTGAGTTCTTCTTTGTAGAGCCTCCGTTTCAGAAATTGCACCTGAGCAGCCACAGCTGAAGCCCTACCACAACAAAGATTTCTCTTTATGAGCAGTCTGCAAACGCAGTTCACGGGTAAGTTTCCAAAATTAGGAAGGAGGAAGCTGATGTCAGCCTATGTTTCATAGGAGGGTCTTAATGTAGACCTCATCCCCTTCTTTATCCGCTTTTATTTACTGACAGGGAAGGTTTCAAGGCTCGGCTCTTCATTCTGAATTTTGCTTCAGGAAAGAAGCATTTGGCATGCTTCAACAAATAAATGGAATACTTATTTCATGGGATATTAGAGCAAACCCAAGTGGGGAGGAAAACATCTACAAGCAAAGTGAACCTCAAACCTACACAAGTCAAAACGGTTACGCTCCCCCGGCATCACCATTTAAACATCTTGCGCTGGTAAAGCATCTTCTCGATTCATACTAATGGGGCTGATTCACATTTGTATCATCGTAGTTTCACCCTGTTCTCATCACACAGACATCGAAGTGCACAAATTAAAGCTGGGAGAAAACAATGCTGAAGCAAGGGCCGGTATCGCCAACAAAGAGCAGTTAAAATCAGATCCTCTTAAAGCACATGGGGAACTGCCGCCGGTAGCTACGCTCATACATACCCGTAAATATTGAAGGATTTGATCCAGCTCCCCTGTACACCCACAGGCTGCGAAGAGTTTTTACATCAGGCCAAAAGAAATGGGTTTTGAAATTACAATTTCTCCAACCGAGCGAAATATTTCAGAAAATAAAGTTATATAAAATCAATAGCACACAATGATTTTTCTATAGATGGCAGCTTATTTAGTTAACATCAATCATCACGAGGGGAAGGTGTAAGCAAGATGCATGCAGGAACTCAGAGATTGATTTCCAAACTGGAAAGCACTCGTAGGTCCCATGGCATATTATAAACAACAATACAACCCAAGAAGGCATCAGCCCTGGAACGATTCAAATTTAAACTTGAACACAGGGGTAAAAAGCACGAAAACATTTCATTTATGAAGACATCAGAAGACCCAGTAATGGGTGACTCAGTGAAAATCTGCGTAACTGAAGAGGAGCAGATGTCTTCGCACAAAGGGGCCCGATTGATTCAACTGCTCCTTTGTGCGACCTGCCCTACCCTCCTCACCCTCCTCATCTACTACACATGGCTTGTAGAGAGCTCGTGGACCTTGATCTTTAGTAAAAAATATTAAGCTTGGTAATCTGTACATGTTTGAACACATGTACAAATGTAAAATGCCCAGATGCCTCATTGATCAGGAAATCAGAAAAACTTTATAGCAAATACCACCAGGTTTTAAGGATTATGTGTTCCACTGACAGAAATACTCATCAAATACCTCTTCAAAGTCTATAAAATTTTTGTATAAAAAAAATTGTATAAGGCGACAGAATTCCCAGACCAAATGCTTCTCAACTATTGCTTCAAAGGCTGCAGTCCACAGGATGCTTCTCCCCCCAAGTACTTTGTTTCCTACTCCAGCACATTACATCCCACACATGCACCTCTCGTAATGCGATGTTCACAGACAGACTGATGGGATGTTTTCCTCGTAACTCGAGACAAATACTTTTCTTTCTAGCGGCAAAGTGTAAAAGTGAGCCCAGCCAAGTCCTGAATGCACCTCGTTCCCCTGAAGAGCATGCATTAAACCCAATGACTTTGTTCTAGAAAATGCGTAGATAATGAAACCGGAGGACTACAAGTCACACCTGTGCTATGTGAGCCACCGCAGAGGAGAGGACCATGTGGAAGACTCAAGGCGCAAGGAATTGAATGGAAAACTATTTGTAGATTTGGACAGGCTTTAGATCAAATTCCTTAACATTCTCCTTGAATCATCCCATCAGCATCTGCAAACTTATCTGCAGACGCGTTTATCCTGGCACAAAACCCCATCCTCCAAGACAATGAGATGCTTGTTGTTCATGGAAAGACACCAGATAGTGTTTTGGAAAGCCTCAGTTTTCCAGTCATGGGTCACTGGTCACAGTCAGACATTTCCAACGTGTTTCTTGCCGGAAGCAGAGCCAAAAAGATGCAATTTGGCCAAGTTGTTAAAAGGAAAGTTTCCATTTGCTTCGCAGTTTTATTTCTAGGAGGTCTACAACCCATCTCCAGTAATAAACAGCACTATTAAAGAAAAGAGAAACCAACTTTCAGGAGCAGGTGAAAGCAGAAAATTGTGTAGAGGCCAAAATTGCTTCCCCTTTTGCTGACATCAATCTTTGACCTGCGATGTATTTCCAGCTTGTCTAGATCCGAGCAGGAAAAGCTGGGAAATTAAACCGATTTCTCCTCCGTGAGAGCAGCACCGCTCTTGCTGCTCTCTGTTTCTATTTTTCTGAAGTCTGCAGAGCCCTCTCCACACACTTCTCGCTTGCGGCTCCAATTAAAGTAGCAAGAGCTAAACACAGAGCTAATCCGAAAGTGATACAAACACCCAACCATACAGCCTCTCCTTTACTGTGCGACTGCAAATGGCTAGAGTAAAATCTCCCTATTTTTTTTGGTTTTAATTGAGATAGAAGAGAAACACAAATGATACGGACTTTAGAGGACTACCAGAAATACCCAACAACAAATTGAAACGAGGACGACTGGGGAAAAAAAGGTCATTTACCCCCATGAGATTCATCTTTTTTCTCTAAAAAAAAAATAAAAAAATAAAATCAGAATTGGTTCAGCACAAGGAACCCTCTTTGTTGCCCACAATGATGTATGGCCTTCTTAAGGAAGATCCTGCACACTCAAGACTTCTCAGACATGCAAGAATGGATAATTTGTGGACGCGTCCCACACTCACCGATCCATACCCAGACTCATCACCTTTCATTCTCGTTTCCAGATCCGCAACCCCACCTGTGATGGCAAATAACCTTCTTCCCTCACTCCACCTTTGTTTCTCAAACCAAAAAAAAACCAGTAAGAAACCTTACTCCGAATCCAATTTTGCTGGAAATAGGGGCGTTTCCTTCAAGAGACCCCAGATCAGGCTTTTGATGTCTCGGAGATACCGGAGCAATCAAGTTACCTTTACCGAACTCACACTCTTTGCATCCCGTTGTCCCACCTAGAAGACAACAGGGGCTGCAGGGAGTTATGTGACTCCATAAAAGAGAACGCGGCAGACGCAGACACACAGAAATCAGCCTCGCTCCCAAGGAGCAATTAGAGTTTGCTCACTCCCGCACCTCCCAAAACATCCAGTATCTATAAACGTGCCATTAGGGAAGCCTGCAACATCCCTGAACTAATTTATTTAGTCCGGCAGTTGATTCCCCCGCCCCGCACCCCCCTCCTCTCCAAACAAGTCTTGTCGTCAAGGTTTTCTGCAGAGAAAAGAGAACAAATTTTGCCCAGGAAGGTGGAAATCTTGGCAAAAGCATCTGCGTGACTGTAATCAGCCTGTGCGGGGTTTCCAATTTCTCTTTTCATTAGGCAGCCACCGGCTTCTTTTATTCAGAGATGTGTATACAGTGGCAGAAGGGATCTCTCTAGTGGTTTTGCTGATGCCATCCTCCCCCTCCTAAAAATAACCAATTGAGGCTATTCCTGCAAGATGCCTTTCATGCTCTGCATGAATAGCTTATGTGAAATAGCTCCTGCATACCGAAGCATACAGAAAGCTTTGTTCTCCTGCACGGGAAAGGATTTATTTAACCAGAATGAAAAAGAAACCGAACAGAAGACACATATCCTCCTATACAACTGGGAATTCCAACCATCTGAATGATATGTAAATTATATGCGCTTTTAATGCGTGGGCCGAGTTGGAAGAGGGCTGAGTCAAAAACAGCCCCTTTCTCATTCCGCGCATCTGCTGGCTGCGCGTGCACGTGTAGTCAACTAGACGTGACGACTAATGGTGGCCACAAATTCTCTCTCACGTTTTTCTGTAGAATTAATTGTCTACGCAACGTTTTTGTTTTCATTAGAAGAATCCATTTTCTCCACGAAAAGGTCACGTTTTGCTGCGAACACGCACATGTACCTGAAAACAAACTTTTCAACCACCTGGGAATTCAGTCAACGGGCCTCGTTTTTTACTACTTACTAATGCTCTGGTACATCTCCAGACACACTACGTCTTCCGTGACATGAGGAGAGCTGACCCCAGCAAATCCTCCTAGGATGCTCCATGGTGGCTCAGCCACAGGACATCTTACCAACTTCACTGCCAACATCTGGAGGACGTCTGGAGTCTTTACCATGAGCTCTTAGCTTGAAAGAGTCAAAACCGCTAACAGACAAAGCCAAGGTCTATTTTCTCTTGTGTTGCAGCCCAGGATTATTTCCCCCAACCGAATGCACCCCCCGACTCGGGCTAGGCTGAACGGCGTTGCTGAGAAACTAACGGAGAGACAAAGTTCTTGAAATAGGAGCAACTGGGGACAGAACTGTTTGCTCCTAGAGGGGAATGGAAAGCTGTAAACTCCAGAAGGAGGTAATTTGCAAGACCCGTGATTACAAGAAAATACATTTTATTTTTAAAACGCGGGTTGTGCTGGATTATTGACAGCTTAAAAAGCACATAAAAATTGAAGAACAAATCACTCCCCATTATCGTTTCACCATTTCGTTCTGTTATTCACGCCTGTACTTTTCAAATGCTTGATAAAGAAACAGGGAGAAGAGTCTCCAGACAGGTTGTTATTACTTTTATGCCCAAAGTATGACTGCCTACGCTACTCCAGCAGTATCTGAATTGTGATTTTTTAAAAATATTTGAAAAGTCTTTTATATTTTTTTTTTCTTAAGACTTCCTGGGCATACAACCTAAATAGAGTGTAAAATTCCTAAATATTTCCCTTTGAGTAGAAATCTGCTCTGAAAAGCAAGTGTGAAACCAGAAGAGGTGGGAGTGCTGCAGTGGCAGCTGTAATCTGTGCCATTCTCGGTCACTCCAAGCACACCATGACCAACACTCCCAACATCGATACCAGAACAGGGGCCAAGCTTTCTAACTAAAATTCCAACCACGTTTCAGACCTGGATAATCACTGGGATAGAATCAACCAAATTTCTTTAAAAATAAACCCAAACAAATCCAAGCAATCGCTTGCCAGTCTTGTGCAATTTTGTCGTTTATGCCTTGACCATCTCTACAACCTTCACGTACGCTTGTAACCACCACAGTTCTGCACTGTTTGGACAGAAAATCCAAACACGTTTTGAGTGGTTTAAAATCCAGACCCCAAAATAGCCTTCAGCAGAATACTTCAGATATAGAAGAGAAAGTTTGCCCTGGACTGGATTTTGCTAGCCAGTAANNNNAAAAAAAAGCGCAGGTATCCCGACAGCCAGCAAATCCCAAGCTGACGGGGCACTGGATCGGTTGTACCTCTCAGCATCTCCACCTCCAACGTGACGCTTCAAATTTAGGTATTATGGCTGTACGTTCCTCACTGCCGGTCTCATTACATTCAGATCCCAGCGCTAAGCACGTTGTTAAGCATTGTAATTCTTTCTTTATTAGATTCAGGTATATAAATGGCATCCCAGGGAGCACGGTGAATTTTGATCATTATTTCTCTACTCGAGCTGTGTTCATCTCCCTGCTGAGAGGATGATCACCAACCTACCCCACGCCCCTGTGGGACCCATTATTTATCTTATTACATTTTACAGTGCGGAGTAAATAAATAGCATTAAAGTGCTAAATTTATTCATCGAAATGGGTTGCATTCGCATACTGGAGCCATTTCTTAAATCAAGGAAATGCTGTTAATAGGCACTCTATGAAGATGTGCAAAACGTTTGTTTTAATATGGCCGTAATAAAGCAAGACTGCTATGAACTGATGATATTTCACACGTGTGGAGAAGGACAGCGACACTTTAATATCTCCATTTCCTCCGTTTGCTTCTATCACATGCAGCCCAAGAGGGCCGTATTAATTATTTTGGTGTCATTTCTAAGAAATTAATTTCAGTCATTATTACAGCACGCGCATTAAGCAACGACTGCACGGCTGCGTTGAGAGATGGCCTCGGAAAATCCTACACACTGGGAGGAAATAGAAGCACGGTTAAAACCAGGCAGTGGTACAACTATTTTCATCTCAACGCATTTTGCAATCGTTATGCAATTAATCGCTGAGGAAGCCCAGCAGAAGCAGGTAGGACACGACACAATCGGCACGGGGCAGAGAGGCAAAGCAGAGGCAGCAAAGCCGGTTTGTGCTGAGGGTACACATGGCATCAGTGGGAGATCTGTGATTAAGACCTGGCAGGAGCAGGATCCCATTTTCTCTGATTAAAGTAACTGGTTGACATCATGTGTGCCTTATTTAAAACTCGTTTAAAGTTTCTCAAAGCTGATCCAAAGCAATAATGCAGAGAGAGTGGCATCTTGGTCCTTCTGTTGCATCAGACTTACTGCAAAGCAAAACTGAGGTCTCCTTTACCTACTCTTAAATTACACAAGTCACCACGGTAAAATTTATACCCGAAAGGGACTATTTAAAGCTGCATGTACTGTGCATGAAGACGTTACGCAAGTTATCCTCCTTTAAAGCAAATATTACTTCAACAAAAGTTAGTCTTCCAAGAATAAGGCACTGGGATGCCGACCTCTCTTCCCCATCAACTCTAGGGAATATAACATATTCATACCGTACAAGTGAAATTTCACTTTTTGTTCTAATTTTATTTCTGATGTCTAAAAGCTAAAGGCCCAAGCCAACAAACAGAACAGGTTACTCCACAGAAATAGTCTTCCCACTGCTGTAGACAAGACGAGCTGTCCTTAGAGCAGCATGACGTTGCGGTCTCCTATGCCTTTTTTATTAATTTGTATTATTAAAATGATTTTGAAACCAAACCACTTAATACCCAAGTCCCAAGAATGTCACCAGCAGACACGTGGATAAGCAGCAAGGAAAAAAGCAAGACAACAAACTGTGTCTTACCAAGCGATGGAAAGGAAAGGTTATAATCATTTATTCCTCAGCCAACACTGGTCAAGTGGCTATTTGCCCTTTTTCGCATTGATTCATGTGATATATTTATAGACAGCAACAACACCCCACGGTTCAGACTTAGTTTTGCTTCCTAGTTAAATTCAGGAGAGGCGGCAAGAAGTGAAATTTAGAGTTTGCCGTTACTGAGCCACACCCGTACAGAGTGGGCTCTTACTCTGTATTTCTCTTGTGGAAGAGAACCTCAGCTTAGAGCCAAAATACAGCCAGGACGCCCCTGCGATGACTTGTCTCGCTCACAGATGGGCAGGATCATCCTCACACCCTCCCCTCCCCAAGATACCTCCATCACAAGCTGGCCGCTCCAGGAAAACCCAAGGATAGAAATGCTCAAGGAAACCATTCCTTCTTCCCAAATACATTACAAAAAAAAAAAAAAATCAACCAAAGTTTACGGATGGTTAACCTTCAATCTGTGCTAGGTGACGCCCACAGCAAGTAGGTAATATCATAAAAATGGGTTTATTAAACTAATCTGCAAAGACCAGCAAGTATAGACAAAATAAATGCTAAAGGGTAGATGAGACGAGGATAGTCAGCTTAGGACTGAAAAGGGAGGTGGTTTTAATACGTTATTACACAAATGAGTGAAGCCATGCCATTGTAGAAGCACTCCTCCTGTCCAGCCGGAACAATTTCCCTCAACATGACACAGTAAAATAAAATTTATAAATGCTAATAAATTTTTTTAAAGGTCAGGTCAGTATTTTCTTAACGTGTGTCAAGGGGAACCAAATACATCTCGGCATCAGGTCACCATGGGACAGCACTGACATTCAAGAGAGGAGGAACTGCAACTCTTCTAGAGTGAATTACTTACTGAAATAAGGTTTGCTTCCCCCTCCCTTTCGCTCTGGTCACTCTAATGTGACAGCAAAGCAATAGAAAGTTTAGAGAAACGAATCCTCAGTACAACTGTGATGCCAACCCGTACCAAAATGGTGAGAAAAGCTGAATACCTTTTAGAAAAGTAAGGCAAAAGCGTTGTGAAATTTCAGTGATTTATGCGTGATGCGCAATGGCAGAGAAGGCAGCGAAGGAAAGGACTTCTTATTAAAGTGTGTTTCAAGTCAAGAATCAGACTGCCCTACTCTTTGAAGCTCAGCTATAAAAGAAAGGACAAGTAGCAGGGATTTCGAGATTTGTCGCCGTGCGCACACATCACAGGCTGAAAGGCTGTGATTGCGCCGCTCACCCTTCAGTGGCTTTGATTCGTCTTCAACGAGGGAGTTATTTTTGTTGATCGCTCAGTGATTGTCACAGGGTGAAGATGACACGTACTGTCAACGGAGAGTGTGCGATTGCTTAAACCTGAGGATCAGAGTTTGTAAGGCAAAAAAGCCCCACACGGTACAGATCTCCCCGACACCTCAAAGGCTTAAGACACTCAAATGCATTAGGGAAGGGGCAGAAACAGAGTTGGTGGTGTCATTTGTGCTGATTTTGACAATAGGTTAATCTTTTCAAAGCAAATGTCCTACCAGCCTTTAACAGCTACACACAATTTGATCTCAAACTTAAAATCCTTTGCCATCCCCCATCTTCTCTTAGATGACTCCCAGTGGAAGATTCAAATGGAGGGGAAAGAGCGTCCAGACTTAGATTAACGTAAGAGTGGTTGGTGGCTGAGCCCTACAGGACTTGGACATCCCCCTCTTCCCAGAAGCAGCCTTGTTTTAATTACTTGTTGTGAAACGCAGCCAAGAGAAATACAAATTGTCCACCCTCACCGTAAGATGCAACTTAAAACATATTTGTTCAAACAGAAAAATAATGAGGATAATTATTCTAATAATAAATTAACCCAATAATTCTATTAAATAGGGTCACAGTATTTTTGGATACTCAAATACTTTGACTAGAGAAGTCTAAGGGATAGCTGTAAACTCAACAAGAGCGCTGTCAGTTCTTCTGCCTTTAGAGATAAAATGCTTAATGGAGATTTTTACCTTTTCCTCTATTGCTTCTGTCCCCTCTCCTCCACAGACACACATGTCAGTATATTTAAATGCCTTATAATGCAAAATGCCTTATGAAAACATCAATTGGCACTGAATGTAAGCATCTTCAACGCAGTCCTGAAAAAGGACAGTAGCTTCCAGTAAAACTAGACATACAACACTATGCCAGGGCAAAACCAAACAAAATTAAGAAAAATGCTGCTATTTTCAATGGTATTGAGAATTCTATGAAATTTATGAATCTATAAAATTAATGACAAGGGCCCATTTCCCTTCCTGATGTCTACTGCACTAATCCTTTGATGAGCTTATAAATAGCAATTCATAGCTCAAGAAGAGTGTCAGATCTATATAAACAACACAAACTCATGATTCAAAGGAACACATGTAAATACAATGCATGCAATCTCAAGACACTCATTAAATACCAAGCCTCCTCCAAATTCTTACCCATTTTCAAAGCTCCTTTGCCTACAATTAATGTTTCAGTTTATAATGTCCGGCCCTTAGCAGACGGGCTCATCAAAATGCTTTATTTCTTGCCCTTGAGCTACAGCATCAACTTGTAGTTGAGGCAACAAAAGAAGTGACAGAATGAGAAATGGGATTAAGAAATGGGAGGTAAATGCTATATATCTATTAATGTTTCGCTTGTGAATTTAAACTCTGGGATTGACACAGTCTGAGCTTAACCAAAGAGGTCTTTTTTAAGTTTATCAATATCGGAGTCTTTGATTCTTTACCTCAGAGACATTATTTGCATGTCATCACATAATTATAACACACATACGTACTTCATCGCCCTCTTCGATGAATACTGAAATTATGGAAATTCTAGGATCAATGACAAAAATCAGGGGTTTTAAAAACCACCCACAATGCTGAAAGACTTCACGAAGACGGAAAATGGGAAGAAAGATAATTAGGTCACGTCCTTTCTGACATTTACTTCAGTAAGCAGAGAATCAGACGGTGCTCCCTCCTCTATACGCAATTCAAGGTGAAAAAGCATATTCAGACTGTACTTTAATTTTTTTCCCACTTTAACTGTGGGAATAGATATTCCCACCTAGTTGACATGCAAAGCAAGAGCAAATTTCTCACCATAGTTATAAATATCCTAAAGGCAAACGTGCAGATTTCGTTATCGGCTGAGCTTTGTCCTTGTGCACGAGACGAGGATGCGACTGTCCAGTAAATGGTCCGACGAGCCCTTGCTAAGGCTCATACCCACAGAGACATGTGCTCCCAACTACTTGTGGTTGCCTTCAGATTCTGGACGAGGAGGAGAATGAACAGGGTACGACGGCAAGTTCAATACGAAAGAAAAAAACAACACAACCCTAAATGGCTAAAAAACCTCTCAAGTAAAGCAGCGTTGTACAGTTTAGGTCACCTGCTTCCTTAGGGTGAACAAGGCTTGGTTTGTGGCTGTTTAAACAAAACTGCCCTTTCCCAGAACCTAAACTGACACCTTGTCCATCCCCTTCAGAAAAAACACACGCCAACGAGGTTTTTCCTGCTGACGTGCCATGGAGTTAACAGGAAAGGCTCCGTGGCACTGAAAACTATGGGGACTGGGAAACAAACTCCCAAAGCATCAACGATCAGGTCTTATGGGCTACAAATAAGAGAGGAATTTAAGCTGCGTATCTTACTTTGTAATCTGTAATGTTGGGAACATCAGTAACATCTCAAGGGGAACAGAGAGAAGAGAATCAACCCTCACATCTAATCGTTCCATGCAGAAATTGGGCAGATCTAAGTGCACACCTTCTCCTGGACATCTCGCTCTCATTCACACCTTCAGACCTAACTTTCCGTGGTCGCCCTCGCTGAGCTGGTTTTCTGCTAGAGTTCTGCAGCAGCAATTGAACTGAGAACATCCGTGCTCTGCATCTGTTGGGTCACGGTCTCATCAAAACCACCTCTGTCTTCTAACTATACCTCTATTCCCGGGGGACCGATGATGCAGTCAAAAGAACCTGTTTGAGGACTCCAGGAAAAAAATGGTTTGAGTCTCAGGCTAACAAAGCTCAGCACCTCCTCGTAACCCACGAATATGCATCTTTTTAATTCATCCTCCTATGGATTTCATAAAAATAGTCCAGATTGTATCCGTACTTAATTACTGCAGTGACCTGTAATATAATAAAAAGAATCTGATAGTTCTTATGTTGTGTTTCAAAGACTTGACAGTGTCTTTAGTGCAACTGCGAATTTTTTCTATAGAAATACACAAAAAAAGGGACAGTAACATGAAAAGAAGGGGGCATCTTTTGGGGCTACGTGTTGCTGTGCTACTTGTTACACAGCAAATAGTTAAACAAAGGGGGGGGGGGGGGAACACCCCAACCCTAAGCATGGAAGTTGAAGTACCGTAAATTGTGAAAGGCAGTGATTTTCCAGCTGAGGAACGCTGACCACCTCCGCTGGCACCACAGGGAAGCTGCCATGATGCAAAGGCCTGAGGACACCATCTCAGCACATCCATCCGGGTGCACTCCAGCATGAGCCAACCCTCGCTCCTGCCCCAGAAGGTCCCCTTGAAGCACGCAGGCTTCATCTATCTCCATAAACCAACATTCCCTATTAAAACCAAAGTGACACTGAAGTCACGCACCCCTTGCCAACAATTCGGTACAAGTGCCTTCTGGCCAATAGCGTTTTCCAGATGCTACATGAGAGAGACAACCCTTGAGCTTCAAAACTTCACTTCTTGCTATACCCCTTGGCCACCTCTATACACCTCCTAGATAAATATCAATGGAGCTGAACAAAGGAAAAAGCCACATTCCGCTTTGTAACATGGAACACTAATGCCCTGTGACACCACTGCCCTCTCTGGGCTGGCTTGTCATACAAGGTGGGAATTTTTCCCCCAACTTCATAATGACGTGGATATCAAAAATGTCAAAAGATTTACTGTAAACAGCACCTCCAGGCCAAGTTTAAGGTGACTTCCATGTTCTTGTTTTGCTTTTCTTTTTTCTCCTCAATATATTTTGCTTCTAAAGAGGGAATACACACACAATTAGAAACCAAAAGCCGCAAGGAGAGGACTCATATGCCCCCAACCACTCCGCTACTCACAAAACCAGCTGGTTCCTTGTTCTCAGCACACCTGCAGCTGCATCGCGGTTCTCTATTTCTTTTTCTTGAGGGTACACCTACCCCTTCTGTATCTTTCAAAAAATTACGCTGCATTTCTTATTGTGCAATTATTTTGCAAAAGTTACATATCAGTTCTAAAAAAGAGCAACGAGATGACAAGACACAGGAGATGGAAGAATTCAAACATATGCTTTAAATGTCACAAACAGCAAAGATCGGTACAGTAAAAGCCATCAGAAACTGGCAAAAACTGTAAAACTGCTAAATATAATTAGGTATTTAATTAGGCCACCAAAGCATTACTAATATATCCTTTAAATTTGGGGAATTCAAAGCATATAAACTAAACAGAAACCTTTCTATTTCTGGATGACTATGTGAAAAAAAACCCAATCTATAAAAATAACTCCCTATGAACCACAGTTTCAACACCCTTTGGGTAGCGGCACCACTTTGTATTGGAAAATCTGGAGAAAAACCATCTAAATAAGGCTCCCAAAATCCACCTCTCAGAGAAAGCAACAGAAAGGGAATATATTAAGTATATCCCCTCTCAGTCTTTTGCTTCAGTGGTTACGTGGGAGCAGCAAAGGTCCTGGTGGAGATGGAGTTAAGAGTGCTGTTGCAGCGTAGCTTCAACATGGACCTCGAGCAGAAGACAGGACAGAAGGAAATCTTTGCCACTGACCGCAGCTCTGGAGGGATTTTGCTACGATGGCGAAATTGGAGGGATAAGGAAGACACATGTGTTGACAGAAGGCGTGCAGGAGCCTTTAAGGCTGGACGAAATTCTCATGGCTCCAGGAGACAACAAGTGATGAAGAACTTCTACCTGGACAGTGCTGGTTGACAGACCTCATGACAAACCCTATACTAAAGATCATAGAATCATAGAATGGTTTGGGTTGGAAGGGACCTTGAAGATCATCTAGTTCCAACCCCCCTGCCCTGGGCAGGGACACCTCCCCCCAGCCCAGGGTGCTCCCAGCCCCGTCCAACCTGGCCTTGAACACCTCCAGGGATGGGGCAGCCACAGCTTCTCGGGGCAACCTGCGCCAGGGGCTCACCACCCTCAGAGTGAGACTCCAGAAGAGGTTATGAACAAGATATTGGATTTTATACCTATATATAGAAAAAGAAGATATACAATATATGTATATAACAAGATATTAGGTTATTTACCTTCTATTTAATCAGTCTCCTTTTCCCTTGTCAAACTTCCCCAATGAACAATCAAGAAGTTCCTAATTAGAACCTAAGGATTAAATCCCTGGAAAGGGCAGAGGCAAATAGCAACATTTAGCACCGATTTGTTTAGTTTCAAAACCAACAATGGAAACAGGACAACTACAGTCCTTCCTTGGACCATTCATTTAAAACGCTACTTCACTAAAGTAACAGCACTCGGAGACTACCTGAAAAAACAGAGGTGAAACGATGTAGAAACACAATGAATTAAAAGGTCCGACGTAGTAAAGTTGTATATCCTAATTCAACAAGTTTCAGCAAAGTTTGTCTAGCCATAACCCAAAAGGCCTCCATCTCTGATGAAATCAAGCTTGAAAATGTATCATCCTCGGGGATTTGGGTATAAAAAGAGTTACCAGAATTAGCAAAGGTTCTGGCAGAGCATAGAACTGAACCTCAAACTCCTAAATTCACCGTTTCTTTGCAGCCATAACCAAAAAGCTATGAAGGGGTTAAATCCCAGCAGTTTTTTTACAACATCTGATTGTCCTACTTACTTGAAGTAGAAGAAAAAAAAAAAATCTATTCCATCGAAATTCCAAAGGGGGAATTCCAGTGTGAAGGTCTATGAAGTGACAACCACTAATGACTTTTGACAATTTGACTTTTTCCTGCGTCGAGCTGCTGGGACTTGCCACCAAACACAGGGAAGTCTTAGAAAATGCCCATTAGCGACACTGACATTGTCTTCTCCCCGAGCCGGGCTCTTCATGCCTGATGCTAATTCCATCCAGAGAGAGATTTACGCCTATTAAGCTCAGCAAAAATCTACTGTCAGCCCTGGTTATCCCAGTTTGATTTTGTATGAAGAGGAGAGGAAAACAACCTATTTAAAGTTGCCTTTAAAATTCAGCAAGCCACCTGAAGACAAGACACGTTCTCTGACAAGATCTACCTGAGCTTCAGGAATTTGAAACAATCATAAAGAAAGATTTTATTTCATCTTCTTTTTGGAAGAAGAAAAATGTCACTATTGTCACACCACTGGTCTTTTAATCTTTCTTTTTTTTTTTTTTTTTGGCAACATATGTTAAATTAGAGGAAGAGTCATTTCTTAACTGCCATGGGCTAGGGGAAATTCTGGGTCATGATTTTAGAGGGTTTGCAATGATACAACTCCCATCATGAGACTACACATGTACACGCGCTTCCCTACAGGAAAAAAAAAAAAAGATGCAATGAATTTAAACCTCCTAATTGAAAATCTAGGCTAAAAATACAGAATATATCCATGATGTTTTAATTCACCTTTGATGTGATGCTTTGTAACCCACATAAATTTCGTATCTGAATGGGTGTGGAGCTTGACTTACCAAGGCGGGATACGGCTATCTTACACCGGGCTTTGCGACACCAAGGATGGAAAGAACGTGATAAGGTGACAGTTCACTGATGTTAATCTTTATGAATCAAGAATATTGCTCTGAATTATAATTAATTTCTGCAGCAGTAACGGGACCGTGGCACGTGGTTTCATCAAAATTCAACTTTGCTGATTAAACATCTTCAGGAATTCGGTTGTTCTACATCAAAATTATAACAGTAGGTAAAGGTCATTGGGAGCCACACTTCTATTCATTAGACTTCAGATATTTTTTTTCTCTCCCTCCCCCTTTCTTTGCCAGACTAGGCACACGACTGAAGCAACAAAGCATACAAATTTGGTAGTTCAGCCTCCCCTGCTTCATTTGCATCTCTTGATTCATTTGTGCGCGTAGATAAGGTCAATGCAAATGGAAACCTCTGCCTTGTTAAAAAACTTTGCCCCATCTACCATTTAGCACAATCATTTCTCACGCAGAATTAGGGGCAACACTACCTAAGAAGGTTTTTTTCTCTCCTACGAAAGCCAAAATGAATAGTAATCCCTTCGGGTTGGCACACAAAGAGGCTTTCTGGATAGTGCTCCATGCAAGACGCACAATACTTTGCAAACGGGGCGTGTGTGCAGGGAACTCTGAAAGAGCTTTTATTTATCAGCCCTCCAGGCACGCTGCTTATTCTGCCAAGCTTTCGGGAAGGTTTAAGGGCATCGGAAGAATTTATGGAAAAAAACCCACCACTCTCATTTTGTTTACCTAACTGACTTGGATTGACAGTATTAAATGATATTGTACTCTCAATAGCTATTGCCTTCAATTCAAAGAACTTAGCCACGTTACTTCAAAGATCATATTTTTAACATTGTAAAACGCTTGATGGTAGGCAATTACGATACATTATCAGAATAACTCTAATACTGCATATACTACATTACAAATGACAACCAGCAATTAAACCCATTACTACCTTTCATCAAACTAACCAGAAAAAAAAACACTTAACTATTGGCCTGGGCATACCCAAAGCTGATAATAAGTACCCATTCTGCTTACTCAAACAATAGTTCTCCGTCCTTAACAATTTCTATTTGGTTTTTTTTTCTTTTTTTTTAATACGGAAGAGGTGCCAAGCATTTTGTTTAGGAGGCTCTTGGGGGGATGCACATGGCAGATCTCCTCTCATCAGACCAGGAAAAATGTGCGTTTCCCATGGCTGGGACAGACGAACTTCTTGTGTGACCAGCCACACGCCAGCGGTGGGGACTTTGGGGAAAAAGGCAGATGAGCAGAGGTTGGATGAATTGTTTTATCAGCAGATCATATAGCCACAAGTTTGGCACCTCTTACATAGAAGAAAGATTGACCCGGATGAAAGGGAAGCAGAAAACACTCCCCAATACTTTAAGAACTAGGAAGAACACTGTCTGGGAAGGAGATGAAACAATAATTTAGGAGTCAGGCAAAGGAGAGAGAGAGAGAAATGCCAATGTTAAGAAAAGATAGAGACTAGCAATCTAGAGATTACTTGCAATTAATTAACTTTTATTACTTTTTCAGAACAATTTCCTTTCAGTTCAGATTAACGATTTACACGCAGGCCCAGTCGGGCTTTCCAAGTGAACTACAAGCCCCATTGTCACTAAAATCAATTATGTGTGTCAATTGTATGTATCAAAGAGGTGACTTTCCCAATGAGGAATGGACTGCAGTGATAAACTGCCCAGTCCCATAGAATAAAACGAAGGATGATTCTAGACTGAAGACCTGTCTCCGCCTTTCGTGAAGATGTAGCACAAGAGGACGGGTTTATTTTCTCCCTGCAGTGTTATAAAACTTGGGAGCACTTCAATTTTCCCACTCCGTGTAGCAGTTCTGATTTTCTGTGCTGTGCTTTCTCCACTGTCTGGCCACCCACCAGACCACAGTTCCCCATGGCTGTCCCTCATGCTCCTCTGAAAACAAGAGAATGGTGACTTCTGAGAGCTCTGGAGACCTACTAATAGACAACCAAATCTGACGCTTCCCAGTATTTCTCCCTTCTTGCTGTATTTAGCGTTATTTTTAGCAGGACTCCAATTTTTCTTTGTATGTGGAACAATCACGTCTTGATCACTGAACTACCTACCCGGCTCAAGACTAAAAATTATCAACTTGTGTATTCCCAAACCAAGGAACAGACAATTTTTTGAGGGATCTGCACGTGTTTAGCAATGTTATTTGACCTTACAGCCTGTATAGATTTTTAATTTTTTCTTTTAACTTTGAAAACACTCACTGCAGAGACAATGAGTTTACTGAAGAGAGTCACCAAAAATTATTAAAGGCACTAAGAGCTTCAGTCAGAACCTGATCACTGTTACATTTCACAGTACGCACAGCACTACTAGCACACTGCCTTCTCCGTAGTCTTTTTATCCAATGATAAAGCAGCGGGGGCAGCCAAAATAAAAACTAAATAAAGAGAAGTGCTTTTGTGTTCAGAGGCATTATCACATCATTTAGCATCCCTGGTGCCACCACTCCATTAGTTTTAAGTATTATTGCAAGGATTGGTTCTTAAGTCACAATAAAGACTGGGAAAAAAAGAGATGCTGTTAGCTTCTGCTATTTTGCAACATTTGTTTTAGTATTTCCACAGCAAAAAAAGCCCAGAAACCAACCGATCTGAAGGTACAGAACTAGAGTGGTGGCCTTAACTGGTCCTGCTGGGCTCCTGAAATCTCAAGTTACCACTATCATTAGTAGTAACTGCATCTAAAGGTATATTTCAAAAATTCAATTCCAGGTGATACATCACTATCTGGATTTTCTCCAGGAAAAAAACTGGTGTCCATATACTCAAATAAACATCCATAAAGCTTAGACAAGCTCTGTCTCGCTGGAGTCCACCTCGATAGAAATGCAGCTTCCTACTCTCCTTTTCCTGCCCCGTCCCTGAGTGCAGAAGCACTCAACCGGCCATAAAACCCCACACCACAAACCAGGCACAGTCACCTGTCTGAGAGCGCTATTAATCTGCAGATGACAAACTACTCAGCTGATGTGTGGAATGAGAGTTATCTCCAATTTATAGAGAAGGAAGGGGAGGCAGAAGTGATTAAACGGCATCACACACTTGGTCCACTTGGCCTCGCTGCTGCCATGTGGGAGTGCAGACACCAGCACTGAGCTGGTGGGTTCCCAACATTTGATCCAGATTTCAGACGTGGTCTCCTGAAAAAAATACTCCCATTTTAAAAGCTGGCAGAAGAATCTGGCTTTAAGGAATGCAACGATGGGAAGAAGGCTGCTTGAAACCTGCACAAGGCATTCATACAATCGTCTAGGTTGGAAAGGACTTTTAAGATCATCAAGTCCAACCATCAACCTCACGCTGCCAACACCACCATGAAATCATGTCCCTAAGCGCCATGTCTACACGTCTTTTAAATACTTCCAGGGATGGCGACTCCACCACTGCCATGGGCAGCCTGTTCCAATGCTTGACCACCCCTTCTGTGAAGACATTTCTCCTAATATCCAATCTAAACCTACTCTGGCACAACTTGAGGCCGTTTCCTCTTGTCCTGTTGCTTGTTAGTAGTGAGAAGAGGTTGATCCCCCCCCTCGCTACACCCTCCTTTCAGGGAGCTGTAGAGAGCGATAAGGTCTCCCTTCAGCCTCCTTTTCTCCAGGCTGAACACAACCCCAGTTCCCTCAGCTGCTCCTCACCAGACTTGTCCCCCAGACCCCTCACCAGCTCCGCTGCGCTTCTCTGGACACACTCCAGCGCCTCAATGTCTTTCTTGTCATGAGGGGCCCAAAATTGAACACAGCACTCGAGGTGGGGCCTCACCAGTGCCGAGTACAGGGGGAGGTTCCCATTCATACCATCTTGCGCTGGATGTAGTCTTCAGAGTTGACTGACTCACCCAAGGCAAAGTTAACTAAAGCACCCAAGTACGAGCAGGGAGCAAAGCCGTCGCTACCAGGCTACAGAAGGACTCTTCAAGCTGAACTAAGCTGTCAGAGATGTGTTTGCACCCCCCAGAGCAAATCCAGTTCACAGAATCACAGAATCGTCAGGGTTGGAAGGGACCTCTGGAGATCATCTAGTCCAACCCCCCCGCCAGAGCAGGGTCACCTACTGCAGACCGCACAGGACAGCGCCCAGGCGGGTTTTGAATGTCTCCAGAGTGGGAGACTCCACAACCTCTCTGGGCAGCCTGTGCCAGTGCTCCACCACCCTCAAAGTAAAGAAGTTCCTCCTCATGTTAAGATGGAACTTCCTATGTTCAAGCTTGTGCCCATTACCCCTCGTCCTATCAATGGGCACCACTGAAAAAAGACTGCTCCCATCCCCCCGGCATCCTCCCTTCAAGTATTTGAAAGCATTAACAAGATCCNAGATGCGGCCTCACCAGGGCAGAGTAGAGGGGGAGGATGACCTCCCTCGACCTGCTGGCCACACTCCTTTTGATGCACCCCAGGATGCCATTGGCCCTCTTGGCCGCCAGGGCACATTGCTGGCTCATGGTCATCCTGTTGGCCACCAGGACTCCCAGGTCCCTTTCCACAGAGCTGCTCTCCAGGAGGTCGGCCCCCAACCTGTACTGATGCATGGGGTTATTCCTCCCCAGATGCAGTACCCTACATTTACCCTTGTTGAATTTCATTAACTTCCTCTCTGCCCAACTCTCCAGCCTGTCCAGGTCACGCTGTAAGGCAGCACAGCCTTCTGGTGTATCAGCCACTCCTCCCAGTTTAGTGTCATCAGCAAACTTGCTGATGGCACACTCCATCCCTTCGTCCAGATCATCGATGAATATCTTGAACAGGACTGGACCCAGTACTGACCCTTGAGGGACACCACTTGTTACTGACCTCCAACTAGACTCTGCAAGTTGTAAAAATACGATCAGGAGAGACAAAGTTACAATGAAATGGAAAATCTGGACCTCGATTAATAACAGTGGGGATTTATGACCTACAGTTACGTTCCACCTGTTCCAAACCTGCACAGAATTTATGACCGTTCAACTTCATTCACAACGGCTTCATCCCTGGCAGTTGTATAACATACGGAGCAATTTCACACTGAGGTGTTAATGAATCGATGTCTCTGAAAAGCTTGGAAGTTATCAAATGAAAGGAGCTACAGGAATTCTCAGCAACGGTATTACCCAATGTGCAATTACTGCTAATCCATCCGGTACTCAAGACACCCGGGACCCAAAAATAACCGAAATAAAAGCCAACTTCTTTCCTGCAAAATTTATTTATGGCTATTCTGCAGATCTCTAAAAATTAGCTCAGGAATACTCTACCAAAAAACTATTCTGTGTATGACCTGGTGTCTGAAAAACATGCTCGTCCATGGCTTGACTTCCCTGCAAGGCATCTCCTCCGGTGCTACCAGGACTCTCCCTTCGCCACGCGCCTTTGGGGCGGCATGAAAACCCTGCAAGTGGTTGTGCAGCCACATCTGATGTGTCCGGACCAAAGAACCTCATCTATATAACAGGAATAAATGAGGGTTCCGCGCTGTAATATCCACGACAGAATTTAGCAGAATGGGAAAATGTAGCTTACCGGTGAAATAACTTCAAAATCGTTATTTTTAGCTCTGTTCAGCAAACTGAAAAGGGTAATAGTTGAAATAAGCATTTCAGATTTCACTCTTTGAAATCATCGATGAAATTCAAATACTTTGAAAAATCTCTTCTTTTTTCCCTTTCCCTTTTAGTATCCCTGGACGGGATGGAAATTCACCTCCGTGCTCTAACTGGGAAAACAACTACAGTTTCCCCAAATGACAAAATTTTAAATTGTACATAGGTTTGCAAAAACCAAGCAAGAATAAACTAGTTAAAGCACAAAGCAGATTGTACTCCAACATAAGTGGCCCAAACCAATGAGAACCAACCACCAAAGGCTTTTCCCAGAAGACCTTTTAGCTAAACCACACAATATTCATGTAAAAAAATAATTACAAAAAATAATTACAATAAAAAATTAACTGCCTTTCCTTTAAGACACGTGTTCCTCTGATTGCTCTACAGGGGAAACTGGGTCCAAAAAGCACTGGGTTATTTTGGGGTTTATATCTTGGCTTTTAACAGCAAATACAAAATACAGGAATCAACTTTTTCATAGAATCCATGGAATGGTTTAGGTTGGAAGGGACCCTGAAGATCATCTCGTTCCAACCCCCCTGACCCGGGCAGGGACACCTCCCCCCAGCCCAGGGTGCTCCCAGCCCCGTCCAACCTGGCCTTGAACACCTCCAGGGATGGGGCAGCCACAGCTGCAACAGCCAGCAACCTGCACCAGGGGCTCACCACCCTCATAACAAAAAATTTCTTCCCAGTATCTACTCTAAATCTCTCCTCTTCCAGTTTAAAACCATTCCCCCTCGTCCTATCACTACATGCCCTTGTAAAATGTCCCTCTCCAGCCTTCTTGTAGGCCCCCTTTAGGCACTGGAAGGGGCAATCAGGTCTCCCTGGAGCCTTCTCTTCTCCAGGGTGAACACCCTCAACTCTCCCAGCCTGTCCTCCCAGCAGAGGGGCTCCAGCCCTCGGATCATCTTTGGGGCCCCTTTTGTTCTCATCAAGCAACAGCTCTCCTGCATTTCAATCACAAATTCATAAAAAAAGCTTTATGAAAGTAACCACACGCACTCTCCAAAGTTTTTCAGGGCCGTAATACAGTAACTTGGACTTAAGCCACAGCAGGTTTTCATCATTGGACTTCCCCTGTTACATCGAGGGAAAGCCCTCATTGACGTATTTTCTGAACAGCTTCCATAGACAGATCACAAACTCAGAATTTGTCACGCTTTTTTCCCTTTTCTTCCACACCAAAAGCGACGGATGCTTTTCTGGTTTTGCCCTGTGAGATCTTCCTCATGATTTTTATTTTATTTTTTTTTTTTTTGTGCAGCAGAGCAGTACTTGCTCTACTTGAAACGAGAGCTGGTGTTACTACAGCGTGTGTTAGCTGCCGTGGCAGTTCGTTCCCCAACGCCAACCGAACTGCTGGAAAGGCACCAGCTCCTGCACAGCAGCATCTCACCTTCTGATTGAAGGGATTTATAGCGTCTGATAAGCCAAAGCATTAAACGTGGATCTCGGTGTGTTCCTCAGGCTCCTTAAAGCATCGTAAGATTAAGCCATTTTGTACTTCAGATGGTTAAATGAAATAAACGGATCCATTCTTCCCTTCCAGCTTTGCTAAATGCTTTTCTGACCAACAGGTTTTTGAGTGCCACAATACTCATGCTTCTGGTGGGGGAATAAAAAAAAAAAAGAAAAGAAAAAGAAAAAAGAAATTCTATAATCTTTAATGCACATAAGACCAATTTCAACCATATTCAATCTCTCATTTTGTGAATGTAACACCTACAAACATTTGCAGAATGGTCCATATAACAGGATATCATGTAAATAATAAAATTGTAAAAAATTAAATATAAAAGAAGTGTGATTTTTTTGGTCCGTGCTTCTACTACACCAGCTCCTTTCCTTCACTCTGAGTTGCCACCTGAAAAGATGACCTTCTGGTAACAAAGGAAAGCCGCTCGCCATCTCTAATCAACTTCTTGCACCCCTAGCCTGCTAACGAGGCACCACCGGGTGATGGCAATTCACAGCCAGTTCGAGTTCCCAGAAGATTCCAAGTTTCTTTGGAACACCGTTTTGCATGGAAACAGACCTAAAAAAAAGCCAAAAAGCTTCAAGTATACTAGGTTCTTTTAAGGAAAAACACATGCTTTTTGTTGGTTTTATGTTTCCAGGCCTGGAAAGCGCGCTAGCGGAATTGTCTTTCAGAGGCCTTGGCTCGCTGGTTGATGGGCAAGACGTAAAATTATTTGGTCCGGTGACGTGATGTGAGAAATAGAAGAGGAATTCCCCAGACTACTTGCCACACCTGGCACCGGACGAGACCCACTAAAATTGAAATTCCTCAAATTTATCCTCTTCCTTCTTAGGACTGCTCCAAAGATTCCCTAGCTTGTAAGAACAGAGTAGCTTCTTGCGGCGGTTTAGCCAAGACCCCCACCCAGCCATTCTCTCACTCAACAGGACAGGGAGCAGAAAATAAGATGGAAATGCTTGCGAGTCAAGAAAAAAACATGGAGATCGCTTACCAATTACCATCACGGGCAGAATACACTCGACTATTTTGCTTTTTAATTAAATTATTAAAAAGAATTAGTAATAGCTCAATAACCTGGTCTATAAATCCAGATTTTTATAACTCAATTAGTAAGTACACTTGCGGTGAAATTACAAGAAAAGTTCTATTTTGATTAGACTTCGTAAAACACCAGTTAGATTAACAATAAATTCCCAGGTCCATATACAAGATGCGCTGACTTTTGTCCGTTTTAAAGTTTTGTGTAACACTATGGCAAGCTCAAAAAAAACCCCTAAAATAACCATCTTCCAGCCCAACATCAACTCCTCTAGTTGCAGGAAATACCATGATTACTCTTTGCACTGTACGAAATCAGCACTTTTTGCCAACTTCTTAACCCACATCCACCAGCCATGCTCACCATTTCTTTGGAAAAGAGCCAGATGAGCAGACCTACACAAGGTCCGCTGGTGTATCTCAAGAGGAAACGGCCTCAGGTTGCACCAGGGGAGGTTTAGATTGGATATTAGGAAAAAATTGTTCACCAAAAGGGTTGTCAAGCACTGAAACAGGCTGCCCAGGGCAGTGGTGGAGTCACCATCCCTGGAGATACTTAAAAGACGTGTAGACCTGCCGCTCAGGGACATGGTTTCATGGTGGTGTTGGCAGTGTTAGGTTGATGGTTGGACTTGATGACCTTAAAGGTCTTTCACAACCAAAACAATTCTATGATGCCACAGCAAGACTTGATGTCATTCCCGCTGTACTTCGCATTTAGCGTGACCTCACCTTAAGTACTGCGTGCAGTTCTGGGTCCCACCATTTAAGATGGATGTTCAGGTCCTTGAATGCATCCAGACAAAGACAACAAACCTGGTGGAGGGGCTGGAAGGGACATCCTGTGAGGAGTGGCTGAGGACTCCGGGTTTGTCTACTTTGGAGAAGACGACGCTGAGGGGTGACCACATTGCTCCTACAGCTTGTCGAGGAGGGGAGGTGGAGAGGGAGGTGCTGAGCGTTTCTCCTTGGGATCCTGTGATGGAACGCGTGGGAATGGTTCAAAGCTGCACCAGAAGAGGTTCAGACTGGACATTAGGAAGCATTTCTTTACCAGGAGGGTGGTCAAACACTGGAACAGGCTTCCTGGAGAGGTGGTCAATGCCCCATGCCTGGCAGTGTTTAAGAGGCATTTGGACAATGTCATTAATAACATGGTTTACCTTTTGGTCGGCCCTGAAGCGGTCAGGCAGTTAGACTAGATGATCGTTGTAGGTCCCTTCCAACTGAACTACTCTATTTGAAAACACAACTCGGGTCTTGCGATGCAATACTCAAAAGGAATAAATAAGTCACTGAAAACTCATATGAAATCATAAATCCCTGCTTACACTCTAATAGAAATAATAGCGTTCAGCGATATGGGGAATCTTAATCGTGCTTCATGAGAACATGGGTTAAATATGAGAGCTAAACTCAAGCAGCGTTTCCATTGAGAAATGAGCTAAAACTACTTTGTTGGCTTGATGAACACAACACAAGTTAGAAGTAATTCATTATCATGGAATGGAATTAACACTGTTCTCAGCTATTCAGCGTAAGTTCTTGCAAATGTCAAAATTTTTATGTTCCTTCAGGTTGTATTTGAACCGAAGGAAAGGAGGAGCTGGAGACATGTGAAATTTCTGACAGGCTGTTGATTTCCCGTATGGATGAAGCATGTTTGAAAACTCAAAACTTGACTGATCTGCTGAAGCACATTCTCTGACAGACAATATAAAATCGATGCATCACATATTAAGAGTTTTTGTGGCGTGTAAGAGTTTTTGTTTGTGTGGGAGGTGCGGGGGGGGGGAGGATTGCTTT
>VZSZ01005881.1:18975-34020 GCA_013398815.1 Ibidorhyncha struthersii | reverse complement strand
AAAAAGTGTGGGGGGGGGGAGGGGGAGGAAAAAAAAAAAAAAGGCACAAAATGTGAAGCTGTTCCCCGTCCCTTTCCCGTGCCTGTGCCCCGCTTCTGCGATGGCCTCAGTCAGAACCAGAGCCTTCCCTTCTCAGTGTCACAACAACGAGCTTTTCTGAAACGTGTCTTTATAATTCAGCGAGGCAGACTTTATGAGAGCTTGTCAAAGAGAAAAGAGTTCGGATTCGCCTGCAAGAAACATTCATTCCCGCTGTTGACAGATATAAAGTACTAAATGTCAACAGCAAGGGACTCGTCAGCTAAATGTCTTCTAAACACTCATTAAATCGGGGGGGGAATTCAGTAGGTGGGTGTCAAATTGCTCCCTTAAGATTTCGATTCAGGTCAATTGAAGTAAACAGCGAGTGTATGAAAAGTTGCATCAAGCATCTGTCACGCTCAAGGATGAGTGAGTATTAACAATTCCAAAATAAAGACGGGACTATTAAGCACGGCGGTGACTACCGGAACGAGAAGCAGGAGTTGAGCTATCCCGGTCCGAGCCCCGGCCGCAGCGCGGAGCCTGCGGAGAGACACCATGTCCCTGCCTGGGCAGTCTCCCTCGTGAGGGAAGACGTCGCCTACCTTGCAAAAGCACAATTTACAATAACTAAGCAATTATTTTTTCCCGTGTCTTTGAAGATAAGGGATATGTCCGAATATAAGATTTAAAAACCTGGATAATTATATTTTTAAGGGGTCACTGACTTTAAAAGTTTGCAAATAACGTTTTCCGGTGTAGGTAACAGCATCTCAGACTGTTTTTTCACTTAACCCCTTATCCTCTGGATATTATTCAACCTAAGACACAAACTTCAAGCAGTCAATATTTTAAGTTCCCTCCCCCAGCCTGAGCCAGTTTTATCGATTTCTCCAAAACCAAGTATTTTAGGTTTGATTTCAAAAAGCGCTCATCATTTAGCACTATCTTTGCCTTAAGATTATTTGCCATTTCCATGTACTCTAATAATAACATATACCCCGTAGACTGATAAAATACCACGTATTTTTCTTAACACACTTGCTATCACTTAACATACTCTAAACATACTAAATGTAACTAACAAACTAATCTAATTTTCACATTCCTTTTGCTGCCCCAACAACACATTCCCCATATTATCAAATATTCATTTTGTAGTACACAACTACAAGACATTACAGCGCATTCTACAATCAAATTAGTTGTTTATTATTACAGCTGCACAAATATACTATTAAAAGGGATGATCAGCGAGGGACAGAGGGGTTCTTAGTTATACATGCAGTTTTGTACCAATTACAGTAGTTATGAACACCGCTGAGCTGCAGCAGCAGTTGATGCTCGCGCAGACCAAAGGACTCGGATGCCCCACAGGAACCGAGGACAACTCTGCCATCCCCTCCCGTCATTTTAAAGAGAAACAGCGGATTTAAATTCTACATACAGTACCTTTTATCTTGACGTATCCTGAATTAAACAGAAGCTTGATACGATTATTCCCAAAGCATGGAAAGCTAAACCGTCCCCCGCTAATACACATGTACCTGCGTGTCTGTAGCTATTCCGGACGTTGCGCCCCTCCCTCCCAAGGACAGGTTACCAGTGGGGTCTGAAACTTGACCTTCAGGAGTTCAGAGCTGATTGCCACCAGTTGGTGAGGAACATGCTGCTATCAACAGGCAGCACAAGTAAATTACTAGCCTCCTTGATGAGTCCCTAAAGCATTTATTTTCTTTATTAAAAGAGCAATCACTCTTTTATTAGCATTAACATAACTGGAAGAGAAACAGGAAATTCCAAAAATGCTATCAAGTAAAAAGCAACCGCTTCTAATGATGGAGACCAGTATAAATTAACATAATCACTTAATTATTAAATTAAAATGGCAAATTATTACCTGCTCTTTTCCCCCAACTCCGACCAACCTGAAATACCAAGAACCAGCAAACCCTGCAGTGCCTTGGGACCGCACACACACCGGAGCGGGAGACTTTAGTCTTTGCATCTCAAACAACATCAGCAGAGTCAAATCACTAAGTTTGCCTTTCCTTCTTTCTGGATTTATTTTTTTTTTTTTGTACTCTAATAGATCAACCCTTTGTTTTTCTCTTTCTTACTCTCCAGACTTCGGAATGGAAGGCAGGGATTAGAGCATCGCTGCCAGGGTGCAGTTCTTCCCCGCCGGCAAAGGGGGGATGCCCCGGCACAGACACTGCCTGGTCGGTAGAGGGGTAACTGGTGCCAAGTCAGTGTAGCCTCTCTGGTCCACTTCGCAAGGACGCGAACTTGCTTAGAAGCGACTGTTTCTTCCGAATCAATGAACACTCCGTTTTCTCCTCCATCCTACAACCTTTTTAATCGCTGCTTGATCTTAATGAAGTGTGGCTGATATTAATAAATGGATACCCTCGCAGCCTTAACACCCGATAGCCAAACAACGTTCAACCGCGCTAGCATCAGTGATGCTTTCACGATTCCAAATGCCATCATCCCCTCCATCTCTGGTCCCTCCTGTCCCTCCCCTTTAAGCCTCAAGACTGCAGACATCTGTTCTTCAATTGTCTGGTAATAAACATACTCTATAAAGCATATGTAAGATGATTATTACCCTGAAGAGCCAAGTGCCTTTCAAATGCCAGCTGAAACAAATAAACAACAACAACAAAAAAAAAAAATCCCCACCAAACAAATGTTACAACAGACATCGCTCAGGCTGTTCAATATTCCACAACGTAAGGGCTTCCGTAGCGGTCCCGCAAGTTTCCTTCCTCCAACGGGAGACTTTAGTCCGCAGCCCCGTAACACCGGGGCTTTCAGGATCCACGCAGGCGCTGGTTAGCAGCGAAGGATGAAGAAAGCAACTGGACTCTTTTGGTAACTTTTATACTTTTGACACCTCCCGCAATATGTAATTAAGGAAAATCAGATTGTGTATTCCTCTTCAATTCGTTCTCACGTGTAGTTAGTAAAATCTATTCCCAGGAATCATCTCCGCTAGAATACCCGCTTGTCTTCCAAAAATTCACTATTCATTTATTATGTGTGTGGTGGTGTCATTAAGTCCTGGTAATTAATCTGGGGCTTGGTGCATCTCAATTGTCCTAGTGGAAATTAGGGACCCACATCCCAAAAGGCGCAACATCTCACTTCCCAACTCCGGCTCGTTGCTCTAAACGAATCTGAGGGCAGGAAGACTTTGAAAACCATCCATATGTATTTGCCCTTACGCTCTCCACGGTTGTAGGTTCAGAGTTTCTCAAAAAAAACTTTCGTTACTGGAGATATGGGGGTTAATTTACAGCCCCCTGAAAGCCTGCTGACTCCGTGTTCTTCAAAAGGATCTGCAGCCAAGCTTAGTCTCAATTTTAAAATTAAAAACGACCAAAAAAAAAAAAAAAAAGGCTATTATAACCAATAAACTGAACACTGTGATTGTGCAACTCTCTGATGTGATAAGACAGTGACGCTTTTCATATCAGTAGTATAAAAGAGAGAAATTCAGACTGATACATATGAATGCTCTAGTTAGGACTCCTCACCTAACCTTACTGTGCTGAATTACATTTTACAGCCATCACTTAATGCGATGCTCAGGCTTTAAAGCATCACGCCAGTGTCTGCTTTCTCAGTGATCCAGTTAGCTTAATACTTTTAGAAGCGCTCAGCTTCCTAATAAAATCAGCCGGGCCACACAGTGCTAAAACTTCTCTGTCAATGTATTTATGTGAATTTGAAAAAATAAAAATAAAAAAATCCTTCTAAAGAAAATATTGATCATTTTGAATTCAAATCAGATTCATTTTAAGCCTGTACGAGTGACATCGATGAAAGATGATTGAGGCAGGCCATAGAGAACCTCAACAACAAATGGAAAATAAAGCAAGCGAGAACTTCACACCTCTGCAGCAATTACCTCCTCGAGAGCTTACACTGAATACAATAACGTCTAGAAAAGATCTAACCAACAAGGAATGCACATATAAGATGGTGTCCTAGAAATTATTGCAAACATCAATATTTTAGCAAATCCACCATATTCGGCATTTTGCAGCTACAGCCAGCATCACATAGCCAGTTTTAACAGGAGTCAATGGGTGAAGCCAGTTTGCTGGTAGGACAGGTCACTGCTATCGACTCCCATCAAACCAGAATTCCCTGTAGGGAATTATTATCAGCAAAAGAAATCCAGTCCTACAGTCATCCCTGATAAGCTGCATCCCACGCATCACATACACGCCAAAGTTGAGGATCATGAGTTCACAGAATCCTAGAATGGTTTAGGTTGGAAGGGACCGTGAAGAACATCCAGTTCCAACCCCCCTGCCCTGGGCAGGGACGCCTCCCCCCAGCCCAGGGTGCTCCCAGCCCCGTCCAACCTGGCCTTGGACACCTCCAGCGATGGGGCAGCCACAGCTTCTCGGGGCAACCTGCGCCAGGGGCTCACCGCCCTCAGAGTCAAGAATTTCTTCCTAATATCTCATCTAAATCTCCCCTCTTCCAGTCCGAAGCCATCCCTCCTCATCCTGTTGTTACATCTCAGATAGCAAGGACTCAGGCATTTACTCTATCGATCACTAAAGTAGTTCAAATCGCATTAAAAAAAAGTTTCTACAGTCTTCACCGACACCCAAACTCACCCCATTCTGCAGTGAGGAAAGGGTAAGCTGGGTCACGGCGTATTTTCATTCTCCTGATGCAGTTATTGATGAACTACTCAAGGCAAGGAAGTTAAGATGCTGCAGATGGTTGGCACGAAAAAATATATTGTACGCAGATACCTTAATCTTGATGCAATTATTTTTTATGAAGCAAATTATTTCTACTGCCTATCTTGCAAGCTGGTAATGAAAGTGAAGTGTTTGTGAGAAGTGCTATTTAAAGCAGAGCACTCATGTTTGACTTGGGTGGCAGAACAGGGGGAAAATTAAGCAGGAAGGCAAACAGAAAGAAAGACGTATTTTCACCAGTTTCTAAATCAATGTGAAGTACCTCATCAATAAAAATAAGAGCATCACCACCCCCTCGCGTGCTCGACAGAAACCTCTACGTTCATTAAAGATGAACAAGCTGAAGCCCATGTCACCATGGTCATATCTTGAATATCATACTGCATCTTAACCAGCGTCCATCTTTCCTCATCATAAAATGGCTGAAAACTATAAATTATGCCCCAGCAAATTTATCTTTAGCGCATTTCTTCCATTTCGTAAGGGAGAGAAGTTGAGACAAAATGTGCTTACGAAATTATCTATTTCATTATGGGCACCTAGCAATAAATGAAGAGTGGACGATGTACACAGCCCTTTTTTTTCAAGGAAAGATCTGAAACACCATAACAAATTTTAATATGTCCTCACAACAGGTGCTGTTCTGAAGATTATTCCAATAGCTACTCTCACGACATCACAAATTTACATTTGGAGGAATTTACGCACTTTCCTTCTGCATTTATAAGTCCTGAGAAGTCACACATGACCACAGCTCTCAGCTACCAAGACGGCAGTCAGAATATTCCTCCATCTGGGGATCACATTCCAATTACTTTTTATTACTATTTTATTATTGCTCGTGGCCTGTTGCCTAAGTCACTCATAATCGTGAGTAATACAAACAGAAGCAAGGAGGGAAACGCTCTCAAAGGTGCTAACGCTGAATGGGGAAGGACATGTCTGACGAGAAAGGAAAACCCTGCGAGGAAAAAGCAGAGGTGGAAGATTGACATAAACCGAGAAAAACATCTTATTATTGAATTCCGGCAAAACTAAGGAGACGGACTGTTAGACTGCAAAGTAAAAAGAGCAAAATTAAAGTAACAGAGGTGAGCGACTTGGTGAGAAGAGGTTTATTATAGACTTGTTCTGATTTAAAGTCCCAGCAGTCCTTGATGAGCTGTGAAGATTTTCGTAATTGGCACGGCACTTTAGATCAGGCGTTTAATTTTCAGTCCGCAGACAATACTTGTTTTATCAAAGAATGAACTTACCTTGCAGTTCACAAAGTACCCTTCTGACTTTTTAATAAGCATAACGGACAGTCAGCGATAAACAATTTGTGACAGGCGACAGCTAAACTTTTCCCAACTTGGGTCAGTAATGAATCGCACTGTTCGATGACAAGGGGTCACCACTTGCAATGCAATCCCACTCGGCGTGCCAGTTGGTTTTGAAAAAAGATTAAAGAGCATCGGCAACAAGCTCAACTAGTGATTATTTTTTACACGTGCGCACATCAACAACTTTACAGCAAACCCATTGCTGTGGGATGTTATCTCAGAAGTGGCAGCGTGCCCACAAAGACAGCAAGTTACTTCTACTTATTCTAATTATTTGCACCCGTAGAAATACGTAGAAAAGCTTTCCTTACCTGAGGAGGGGATGAAAGATGATGGTAATGTTTCTGGCTCCTGGTTTGCAGACAAACTTGGATCCACCCCCTTCGATTAAGTTATCATCTGGTCCTCCTGGAAAATAACATGAAACGAGGTGTCTAGCGGACCTGAACATGCCTTGAATTTTCGACAGTAAGTGATAATTAAACATTTAGGTCTGTGCGTGAATGCTTAATTCCTGGTGAAGGATCAGTAATTAAGGTAAAGATACGCTCTTTCTATCCTCATTCTGCTCAGAGACTGTACTCCTAATGCAATGGGAACAACACAGGTAGCATTTATACGTCACTTCAGGCTCCTCTTTCCATAGTTAGCGACAGTATTGCGGAAAGACTGGGAAGCACAGGTCTCCTATAGCACAAGACCCAATTTCAACTGCAGAAGAGTTTCCCAACCACACAGGATGAATCTCCCAGTTGGGCTGAAGTCCAATGTACTGGACTGGAGGTGCTAACCCCACACCCATCATGCAGACCAGAGATCCCAGATACCGGTAAGAGACTTGACCCTCACGGTTCTTCAAAGTGTCATCCCACTGACAAATCATAAAATGGTTTAGGTTGGAAGGGACCTTAAAGATCATCTTGTTCCAACCCCCCTGCCCTGGGCAGGGACACCTCCCCCCAGCCCGGGGTGCTCCAAGCCCCCTCCAACCTGGCCTTGAACACCTCCAGGGATGGGGCAGCCACAGCTTCTCGGGGCAACCTGCCCCAGGGGCTCACCACCCTCCCAGTCAAGAGTTTCTTCCTAATATCTAATCTAAATCTCCCCTCTTCTAATTTGAAGCCATTCCCCCTCATCCTATCACTACATGCCCGTGTAAAAAGTCCCTCCCCAGCTCTCCTGTAGGCCCCCTTTGGGGACTGGAAGGCCGCAAGAAGGTCTCCCCGAAGACTTCTCTTCTCCGGGCTGAACAACCCCAACTCTCTCAGCCTGTCCTCATAGGAAAGGTGCTCCAGCCCTCTGATCATCTTTGTGGCCCTCTTCTGGCCTCACTCCAACAGGTCCATGACTTTCTTGTGTTGGGGGCTCCAGAGCTGGACGCAGTACTCCAGGTGGGGTCTCACCAGAGCAGAGCAAAGAGGCAGAATCCTCTCCCTTGACCTGCTGGCCACACTTCTGATACACTTGGCTTTCCGGGCTGCGATCGCACATTGTCCGCTCACGTTGAGCTTCTCATCAATCAGCACCCCCAGGTCCTTCTCATGGGGGTCCTGGGGACCTCCAGCCTGAAGTTTCAGTGACTTCAGCAGCTTTTGGGACAGCCCAAAACTGAACAAACAGCTCTTAAATTGCACATGAGCACACACTTAAATTATCCTTTCTCAAAGGCACAAAGGCCCTCACCTTGCCTAACAGACACCCGAGGTCTTGGTTGCGTGGAGGAGATGTATTCTGAAGCACATCATGCTCAGAAAAGGTTTTAAGAGCAGTACTTCACTGAATTTTGCTGCTTCCATATTGCTGTACGGAAGGCTCCCAGAACTCTGACGATGCCACCATTCAAATCCCTTGGAAGGTAGCTTGGCTTTGGTTGCCAGTGACATGACATTTTAACGTATTTTTTACATTTAACGCTATTGAGTCTCTCAGGAGTCCATGTCCTATCCTGAATCTTGTAATTTCCCAGCAGAATTGCCCGAGTTCCAGTTGCATACAAAGATGCTCTCAGCTATGTGAAAAATAAACTTGATGCGTTTGGCCAACTCCTTGGGAGTAAAACACAAGCTCAGAGAGCATTATTTATACGCCTCACGCCCAGACTGAACGACTCCGAGCGGCATGAAAACACCCACCTACGTGTCATTAGATCTGAACCAAAGATACTTCCATAGCCAGCTCCTAACACCAAAATACTTTAAATCAGGATACTGAGAGAGAAAAGAGGGGGGAGGGCAAATCTCAATTTAGTGAAACCCATTCTATGATTTCCCGACAGCAACAAAATCCATCGTTACCCTTCCAGAAGAAAACATTTTTAAGAGAACGAGCCAGATGCCCCACACATAAGCAAAGGACACCTTCAGAAAAAAAAAAAAAAAAAAAAAACTCATTTTGAAATTAGCAGCAATTCAGCACATAATCCCTTGTATTTCAGTTGTGCTCCCTTGTCACAAAGCGCAGACCATCATCTTGCTGGTATCATCTGACAAGTAACCCCCTCAAGTGTGGTTTGGGGCTAAAAACCTCAAATAACCCCAAATATGAACTTGGGTGAAATCTTTATATCCCAAATGTTATTAAGTCCTTTTCATTTTGCATGTGAACTCTCCTTAATGACTGAATAATAATAAATACAGAACCTAATCACATTATTACGATAGCTTTATAGGCAGGAAAATGACAAAGTACTTGAAATCAAAACACCACCAGCAGATTATTGAATTTTTTGACCCTGACACCTGCCTGCCTCTAAACGAGAAGAGCATCTCCAAATTAGAAAGTGCAAGGGAAGGAACGCAACCAATGAGTCCGTGACTCCAATCGTCTTTTCCAAGAGAAGTTTATGTGCTTTAGGCCATTACCTGCAACCAATCTACATTAAAAAAAAAGAAAAGCTCTTTGATGATTGATTTAACTGACCCTCCCGTTGCAACCTCACAGCAACACGCAAGGATCGAGCAGGTGACTGAGGCCAAATCTTCCATACCCTAAACGGTCCCTCCAGGTCAGGAGTGTTCTGTACAAGAATTGACAGCACTGGGGTAGATTCCCCAGTAAGAGGGACAACATTAAATTCCCTATGGAGTGGGAAATCCATGCAAACTCCGGATATCTGCATCCGTGGAATTTCCACAAGCTGCCTCTGCTCCCCAGACGCACCGTTAGGACATGGAGCTTCTTGATAGATCCTACACTACCATAAGGACTCACAAAGAAGCGGCTGAAAACAGAGTTTATAAAACTTCACTGATTGTAATTAGAAAGAGGCAGCTGTTTAAAAAAAAACAAACCCAAGTTCAGGAAGTTCATTTTGCATTTGAAAAAGTGAACTTGCACAATGTGACAGTTTAGTCAGAAAAAAAAAAAAAAAAAAAAAGAAAAAAAGAGGCGCAACTTCTAGGAAAAAAAAATTATTCATTTCCCCTATTAATGTCAGACCCCGCAATTTCCAGTGGGGTCTGTGTCTTAACTGACTTATTGAAGAATTCATCCAAGCATGAACTACTGAGGCATGAACTAGGAAATACAGGCTCAAATTAAGAAAGGGGTGTTATTCTTGTTACATCAAGTCACCCTGCACTAATCAATATTATTGACTGGGACGAACTTCATGGCAAGGAATAAAACGATCTGCCTTATCCGCTTGGCCGTATTATGCAAGATTTGAGGAGAACAGAACACCAGCACCGAGAGAGAAATATGCTTTTACATCTTCTCTGCTCTTAGCTTTTAATTAATAATAATGAATGCTCTGCATGTAGGTGTAAGCTATGAGGAAATGTAATTTTGTTTGTATTTAAATATTTTACCTTGAAAAATAGACTCAGATGTAAGTCTTACTCCTGGTGATGCCCTGTACATGCCAATAACAACTCAACACAGCAACAGCTTCTTCTAATACCAGCAGCGTGCACGGCACCTTCACATCTCTCCTACCCCCATGGAGCCTGAGCCAAGCAGTCATCACCCGACACCAGCGCAGCTCCAGTCCTGCACGGTGACAGCGCACACGAGCAAATGCTGCCGTTCACCACAGTTTACGACACAGTAGTTTTGGAGAAAAGCCCAAACTGGAGCAAGAGAGAGCTTACGATACCTTTGCCTGGATAGTCCAGTGCAAATCTCTAGTGGGGACTCTCCCTGGGTACATCAAGGCGTGAAACGTGCGTTTACATTGACCGGTCAACACGACACCTCCACTGAAGATGATGCCCTGTGCTGGAGAGCCAATAGGCATCTCCATGAAAACACACCATGAATATCATTGATTCCTACCAAGAGCATCTCTTGTGGGTGTTCAGTCTGGAGAAGAGAAGGCTCCGGGGAGACCTTAGAGGCCCTTCCAGTCCCTAAAGGGGCTACAGGAGAGCTGGGGAGGGACATCTTGATAGGATGAGGGGCAGCGGTTTTAAACTCAAAGAGGGGAGATTTAGATGAGATATTAGGAAGAAATTCTTGATTTGCGGGTAGTGAGCACCTGGAGGTGTCCAAGGCCAGGCTGGACGGGGCTTGGAGCACCCTGGGCTGGGGGGAGGTGTCCCTGTCCAGGGCAGGGGGTTGGAACTCGATGGTCTTTAAGGTCCCCTCTAAGTCTAACCATTCTGTGATTCTCTGATCTCTTGCAGGGAGGTGAATGATCATTCATCCAAAGAAACCGATACCAGGCAGCTCCACAGAAAACAGGGAGCAGATGAAGGAGGAGTGGAAAAAATGCCCGTTGTGAGGTTGGGTTTTTGTTCCTCCTTATCAAGATGATTCTCAGAGAGGCATTTTGCATAGTCTGTCCAACAAGAGCTACACATGCAAATACTGTACTGCTGGGCCGTCCTGAACACGTGCCACATCCACATGAGCTCCAAGAGAAGAAATCTCTCCGCCTTATGAGTGAGAAGGAGCTGTAAAGCCTAATTCCCAGTGAGCACTGAAGATTTTCAACTGTATGTAAGCACTCAACTTTCTCGCCATGACAGCTCCCTACCAGCACGGACTACGGGACCGACCATCCGCGCTCACTGAAGCACAACAGCGCGATGTACACGGCCCTCCATTAACCATCTGGACCGAGCGTACATTGGTGCTTCAGCAACGCCACACTACAGAAATCCTTCATTTGGGTTGCACGGTTTGGGGGATTTTGTTGGTGTTTTTTTTTTTTTTTTTACTGTAAGGCGACAGACTATAATAGCCACATTTCATAAGCATGAGGAAAAAAACTCAAACTTTCACAGCTGTCAGAAAGTCCTATTGTTGTAGCAGTTCCTTCTTGAGAGCACAAGCTTGCTGATTTAATCTGTCTCGTAATAAATTATGAGGCGGGGGGGAGGGAGAGAGAAAGAAAAACTTTGAGATGAAGTGAAATTTGTCATACAGTTAATGATATCCTCACGCTGTGCTAGCAATGAAGTGTGCCCACCTGACTACCGCTGCGAGTGGGAGTCAGCGACGGGTCCATTAGTAACGCAGATGAATGTTTCTGAAATGGAGCCTAAAATGTCATGCTTCAATATGAAAAAGCGTTAGATTACCGAGCGAGCGAGAATCTCTGCACGCATTTAAAGTCTGAACAAACGTGAAGAGTTCTTCAAGTTTTCCATTCGGCCTAGTGTTTTAAAAATTTAAATATTGGCTGTGGTTATCCCGGTTTTACCACTAACGTCCCATTATCTACATACAGAGGAGGTCTCAGAAGGATGATGGCGAGATTTCTTCTCCCCAAAGGGATTTCCCCAGAAAAAAGGGAGTTTCTTCCGCTGTGAAGTAACTCAAGTTCACAGTTGCCCCCCACAGTGTGAGGTATACCCGGACTCTGCTAATTTGCTCCGTATGGAACACGCACTGAAGCACACGACAGAAATGCTAAGGATTAGCCTTCTTCGGAAAGTGCTTTCAGAATGAATTAAAACTTCTTCTCGCTATTCCTATACCTATTTTGCGTCATGAAACAGCACCGAAGGCAAACCTTCAGTTACATACACGCCATCACACAACTCGTGGCTCCTCATTTAAAGACAAAACCCTGGAACACACAACAAAGAGTCTCCCGATCCACCCTTTTGCAATTAATGCAATGCTGGTTGCCTTCTATAACGAAGCACTGACACGTCTACAGAAAAAAAATTGATCTTATTTTGTAAAGAAAGATCACACTGAGAAATATCCTGCGATTTCCTCCTTTATCAAGATAACTTCTCTACCACTAAATTAAAAAAAAAAAAAACAAACACAACAAACAAACAACCAAACCCACAAAAAAACAGAGACAATAACAGTGTTTATGTTTCTTTTTCCTGGATTATTGCAGTTTGGCTTAGGTTTTCCTGTTTGGGTTCTTTTTTTAATTGAAACAATTTTCTCCATAAAGGTCCAAGATTTATATGAAGGACGTGAAGACAGCAGAGAGGCGGCAGCTCAGCATCTTGTAAGACGCTCCTCGTACCTTTTAAAATCATAGTAAGTAATAGAGTAGTATATATTTTTTAACAACAACGTAAGGAAAGTTCTCTCTGTTTCTAATCAGAGTACTTTTAGAAGGTGACATTTCTTACGCTGTCACCTCAGAGCACCATAACACATTACCTCATTGTTTCAGAGCTGTATTTGTCTTAATGCCTTTCATCCTCAGCCCAGATACACTTTAAATCCTATCAGACACAAAGATATTTGGCTAATAAGTAAGGCCCTTCCCAAAACAGCCAAGAAATATTAATTTAGCCTCAACGAGAACCACAAGCACCCACAAAACATGAGGACCGGTAGCAATCCTGTATTTGCTCTCTTCCCCTCCTGTCCCCTGTCTGAGCACAGAACAATGTCATTAATCTCTCCGCGACTGCAAACTTTTCAGCAAAGCAGGTTCCAGGCACGTAGGGAGCGATTCCCCGGCACCTCTCTGTGATCAAAGCGCCTTTCCTAGCGAGCCACTCCACATTAATCTGCGCAACCATAAAAAGAATAAAGAAAACAAAGCCACAACAATCAAGCAATCAACACGGCTTGATAATTAATGCCACCTCCTCCGCTCTGAGCATCGGAGCAAACCTATAGGAGAAAAAGAACCAGGTCAGATGTTACGGTCCTTCCCAAAAGTTCTTGATTACGTGGGGATCGACAGCATAGCTATTACCTGTATACCATCCTCGAGGTATGGAAATAGAAATTTTCACTTAGAACGAAAGGGAAGAAAGCAACAGCCGCCCAAGGAGAGCAAAGCACGGTATTCTAAAACGGAGGTCAATAGAAAAGAGCAATTGATCTGTGCTATGACGGAACAGTAACTACGGGCGTTACGATGGAAGTCTCCCCATTTTCATATTTCTGTACATTAGGACTCTATTGTCTTACAACGGCACCTGCTTAAACAAAGCCACACACAACACAAGCATCAAGTCCTGGGTTTACTATATCATTTTGTATCATTCACTTATAAATAACCTTTGCTTTACCGTATTACTTAGAGTGCTGAGTTTCAGTTCCAGTCGCACGGGCAGACCCATAACAGGCCCATAACTCATCATACTATGGACATCTCCCGATTTTCGTATTTCTGTACATTAGGACTCTACTGTCTTAAAAGGGCACCTGCCAGTGATTCAACATATAGCCTTGCACATTTCAGTTCTTTTTGTAAGGAAACAAACATAATTGATCTTCTCTAAAATTTTTCTGTATGCATGTCTTGAATCATCCAACTTAACCGCGTTCAGGCCATTTTCCATACTGCTCCGATACCTGCTTTAGGAGAGCCCACATGGTGGGGCGCATTGCTTGAATTAAGGGCTCAGCAACCAGCTGCCCTGGCACTTGCTCTCCTACACCATCAGACCTCAGCTGGGAAAGGACGGGGAAGGATCTGGTCCACTCTCCAGACTGGTCTCCACTGGGGAACAAAGCACATAGGGAATCCAGCATGCTACACCTAAAATTCGCTTTTGTGTGCGCTTCAAGCGCCTTGACCTTAGACAGGCAGCCCTAGAACCAGCGTGACAGAACCTAGGTAGGTCTTCACTGAAGCTGAGTAGGTTTATCCACGTGAACAAAAATAACAGAAGCCGCAGAAGTGTCCAGCCCCGTGTTCCAACCAGCCTGTGCCTGCAGGCCAGCTCCACAGAGAATAATCATTAAACTTCCAAATCCATAGACCCTTCCTTTTGAACAAACACCATCTTTGACGACTCACACTTTTATTAAGAATCCTGTGTAGCAGACACTTTCCCACTGCTGCAGGTCAACTCTGGGTTAATAACTATCTCTTTCTGAGCCATGTTCTCTTCCCTTCTTGCTGGACTCCTACAAACCACGCGTGGGAGCTGTTATGAGTCTGCCCGTGCGACTGGAACTGAAACTCAGCACTCCAAGTAATATGGTAAAGCAAAGGTTATTTATAAGTGAATGATACAAAATTCTTCTAGAAAGCCCTTCTAACACCAACAGATTTAGGACTCCATGGACTAGACAAGAGAGATCTCATCTTCTAGTGGACTGTCTTAAGCAGACTATTCTGCCTCCTCCTATGTAGCAACGATGTTCCCTCTGTCCTCTTCACCCACAAACTGCAGCAGAATCATAAAATCGTCTAGGTTGGAAAGGACCTTTCAGATCATCAAGTCCAACCATCAACCTGACACTGCCAATACCACCACCAAACCATGTCCTTCAGCACCACATCTATACATCTTTTAAATCCCTCCAGGGATGGCGACTCCACCACTGCCCTGGGCAGCCTGTTCCAATGCTTGACCACCCTTTCTGTGAAGACATTTCTCCTAATATTTCTACATTTCTCTACAGCGTGAACTGGATAGGCTGGAGAGTTGGGCAGAGAGGAACTTAATGAAATTCAACAAGGGTAAACGTAGGGTACTGCATCTGGGGAGGAATAACCCCACGCATCAGTACAGGTTGGGGGCCGACCTCCTGGAGAGCAGCTCTGTGGAAAGGGACCTGGGAGTCCTGGTGGACAACAGGATGAC
>VZSZ01005881.1:0-18322 GCA_013398815.1 Ibidorhyncha struthersii | reverse complement strand
TCCAGGCTGAACAGCCCCAGTTCCCTCAGCCGCTCCTCACCAGACTTGTCCCCCAGACCCCTCACCAGCTCCGTTGCCCTTCTCTGGACACGCTCCAGCGCCTCAGTCTTTCTTGTCGTGAGGGGCCCAAAACTGAACACAGCACTCGAGGTGGGGTCTCACCAGTGCCAAGTACAGGGGGGCGATCAGTGCCAAGTACAGGGGGGCGATCAGTGCCCCGGTTCTGCCAGGGATGAGGGAGCGTGCAGAGCGCGTGGAGTGAGCACTACACAGCTGCTGTTTCTGGCAATGACCCACCTCCCGCTGACACAGCACGTGGGGGCTCCCGTTCCCTCTCTTGCAACAGGAGGGAGGGAGGCGAGATGTACCAGCCAAAACAGAAATAAATCCACATGTTATCAAGATAGACAAGAATAAGCTCCGGCCAGTACTTGATTACTTCCTTGCTTGAGGGGAGAAGCAATTTAGCAAAGGTTTCTGACAGAGGAAAGATTGCATTTCTTGTTTGCTTCTCTTAATCACACGCTCTTTTTTTAATCATAGCAACTGTGAATTTATAGACCAGACCATCAGGAGCACGGGCTGATGTTTAAAAACATGCAGGCACCCTACCTTCTACCCAGATCAACAGAGATCAGAGAGACGATGACATTGGCACTACAAGAGACCCCAAATCAATGGGAATTAGGTGGCTAACTACTTATAAAACACTGCCTGTCAGCCCTTGGGGCGAGGGCTCTGCAGTGGTAGGAAGGGAGCTCCGAGATGATTAAGCATCTCAAAGGGCAGCAGACTGTTCCCAGCTCCCAGTCTGTCCGCCACTTGTCACTGGCACTGATCTCCGCACAGGAGACACCACGCTGCTGCGGCCAAGTGCAGGTACACCCTAAATTGTTCAGATGGTTTGTAAGTACTTTTCTTCTTTGACAGAGAGGCGGGGAGGCAATTAACACAAAAAAGATGTGAAGTGAGGGGAAAAAAACCTGAGGAAGCTGACCTTTAAGGTTATAAAGTACATCACATTTCATTTCTGTACTATTTCCTTAGGTGAAAAAAAATCTCAGCAATTCTCCCAGAAGCAATGTTTGGGGTGATGCTCCCTAACATGAGTTGCAGAGCAGCTTTCCAACCTAAAAAAAACTTTCACTGGAAAACACACAAATGTGCAGAAATGCAGGCAGGGCTCCTCGCTGGTTCTCAGTTTGCTCCATGGAGCGATGCGGCTGTTGTGCTGGGCGACCAGTACAAGACATGGGAGTCCAGAGGTTCCAAAAGATGCACCAGCCCCTGTTGGGTTTGGGGTTGGGACCATGCCAGTCACCCCAATGACCTAAAAATCCCAGCTGAAGTCAAGTCAGGTCTGACGGCCGGACCATCACAAATGCCTTCCAGGTATAAAACTGGGGAAGAAGGGAAGAGGCTGTAGCTCGTGCTCAAGTTTGCAGAGCTCGGCTTCAAACCATGAAAAAAATGACTTCCAAAAGCAGGAGAGGCAATACCGCCACCAATGGCCTCTCTGCTCAAAGGGAGCACGAGCCCTGTGGTGACAGCAGCGTGGCATTTTGTACCGTACAGGTACAGAGTTTCCCAGCCATGGGAATAGACATCACTATCAAAATCTTAAAAATCAGTCCAGAAACCAACGGGCAGCAGACACTACTGCGCAACCCAGACTTCGCAGGAAAGTTTTTGCCAGCGCAGATCTGGATTCAAGTCACGGGTCTGATAAGGCCTCGGTGACCCCGCTCAGGTTTCTGTGTTTCACTTTCCCAAAAGGGGAATTGAAATAGCGACTCCAACCTTCCCCCGGTAAAGCTATTTTGAGAAACGCTGTAGACAAAAAGCAACAAAGGTTTTAGTCACTGTTCTTAAATTCATGCTTAGACTTCAGCTTTCCATTTCACACAGACTATGGCTCCAACTTACTGAACTGACCGTACCACCTATCCCAATCGCTGCCTGAAATTCCTGCCTGAAACAGCTTCTCCGGCTTGTTTCTGACCGGCTGTCGTTACCCGTCCTTTACCACACAGCAGGACTTCAGTACAAGGAGCTGATTTGGATGCAGTCGCATAGCCGGTGCACAGACATATTGTTCTGCTGATGTTCCCATGCCCAATCCTTTTACGCTCTCCTCTACTGTCTTGTCTGAGATCCAACACCATATGCATTTAAATAAGTTGCTCTTTAATGTTTCAAAACCTGATTTATTAGTTGCTCACACTCCATCTGCCTTGAAAAACTGCAGCGTGCCTTCACTTTCGCAGGCTGTACAAAAGGCTGAGGTTCAGTTTGACTCTACTTTATCATTTGATCAGCGTGTCAGCCACATATGTAAAGTCTCCTTTCAGCTACAGAATTTGTTTAAAAATGAATACTTTTCTTTCTCCTCTTTTTTTTTTCCTTCCTTCCCAGGCCACGCGACTCAGCAGCAGGCACTTTTGATTAATGTATTTGTCAGCTTGCATATTTACTATTTTGTTGGTTTCCCTACAACTGTGTACAGATGTAAGCTCTTCCAAAGCGTGGCTGCAGCATAAATCCTTATCCGAAGCCAGAAAACACGCTAGAGCTAATGAACTGTGATTACTTACACACCGCATTCACCTTTCAACTATTTTCTTCTCGAAGCTTTCTTTATCTTATCTCCTGTAGTGGCAAATGGCTCCTACCTGAATCTTTTATATTCCCGACATGTTTTCTATTCAGTTTTAATGTCAGAAATAAATAAAAAAAAGAAACAGTGAGCAAACAGAGAAAGCAAGTGAAATAAGACAAAGATATTTCTTGACATCCAGTCATTTATGGTTTTACGTTCTTACAAGCTGTTTAACTCTAAAACTTCCCACGTTTCATCTTCCTTTTTTTAATACGGAAAAGCTCACGGCCATTTTAGACAGAGGAATCGGTAGTTAGAGCAAGAGACATGTGGCAAGCTCGTGGCGCGAGGTTGGACAACGCAGCATCTCCACTCACCCGCTTCTGCCACGGGGCAAATTTGCCACAGCCCTTCCTATGGACCCGGTGTGAGAAATAATGAAATAAAAAGTGTAAAAAGTTGTACGGTCTTCTAGAAGTATACATCTACAGAAATACTTAATTTTGTACCGTGAACACACAGGAAGAAAACAGAGGATTTCAAAAGGGTACACAGTTGGGACTACAGCAACCATCAGGCTGTCCAAGAAAGCTGCCATAGACTTGCTTTCCACGTATTAACGAACGCATCCCTTCTAATGAAGATAAATTTGCCAATCTTTTGACAAGTCTTGAAAATGTTACAAATCTGGCATGTAAAACAAGGCAAAATAAATCCTACTTGGTTATTCAGCACTGTGATGCCTCTATGAACGTGTAACAACAAAAGAATGGCCTTACTCCTCATCTGTGCGCAGACTCGTGTGAATTAATTCAGTTCCCGGCAATACGCAGAATGATCCCTACTAATAACACGGGTTTTCCCCAAGGGCACCAAAATGCATTGTCCATGCCAGCGCACAAAACGCACAAAACAGCTCCCTGCGCCAGCAGAAATTATCAGATCGCTCAGAGTACGACCTGTCAGGCAGCATTTTTCAACCTGTTCATCCATAATCTCTTTTAGATGGGTTTCCCCACCTCCTTATCCTCCTTGCTTTGTTTTGCCTGAAATTCAATCAAAGACGAATTAGACTTTAGAAAACAACCACCACCGTGGCTATTTAAGTCGCACTGGCAATTCTAGACCCCCGTGTTAATTTTGCTACAGCTTTTACTTCTTGCATTTTAATGCAAAACCGCTTCCCCCCGGAGACCGTCCCCGATATTGGCACGAGATCGCATGGGGCTGTAAGAGAACTCAAGCGCCGATAAAAAGGAGGGTAACTCAACCCCCAGCAGACATTAGCAATTGCAGGAAAACAGCCAGAACTTTAATCACAATTCTTTCAAATGCAGCCAGGGATTTAAAAATGCTGTTATTCGAGGATATGACCCTAATACAGTGCTTAATCAAAGCCATTCCCAGCACAAGAATAACCTGACGACTTTAATAAAACACCATTTCATAGGAGCCACTATGTCAGAACCACGCTGTGTCTCATATAACAAACTCCAGAAAAAAGAATGACCAGTCCTTTCCGTATATATTTCTCTATATTTCTATAGACAGGAAACTTCAGATTTCTCCCAAGCAATGACCAAGAACTCCCGTGAGCTCTATTCTATGGAAATGTCTTAAGAGAGTTGTTTAAATTATTTTTTCCTTTTCACTTGTTGCCACCGCTGTGCAGGTTATCAAGGATAAGAAAAGCTCAAAAGGTACACATTGAAAAAACTGTTCGAGTACTGACAATTTTCTTACTTTAAATTTTACTTAAAAGCAATTCAGCAGTCACAGGCTAATGCAGCCGAGACTTGAATGTTTCAGCTTCATCAGAAAAAAAAAAAAAAAGAGAAGAATTTGCAGTTTCTGCTGATTCAGCAGGCTCTACCAACAGTAGCTACTTAGCTCAGGAGAGTCTTACCTATATCTTGGAATACTTTGTATTCTAATGTCACTGCTAGAAGAAATACACACTCTTTTGTTCAACCACAAGAAGCACAAGCACACACGCTAGCACAGAGCAACTAGAAACTGCGCGAGCGAAACTTAAACTTGGCATCAAGTGCGTACTTTCAAACAAGGCAAAGGAACGGGCACAAACCAAAGTTATTCCTCCGCCTCGGAGTACGTTCCCTAAGCGTGGAAGTTTCCTCTTGTGGCGGCAGTGAAAAGCCCGGACAAGGGTATCTCCAAGCTGTGTCATACCACCTGTAACGGCAGTCTGCAAATCCAGCGTTCTCGCCTTAAAAATAGATGTAAGCCGTTCTGCATCTGAAAGGAGTACCGAGTTCAGAGGTCCCCCTCTGCTGTGGTCCTAACCTTTCAGCTTCAAACAGCCACGAAACTTACTTTGAAAACCACTGCTCATCAAGAAACACCAGAAGCAGAAGAAGCCTTCTCTGATGGAGGGAGTACTGAGAGCACTTCCCCCCCTCCATCTTCCCCCTCCAAGGGCCACTTACAACTGAGGAAAGCAGCCAAATTCTAACGCAGGGAAAGAGTTGTGTCATTCGGAGCGACACTCAGTAATACAAAGGGTCCCACAACACAGGAGAAGCTGCAGATCTAAAAGGTTTTCCCACCTCCCACCGAATCTGAAGACGTGTCTCGTACTCCCGGGGCAAGGCGCCGTGTTGCGGGGCACGGAGAGAGACGTTCTCGACTAGCACTGATCCTCGGTGTACGCGGCACACCAGCACCCGCCCAACAAGCACGTCCTCAGCAATCACGAGCACATTTCAAACTCCACAATTAGGCGTGAATTAAAACAGTAAGAGTATCAACAAAAAGTTGTTTGCAATTTCTTATGGAGGCATTTATAACCTTCTAAATAATGGGGGTTTTTTTTTGGAGGGCTGATGCTTGGCTCAGTTTCCCAGGTCTTTTTTCAGAACAGTGAAAAATCAAAGGATTTAGGCATAAAGATGACTCTGTGCCTCTCACCATCAGTTGAGGAGAAGATTTTCCCACCCGTGCAGAAAATAAAATAAAATAAAATTCCGTCACACTTGGCCAGGTGAAATACTAGGAGGAATCGAAATCATAGAACGGTTAAGAGTTGGGAGGGACCTTACAGATCATACAGTCCCAACCCCCCTGCCCTGGGCAGGGACACCTCCCCCCAGCCAAGGGTGCTCCCAGCCCCGTCCAACCTGGCCTTGAACACCTCCAGGGATGGGGCAGCCACAGCTTCTCGGGGCAACCTGCGCCAGGGGCTCACCACCCTCAGAGTGAAAAGTTTCTTCCTAATATCTATTCTAAATCAACCCTCTTCCAGTTGAAGTCATTCCCCCTTGTCCTACCACTACATGCCCTTGTAAAAAAACCCTCCCCAGCTTTCCTCTAGGTGCCCTTCAGATACTGGAAGGGGCTCTAAGGTCTTCCCGGAGCCTTCTCTTCTCCAGGCTGAACAACCCCAACTCTCTCAGCCTGTCCTCCCAGCAGAGAGGCTCCAGCCCTCGCAGCATCTTTATGGCCCTCCTCTGGACCCGCTCCAACAGGTCCATGTCCTTCTTGAGCTGAGCCCCAAAGCTGGAGGCAGCACCGCAGGGGGGGTCTCCCCAGAGCACAGCAGAGGGGCAGAATCCCCTCCCTGCCGGGGATGCAGCCCAGGATGCCGGGGGCTTGCTGGGCTGTAAGCACACGTTGCCGGCTCATGTTGAGCTTCTCATCACCCATCATCCCCAAGTCCTTCTCCTCAGGGCTGCTCTCCATCCATTCTCCGCCCTGAAATAAGGCTGGAAACCACCTGGGTCTCAAATGATGACCTCTGTCTAATGTAAAATAGCTCTATATCATTAACGCAAAGCGAGCCATGCAGTAACTGGTTACATCTATAGCCTTGCCCGTACAGCTGCGATTACAGCGGGGCCTTTGGTTGTAGAAGACAAGATTCCCAAAAGGTCCCTAAGGGACATCGTGGGGTTGGCAGAAAGCTGCGAATAGCTGGAATGCTGTAAACTCTGCCAGAAGACTGTTGCCCATTACCAGAATGCAACGTGACATGCCTTTCATGGGATCATCGCAGATGAAGGTGGAAAAACATCTACTCTGTTCCCCTGCGAATAAATGACAAAGCCTTCCAACGCATTAGATGAGCTGGCTCGCTACGCTACCACTTTACTCAAAGACTGCAGAGAAGAACGAAGCAGCAGCTGAAATGAGAAAAACATTGCACCAGCATCCATTATTCTTAAAAGAATGGGCTCCAGGAACAAAATTGTCTCAGGTGCTACTATTGACGTACTTAACACACCTTCCCCCCTTAAGCCAGACCTTTGAGTAACCCAATACTATTTTTACATCTCTCTTTTTACCACGTAACATCCCGTTCTAATGACAGTTTTAAACGTACCCATGTTCGAGGGACTATTGTTTCATTCTCTTTTTGGCAACAGATCACATGTCCCAGTGCTACACACTTCCACGCTATAGCGCAGCCTCCTTTTCCAACCATCTGCTTGTTCAACTAATTCAAACTATTACCGGTTTTAACCCACAAGAAAAGACACTCCAAGCTTCAAGGAGACAGCTACAGTTTCACCGGGGGAAGGGGAGATAAAAAAAAAAAAGAGGCAGCACAAAGAAGCTAGTCTAACAATGAGAGAAATGTCAAGAAATAGAAATGTCAAATCCCTTAGGGGGGGGAAAAAAAAAAAAAATAAATTCCAACTCCAGTTCATCTCCAAGCACTATATTTTGTAATGAAATTACACTCTATAGTCTTCCCTCAGGGAAAACCTGCTCCAACTAATCAGACTGTTGTTTTTTTAAAGTTCAAAACAAATGCAAGAATGTCTGTGCAGCATTCCTGCCCTAGCTGTTGGGAACCGCATTTAACTCTTTGCAAGCAAAAAGGTCTGGATCTTGCCACCAAAACCTGCAAAACGGCTCAATATGGAAATAGTTCCAAATATCTCAACATTCTCCTCGACGCTTACCCGCTTACGGCATCTTTCCCCTGGTTTTTTTAGATCACTCTTCAAAATCTCCGCAACAGTTTGCTTTGCAAATCAAATGCTCTCCTGAATCCTCCAAACGCCTTCGCGGTGCAACCATTGAGGATGGTGTTCCTCATCACCTTGGCAGAGCCAGCTCATGCTTCTACTAGGGTTTTTTGTCTGTTTTTTTTTTAAATAAAACCCAAAACCCCATGCGTGTTCACACTTAGGACAACCAGACAGTGATTTACAGCTGTGATATTGAGGTGGCGATGTAGAACAAGTACGCGGTAGTTGCTTCCCATCCCTCGAAACGCTTCGCTCCGATACCATCAGCGGGAGATCACCTTCATTTCAAGCACTGTCAGATGCCTCCAGCACAGCTGGGGTACAAGGTGGCCGAAGCAGAGGTGGCTTGCTCTGCAGTGGCACGGCCAAGAGGTAACACAACAGGAATTTTCACAGAGATGGACCTGGGCTCTCCCTGGCACACACCAGAAGAGTAAAACAGAGGAGACAGCCCAAAAGCTCTCCGGCACAAACTCTTCTGCCGTCGCAGTGTTTGACACCATCCAGATCTACACCGCAGGCAACAATACCATAAAAAGTCAAAACTCTCTTAAGCATTTGCTCACTAGCCACGTCGTTTACACAAAATGCTATAGTCTTCAGTCACCTCATGCGATGAAATCCTTATAAAAGGCAAGATACTGTAGAAGTTGGTGTTGACTCAACTGAAACATATTTCTTTATGGGCATATCTACATGGATGAGTTCCTACAGTTATTGCAGGAGGAAGGGGGTCATTAGCTCAGGCACAGAAGTGTGCTAGGCAGTGATGTGACCTCCAGCAGGGAGCTGGCATTGCCTCCAGCAGCTCAGACCATGGGCGGAGCGTACACCATCAGCCATTTGCATCCATAAAGACTTACCTCAATTTTCCACGTACACTCTTGAGAAAAGGGGCTTTACCAAAAGTAAGAACACTCCTTTTTAGACAGAAGTCTAGAACCCGTATATTCCAGTCCCTAAAGGGGCCTACAGGAGAGCTGGGGAGGGACTTTTTACACGGGCATGGAGTGATAGGACAAGGGGGAATGGCTTCAAACTGGAAGAGGGGAGATTTAGATGAGATATTAGGAAGAAATTCTTGACTCTGAGGGCGGTGAGCCCCTGGGGCAGGTTGCCCCGAGAAGCTGTGGCTGCCCCATCCCTGGAGGTGTCCAAGGCCAGGTTGGACGGGGCTGGGAGCAGCCTGGGCTGGGGGGAGGTGTCCGTGCCCAGGGCAGGGGGGCTGGAACTAGGTGATCTTCAAGGTCCCTTCCAACCTAAACCAGTCTACGATTCTGTGAAATTGGGTCTGTACAGAACAATTACCATAAAGCTTTCAGAGTTCAATGTCCCTGTCCTATGACCAGGCAAGAAAGCTGCTGTCATCCTGTTAGCCCAGGGTTCTTTCTGGCTTGGTTATTTTCTGCCTGGCAGTACAAGCAAACTCAGTCAAATAAGAAAATTGTTGTTTCGGTAGCTTTGTCAGCGCTACATGTCTATATAACAGATAACACATAAGGCAATAAAGTAAGTTGTTCTTTTGCAGATACAAGCACTGACACAAAAAGTAAACAGAATAAAACAGAACTCTAAATCAAGTAGGTGTAAGAACTTGCTGCCCCTCATTAAAGCAAGAAGATATGCTTGATTCCAGCTGTGCTCCTACTGCATCGGTCCTCATAGCATCTGGGCTTTTGCAACAGGGAGCAAGATGCAGATTCAACACGGGGAGTGGAGCTGCCGACCAACACGTTTCAAAGCCCAAACACACGCAGCGGTGCGTCCGATCTTTTCTATCGCAAATTCCTTTAAGACATTAACGTTGTCACTAAGCCTCTGAGACAACTCCAAATGGACCCGCTACAGATGCTGCAGCAGACCCAAACCCGTTGCCTCTGGGGCCAGGCGAGCCGCTCCTGCTTTCCGATCCAGCCCCTGAGAAGTCCGGGTTTAGCTGAAAGAGAGCCGCAGCCTCCAACTCAAACACAGAAGAGCACATTTTTCCGTTATTTCTACGGTATGCTTAGTTACAAAATAACAGCCAAAAGGCTTGTATCCATCCAGTTAATTGTTCACCCCGAACAGTTTAATTATTTTGGTTCACATAAACGAAATGCACGCCCTCCTCCGTGCTGATAAATAAAAAAGACTGGATCTCTTCTTGTCTGGTTATGCTTAAGGAATTGCTCTTTATTAGCAAAGCCGGTTGTAAGGGTTAGTTAAATACTTTTGGAGCTACCTTTCATTATGTGGTACTATTTCAAGATTTTCATTCCCTTCTTTAAAACTACCTACAAGTTGGAAATACTTACAAGTGACCTCCGATCGCATACACTTCGTTACCAATGAAACCTTCAACTTCCTCAATTTAAAGCCAGCAAGAGGGTTTAATTTAATTTCTTTGATAACACCAAGCATGCTCATTGGAATGACACTGGAGGAGTGAAATAGGTACAGGTGAAGAGACTAGAGACCATAACTAGCCAAAAGCTGCAAGAAAAAGCTGCCTTGAACAGATATTGTAGGTAGCGGCAGTAACTTGCACCTACAGACTGAAAACGTGAGCAAAACACAGAATCATAGACTGGTTTAGGTTGGAAGGGACCTTAAAAATCACCTAGTTCCAACTCCCCCTTGCCATGGGCAGGGACACCTCCCCCCAGCCCAGGTTGCTCCATCCAACCTGGCCTTGGACACCTCCAGGGATGGGGCAGCCACAGCTTCTCGGGGCGACCTGCGCCAGGGGCTCACCGCCCTCAAGAATTTCTTCCACAGTCAAGAATTTCTTCCTAATATCTAATCTAAATCTCCCCTCTTTCACCTTAAATTCGCTCCCCCTTGTCCCATGGCTCCCCTCCCTGATCCAGAGTCCCTCCCCAGCTCTCCCGTAGCCCCTTTAGGCACTGGAAGGGGCTCTGAGGTCTCCCCGGAGCCTTCTCTTCTCCAGGCTGTCCCCCCCCAACCCTCTCAACCTGTCCTCCCAGCAGAGGGGCTCCAGCCCTCGCAGCATCTTCGTGGCCTCCTCTAGACTCGCTCCAACATCACTGTAAAGTGTCTGACAGTGGTTTCGGGTGTGCGTTTAAGGGTAAATCAAGCTCCCCAAGCCCTCAGCCAGGCTGCGGGATGCTGTCGGAGCAGCAAGCGGCTCCAGCCAGACGTGGGGGAGCAGCAGAGGTACCCACAAGGCTCTTTTCGAAAACTAGCAGGGAGCAAATGCAGAGCAAATAACGTCCTCCTGTCTTCAAGGAGAACACCACCCCCTCTGCAACTTGAAAACAAAAAGGCAATTCCTTTTCGACCTCCACTCTTCATCACATTTAAATAAAACTGTTTATGGGTGTTTGGAGACCTAAAAACCAAAGTCTCAGCCCGCCATTAATATTTTAATTGGGGACATGAATATTCATGACCATTTTGTTTCTTTAGAGGACAAGATAGGATAATTAAATAATTCTAATATGTAAATGTGTTCCTGTCATGACACCTTGCCTTCATCTACATTACAAAACCAAGGCATTTTTAGCTCTTTCATTATTTATGTAATTCTGGTTCTTTCGTTTTTGGTTTTTGTTTTTTTTTTTTTCTCCAGACTAACTAGAGCTCTTGAATGCAGACAGCACCTTCTCAGTTACAGGCTCAGTAATTATGGACTATTTCAAAGTCATCTGCCTCTCTTGACTTCGGCAGTTTTGGAGGATTTTTATTTGGGGGATGTTTTGGTATGATACATCTTCTGTTTCCAAGCTAATTTCAACAGCGCCGCAAACACCTGGTATTTGCCACAAGCCCAGGAGAACGCAGGCAAGCACAAAGTTATTAAAGATTTCATCATTTCTCAGTCTTCGAGAACGCTTCAGTAACAACAAAAACGTATTGGTTTCTACGAGAGACAACAGCAGTAGCTGTTTTCGAAAATAAATACAACACTTCTTTCATTTGCAGCTATAACCGACAACAGAAAACTCTGGATGATTCCAGCAAGTGTTCCCTGTAATCGCTTTGAAATCCCTCCATTTAAATACAAACTGAACTAAAAACCTGAAGCATGTCAAACGCAGACAGAGAACTGGAAAGGATTTCCAGGGTCATTAAGTTCACCCTCAGCTCCTCTGAATACAACCTCCTGCGTCTCCCCCTCCGTACCTGTCTCAAGCTCAAACCAAGTTTCTCGCCTTCACTGTTCAGACCTCACTTCTCTACTTGTTCAAAACCTTTTTCCAATTTCCAGATTAAAATGCCTTTTGGCCAGTTTATTCCTATCTGTGGCAACGCCATTTTTCAGCCAACAGCTCTTTACCACCCCTTCGAGGTACCTGACACCTTTTGTAGGCAATTGTATGACCTTTCAGCCTACTTTACTCCAGCATGGAACAGTCTTTTTTTCTTCCCCCAATATAAGCAGCCAGAAACTGCATCCAATATTTCAGACGACTTCTATCCAGCGACTTGTACGGTGACACTAATACTTTCCAGTCTCTGCTGGAAATACCCTGCCTGGGTCGCATTTGCCTCTTTCCGAGCAGCATCGCTTTGGCAGCTCACCGTCATTCCTGGATCAACTAGTACCACTTCTTATCCTCCACCGTTTCCAATTGATTCGCTCCCTAGTTTAGAGCTGAAATTTCTGTTATCAATCCCCAGGCACGTGACCCTGCAATTTAGTGCTCCTGAATTCCATCCCCTTTCTTTTACTCCAGTTCCTGAGGTCCTCCAGCTTCTGTAGGTTATTTCATCATCGCCACCACTATAAGGAAGGAGTGTCATTAAAATATTTCCCAAAACTAACATAGTGAAAAAGCAGAGTCCTGGAGGCCAGTGAAAGGCACCAGGTAACAGACTGCCAATTAAATACTAACACCGTTTGAGAACAGTATTTGACACAACTCCTACTGATTTTGCATAACGCGATCTCTTCCAGAATTGCAGACTCCAAACAACACAGCAAGGGAAGGACAACTCGGCACCTCAGATGGGAGCGGGCAGCTGCTGACAGAAGGAAACCGTTCCCAAAAGCACACCACCACTGCGAAAAGCTCAAGCAACAGTTGCAAAGTACTTCTGCTTTTAAAATCAAGTAAGTTTGGTAACAACAAATCCGGCAGTAAAACCCAGTACTGCTGTGAAAAGAGCATCTACTCCCCCCCTCCCTCCCCAGCAGATAGCTCCACATTGCACGTGGAGAAAAGAAGGTGCTTAAAAGCCTTACGTTGCCCTCAGCTGACCTGAACGTGACCTTCCTACGTGGAATATTTTCTACCTAAAACCACTCAGCCACCGAGGTACAAGTGACAGTCATGGTGCTACACACCTGAAGCAGCCAACTTTTAACTTTGGTCCGGTGTTATTGGACTTTCCTGACACGGGTTGAGCACAGCAGTCTGACAACGTTGAGGTGCTGCTGGGTAAACCAGATGGGTACATTCTTTCCTTCTCCTTGGCTTTATTTGGGCCATTTCAATAGAAAGGGAAAACCACTTTTAGAAGTGGTTTTGTCAGGTTAGGTTAATGGTTGGACTTGATGATCCTGAAGGTCCCTTCCAACCTTAACGATTCTATGGTTCTATGAAAAGTAACTTTTTGAAGTAATTAATCTCTCCAATTATCTTCGAAAACGAAGAGCAGTATGCTGAAAGAGAGCAGACTTTGCTGGAAATCTGGCTTTATTGCAGAGCCATCAATCCCACAACTGACTATCCAAAACAGTGGATCAACTAATCTGGAGCAGCTACGCTGGGGAAGAAAAGAGCATCACAAGCACTTGAGGCGGTCAAACCACTGAGGGTTTCCCAGCAGTGTTCAGAGAGCTTTCAAGTCTCCTCCAACACAAAGATGCTCTAACATGGATACCATGGAAAGACGCCAACAGCTGCTGCATATTTCTGCCGCCTTGCCAATGTCTGCGACCGTCGCTGACGTTGGCACACTCAGATGTTTCCTGGTGAGCTTCATCGTGTCTGGTTTGGCTTTGCTAATTGGTACCACGACAAGAGATCCTTCCCGGCATGTATCAAACAAGCATCGGATTCAACACCTGCATAGGGCTTATTCAAAATGAGTATTTTTATACATCATTTCTTTCCCTGAAGGTGAGTATCATCTTTGTTAATTCCGGCACGTACACGAGTCTCGGAGGAAGCGATGAAAATAGTCTTTCGAGTTACTCAGCCTTTTAGCGAAGGAGGTTGTGCAAAAGTGGGTTACGGCATGTCTCTACTACTAAAGTCAGCTGAGTATAGAGATGCCCCAAAAAGGTATGGAGCAAACCGGATCTGCAGGAAAGAAGCAGGACGGTCATCCACAGTCCACACTATTCTCCGGATCTGCCCATGAGCTAAGCAAGGGTGTCTCTGCCTGGCTGTGGTTTGCCATGCCAACGCGCCGGTCTACCGAGGAGTGTCTCAACGGCACGCTTCACTTCCTAACATGGGAAAGCTCTCATATTTTTAAATGTTCTGATCAAAAAAAGGTTTGAAACACCAGGAAAAGACAAAAAGATTTTCCATCTCCCAGCTGGGGACATACTGCAGTGTGTTTAATTCCAGGCTGGTATCAGCAAGATTTCCTTCAGGTGATGCAACTGCTGCCGATTTAAGGATCCAGTTCTGGGACTGAGGCACTTGTCCAGGAGCCACTTTGAAATCTAAATCCTGAACTTCCAAAATATAGCTTCAAAGAAAAATTTAAAAAAAAGCAGGCGAGAGAAGCACCAAAGATTACTTCCACATATATCCAATATTTTCCACTAAATAAATGCAGGGCCTGAAAATTCCAAGCCGAGGATGAGGAGTAGCAGCACTGAGGAATTCATCAATGAAATCAAGTGAGTAACAGAGAAGCGGAGTCAGAGGTCTTTTCAAAACAGTAAAATCCCAAAACACACACGCAGAGGAAAAGCAGCGCGAGCTGCCGACGCGCTCTGGTCAGAGGCATCTCGAGCTTTGAACCCACCTGCACCTCCCACTGACAGATGCTGCAGACGGTGGCAAACTTACCCAACTTCTGGCCCGTTCCTCTCATGTATCTCAGGCAATCACACACTCCAGCCATATTGAATTATTCCCCCAAAAACACACACATATATATATACACATGCACCCATCAGTTCTGTTTTTTTCCCCCTAATTAAATCTAGCACATTACGCAACCATAACAAGATGTTGATTAATGTACTGATTTGATTTAAATGTACCCTTGCTGTGTCAATCTCCTCCCTCTAGATCTTCAGAACAACTTTCGCTCCTTTAAATAAGGCCGGGGATGTAATCACTTCCTTCTCCTTTTCGCATATGCAGATAGGACAATTATCCAGACATCCATCAGAATGGCTCGCAACAGCAAGCGACTCATTTTAAAGCCACTTTGCCAGGTACACTTGCTGAATACACAAATCCGATCCAACGCGATAAACTTGCTGAAGATTATTACAGCCCTCACCGCAACACAAGAAAAAAAAAAAAAAACAAGAAAAAAAAATCTGAGATAGTGGCAAAAAAAGGTCTGTCCACCCTGCTCCATACTCGTTGGCTGACGCTCCTCCTTTTGCAGCAGATGCTACGCCAGAACCTGGATGTGTTTTGAAAGACCATCAGAAGCTTTTTACCACCATAAACCGTATTGTATTGCTGACGTGTAGGAATGGTACAAGAATCCAGTTGTACACGGACAGAAATGTGCCACAAACCCACATCACAACAAGAGGGGGGGGAAAAGGAATCTGTAGAAGGCAAAATATGCTATTTTGCTTTCAGAGTTTGCGGGATCGAAAAGCTACCTAGAAAGGGCAACAAGGTCAAATATTTCAAAGAAGGAAAAAATTAGAAATAAGCATATAAGAGCGAGCGTGCCTTCCTTACAAGATGTTTTTACAAGTCTTGTAAAAAACTGATGCAGCGTACAGTAGGAAAAGTATCAAACTCGCACCCTGGAGGCCAGGCAACGCATCCTAAACCAAGGTCTGCCGGCAATTTGTGGTCCATGAAATTCAGATGGGTCGCGTAAGTTGACTTACATTGTTTGCAGCTACTAAACTGCAATAAAGGGATGCCATAAATAAATTGGCGATTTTCCCACCGCCTCTTTTTTTGCAACTCTGGAGCTGTCACAGGACTGTTAAATGATTGAAGACCATCACTTTGGAAAACAAAAATTGAGAAGTCCTTCCGGCAATAAAAATAAAAATGAAATTTATGACTGACCCGAACGCTATTTCTTCTAAGACAATATCTGCCAGCCCTCACAAAGACTACAGACCCTAATATTTCCGCTCTGGGCCATATGTGCCATTCTCAGGCAAAAATAAATTTGTTAAAAAGTCTGTGAGAGCAGTTGGCACTTACTTATGCCAGTCTGTACTAACATCTTGAGACTTTCTTTAATAAGAAAAAAAAAAAAGAAAAAGAGAATGTTCCAGGAAAGTACAAACCCAGCAAAACATGCCTAAGACATTAGGGAAAAAAATAGTAATTCAAGGAAACATTTTAAATTCTTCTGCTAATAGACAACAGAAATGTTGGCAAAGTTTGTGGTTCATAAGCTTCGGGATCATCCAGGGGTCCCGAACATTTTAAACATTCAGTGTGACCATCTGTCATTGACATAGTCACCGAACAGAACGAGCAATTACTGAAGCCCTTCTCAGACATAATCTGTCAACCACATCCAGTTCGGCTGCCAAGAGAAATCAAGCTGAGGGCTACGAAAGCAGATTGCCCTTATGGGAAACGGGAGCGCTCCACCTGAGAAGGTGAGCAGTGGCTCGGGAAACAACCAGCCTTCAAAAAAATCCTGCGACAGTCCCCCAGTGCCCATCAGGTTGCGCACCGCGGTTTTAAACACGCTAGTGTCTCACATTCCATGCCCTGTTCTGCAGAGCAAGAGAGGACAACCGTACCCTGGGCTGCATCAGAAGAAGTGTGGCCAGCAGGCCAAGGGAGGGGATTCTGCCCCTCTACTCTGCCCTGGTGAGACACCACCTGGAGTCTCCAGCTCTGAAGCCCTCAACAGAAGAAAGACATGGACCTGTTGGAGCAGATCCAGAGAGGCCACAAAGATGATCAGAGGGCTGGAGCACCTCTCCTATGAGGACAGGCTGAGAGAGTTGGGGGTGTTCAGCCTGGAGAGAAGAGAAGGCTCAGGGGAGATCTTATTGCGGTCTTCCCATACCTAAAGGGGCCTACAGGAGAGCTGGGGAAGGACCTTTTACAAGGGCATGTAATGGTAGGACATGGGAGAATGGCTTCAAATTGGAAGAGGGGAGATTTAGATTAGATATTAGGACGAAATGTTTCACTCTGAGGGCGGTGAGCCCCTGGCGCAGGTTGCCCCGAGAAGCTGTGGCTGCCCCATCGCTGGAGGTGTCCAAGGCCAGGTTGGACGGGGCTGGGAGCACCCTGGGCTGGGGGGAGGTGTCCCTGCCCAGGGCAGGGAGTTGGAACGAGATATCTCCACGGTCCCTTCCAACCCAAACCATTCTATGATTCTATGACAAGCAAACCACACCGAATCAAAAGGCAAAGCTAAAGGCCATTTTAGGGACGGTGGCAATAAGGACTCGGTCAGAGTTTACAGAGGTGGTAGCAGGTCACCCAGGAGCAGCAAAAGCAGCTGAATACTCAGCAGTTTTGCGATGAACTTGTCTTAAGGACTGCAAGAACATGACCCATCAGAATCACGTCCAGATAGACGACGACTCTGCCTCACCTTCAGCACAGCTACACTGATACACTCAGGGACGTGTCATAACTGCAGAGAACTGTCAAATCTTCTAATAAGAAGAATGAGCACTGCTGACATTCCTAATTGCTTTTAATTTTTGCCTCATCAGCCTGAGCTGCAGCACGGCAGGAAAAAAAAAAAATGCAGCCGACTATAGAATAATCCTTTTAAATATCTCCTGAAACCTTACAGAACAAAAATCCCAAACCTTTCCTAACGGAAACTCACGAAGCTGAATGTATTCACAGAGTTTAGGGCTGGAAGGGATCATTTGATCATTTGGACTCTCCTCTTATGAGTCCATTCAGTTTTACTCAATAGCTTGTTTTTAACTAGAGGTCTAGGTAGCACCTAGAGACGACTCAGCCAGCCAGAGACAGAGAACCTGTCTCTCCCCTTACTACTTCGTTGTCGTGCTACGTCAGCTCCTGTTTAAAGACTGCACCTAGTTTGAATATATCTCACTTTAGCTTCGAGCTACTGTTTTTTCTTACATCTTTGTACACCAAAGAAAGAAACAGTCCTTCAGTACTCAGTATTTTCTCCCTTTGAAGGTACTTCACCTTCTTTTCATTATTTTTTTTTCCCCCTGGAGACAACAGAGAGACTGTATTTTCTGTATTCTTTAACCATAATTAGCTCTCCTCTGTCCAATTTTCACCATTATTTAAAAACAGCCATCTGGGTGTAGGATCAGTGTGACCACTCAAGTCTTCTTCAAAGTTGCTGCTTTCAGGAAAGAGTGGTTTAATCTCAGTCCTCCCACATGTAAAATTTTGTTATTGGTTGCACAAACCTGATGTCAGAACAGGCAACCGTTCACAAAGGCGCCGGATCATTCTGCGTAACGGTTTAGCCATTTCCCACTCTGTAAATCTTAATGCTCACAGCAAATTTTTATCAGTAGCCACTTTATACTTTACAAAGACAGAGAAGTAAATAGAAAATTGCCTAAGCGCACTTACTAAGCATCGGGTAGTTCTACAGAAGCTTTGATCACAGAATCACAGAATCACAGAATCGTCAGGGTTGG
>VZSZ01005880.1:190067-212905 GCA_013398815.1 Ibidorhyncha struthersii | reverse complement strand
TCCCTTCCAACCCTGACCATTCTGTGATTCTGTGAAAGGGGAAAGGTTATCGAAAACATTTACTTGTGTACCTGTGCTGGTAATAAACTTATAATACTGATGACCTACACAGGATCAGTCCAAAAGTGAAGAGTTTGAAACATCCCATGTTTTTTAAACTACTGATTGAAATTTTTAAATCATCTAAATGAAGTGACATTCGTCATCTGTATAGTGGAGATTTTTAATAAGCTCTGGTATGTATTTGGACTCAAGTTACACTTGAAAATACTGTCCTAATTATCTTTCACTGCATTTATTCTATTGCTATTCACAAAGTAGTTTGAGGTGTGTGGTAAAGCAGGAGGGTGCTGTCCCATACCTTACCTGAATACCTGCAAAAACCCTGCTGGGAAGAATTAGTCTCTGTGCACATTCACATTTTGTTTCCAAAATACCTTTTCATGCACTGTGAAATTTTTTGCTTGTTTGTTTTTATTCCAGGAAATGGTAATCTCTTATTATGCCCTAGACACATAAAGAAAAGAGAAGGCACATTTATTGAAAGTATTGGTTGGGGTGGGGGAAAGTGGGGGGAAGGAAGTTGCATCAGGCACCAACAATATTACAGTGGGGTTTCATTAAGAACCTTCGTTTTGTGTGAATGTCACTGTAAAGTCACCTGTACTTCATAGCTTTTCCTCACTTCACATCAATTCCTTTCTGTGGACAAATTAGTCAAGTATATAATTAGTGAATTATACTACTAATGGCTGTAAGACACCACTGGTACTGGCTTTGAATCTTGCACTGCCCCTGTTCTTCCCTACTTGATGCGTACTTGTGTATCCTGGATTTCTGACACTTCATGACAAAATTCCATTTAAGATTTAAAATGTGAAATAAAAAAGTAAATAATACCAGAAATTCTTACTATTTCTATGCCAATATATACTTTTTAAGTTTTGGCTACAACAATTTCTGCCTTGTATGCTTGTTCCAGCCTGACTGGAAATGACAGCCATTTCCTCTTCTGTATATCACCAAAGTTTTGAAGGAGCAACTTAAAGTAGTGCAATACAAGAACGTCTAGTTCTGTGCTGCACTTGACCCCCCAAATGCCACTTTGCCTGCAGATCCCATTTGGGAACTGAACACGTTTTTTCAAAAGTATAACGTCAAGATGTAAGCAATGCGTTTAGCAGTTATGTCCTGTGTATTGGCTTGGGAGAACAGAAAAGAAGAGAACTTTTAGAACAACAAGAGGCAGAAATTCAGCCCCTAACCATTTTTTTTCAATAGGCATGTAATTCAGAAAAACCTGATTGCTGCGTCTTCTCAGTAAGCAGGGTATGAGCTGTGTCATTTCAGAGGCTGGTCAGATGTCACAGCTTAGTGCACTTCCCGTGGCATCTGCCACAGACCCACTTCTGCACCAGTGGCTGGACGAGAGCTGCCTCAGAGCTCCCCGGCTCAGCTGTGCAGCGCTGGTGCGGGATCACCTGCCTCTCACCGTGCCATCAGGGAGTACATCACGTAAAGCTGCGATAGCCTGTGACAGCCCAGACCCAAGCACCCAGGGACTGGGCAATCTGTCTGTCTCAAACCACAGCTGACCTTTGTGACTCTCATCAGTACGCCAGTATAAAAGCATACTGAAGGCACACGTTGAGAAAATTTTGAAGTTTCTGTTCAAGACTGGTGATGTTAAGAAACATGATCTAAATTCTAGTTGGACCACAAGTTATAAATGATGCAGAAATTATTTGCTAAATAATGGAAATTATTGATGATGAGCAATGGAAATACAGATGATCTACTTGAGCTAACCTAGCTTGGAGAAAAAACAGTCACCTTCAAAGGTGAGTTTAAACCACCTTCACATTATTGTACCTTCATTGCTACAATGCATATGCTCTGCAGGGTGTTGCGTTTTCCTTTGTTACACACCCTAAAGTGCTTCTACTGCAACGCATTACAAGAAATATTTTCTGTCATCACTCTTTGCATGCTTAGAACAAGTTTTTCACAGAGCAAATTACTTCAGCACAGCACTGCAGCTTCTGTTAGACAGTTTTCCACTAGAAATGCATGGATTTTAGTTAATGAATAATGTGGAACACAGCTACTGCCACTCTTTTTACCATATCCAAAGTATGAAATACAGAGGTTTTCTAATATGAAAATATATTTTTATAAGGAGACCACATCAGCTATCCTCACCAGAAAATCCACTGTGTAAACCTGCTATATGTTACCCAGTTGTTTTAAACTAAAGATAATAGCAACATCATTTAAAAATACACTAAAATATGCCATTCTGAAAGAAATGACGACACTATTTATAGGTGAAATTATGTTTCATGGATATATGATTTAGGACAAGCATTTAATAGAATACAGTAACCCCTGCAAATCATGGCTTTTCAGGAAAATTGTCTAAGCTTATCTAATTTTACAGACTGGAGCTTGGTAAATCTTCAATATTTCTGTAGTGTGGGACTTTGAATTGTCATGCACTGCTGGTCTCAGCCCCTCTTGCAGATTGCTTGAGTATCCTCCTGGGTGCTCATTAAAACAAAATAACTGTCTGAAACAATAAAATTGCTCTTCTTTAGCTTTTCAGTTCCAGCCTTTTGTTTGACCTCCACATAACTGCAAGAGGAGATGTTTATCACTGAGGAGGGAAGAATGGTTCCTCAGCAGACTTTAGCCTCTCTTCCCTTTAATGTCACCCCAGTACAGAGATACGCATCTAAGCGTTCAACTACTTCTGCTTCCTAGGAGGAAAACTGCTATTTTGCTCTCACAGGCTTCTTGCAATGTTTCCCTAGAGTGAGTGATACTGTGCATTACAAAGGTCTGTCTCCTGGAGCTGGCAAAGCCTGCTCTGAGCCTTTGGATGGTCCAGCACTGATGATGCTTGTCACCTCTTGTCACAGCCACCCACGGATGCCATTGAGTAGCTCACAGTACTGCAGCAGGTTTACAATATACATTATTCAATGGTAACAGCAATACAATGGATTCATGGCCTGAATCTGACCATGATGCAGATTAAATCAGATTCTCCTCCCTCTGCTGATCTGCTTTAAGCAAAACTCTTCTTACTTTGGGCGAGGAAGGGGGATTGCCAAAGGGGCAGGCAGGGGGAAGGAAAATGCTTAGCTTTAGAGATACACTCTTCATTCTCAGCTTGTACCTGAAGTATATCCCACTTAGTTTAGTAATAGCAGACACTACCTGTCAGCTCTTCAACCTTGCAGGAGACTGATTTCCTTTTAATTGTAGGAAAACTTAAAACTTTTTTCATGTAATACCTATTTGCGTCAGGCTACTCAGAACCCACCTCATCATTATTTAGTTAATGAGTCTGTCAGGACTTGCCAGAGAAACCAGAGCAGGGAGGAATTAGCGGCACTGTTGGAGCCGGCTGCATCAGCCCCAGCAGAGCGCAGAACCCTGCTCTGGGCTTGAGCTCCGTGCTGCTACACCAGAGCTCAGTAAACTGCTCATTTCCAATCAAACACCGCGACCGACAGCCTGGCCTGCTGAATTAAACAGCAAAATTCCCATATAGTAAACAGGAGTGAGATTTTACCCATTTAAATATTTACTGACCTAGGAATTTTAATATACTAATCCTTGCACTAGGAGTTGCAGAAATACAAGTTACAATTTTTATAATGGGTTATCTTTTGCGTAAGAACACTTTATACAGCAACCTAATAGTCTATTCTACCTGGTTAGCACTGTCTTATTAGATTATGAGTAATACGTCTCCTGTGATGTGTTGTTTCTGGTAATTTTAGTACTTTTAGTGAAACTGCTCATTTTAATCATACTTACCGAGCCAAACACATCTAGTAAACACTAATAGAACTGTGCAGGTACTTTAAGGTATTTAGGGCATGGTATTCACAAGTGATGGCACCTTGAGTACTGAGTCAGTAGGCATCAAGAGCATAAATTTATATTTACCATCTTTCAGTGATAACACTTTCCTGTATGGCATTATTGACCCTATTTTAGATTTTTGTGATATTTTTGCAATGTTCAGAGCCAAAAAGCTTAGCATAGTCTGCTTTTTGGACACTTGCAAGGTAATGAAAACAAGGTAAGAACAGCCCAGGAAGGGAATAAAGTGCACAGCAAGATAAAAGGACTGCTGTGACCTACTCAGTTTTTTGCGAACTTAAGATATGTAATTCTATTTTAGTGTTTCAGGTTCTTAATATGACCATGGGGGAAAAAAAAAAAAATCAGTAATAATTAGAAAACAAGTTTTCTTTCCCATTTTGCCTTTGCACTTCACCATCTATTCTCTACTAACTGCTCTCTTCATTTGTTTGCTCAATCTTCTCTCCTGAGCAGATAAAAGGGTTTCATTAAAGTAAAGCCTAATGCTGTCAGTGGCAGGAGAGCTGCCAACCCTCGTGGTTTTAGTAAGTCTATTAAGCTGACCTAAGCATGCTAATACTTAATAAATTCCTTCTATTCACAGCAGCCCTTTGCAAATATTCCTTTATCTTGTATGAAAAACTAAGTTATGCAATTCAAATGAGTAATAAAAGACCAGACTGCACATTCTACCTTATCTTTACATATAGTTCTGTCCCAAGAGAAGCGGCAGCATACTATCAATCATAACCTCTGCTGTACCAGAAGCACTTCTTTAGATTATAGAAAGGTGTAACAACAGCTGCATGAAAGTATTCCATTTCAGAGATTACCAAGATGAAACCAGCACTAGACAATCAAAACAGAACTTATTTTTTCAAGGATTTCCTGCCATAGCCCATTTGCAGAGCAGATGTTCTAAACCTATCTGAAGGACATCTGTTATACCCGTCTAGTATAGTTGCTCTCTAATTTATCCAGAGAAAAAAAAAAACAAAAACCCACAACAGATTCTACAAATCACTAACATCTTCTGTCACTGCCATAACACTTAATATGGTAGAAAATACTCTGAAGAGTAACAAGTGAACTACATAACAGTACTAGTCGGCACCACCACTTATCAAAGTCTTTATCCTCCTTAGTATCATTTGCCTTTCTTCAGGGCTTCACAGCTCCAGCTATTACTCCATGTTTAACTGCAACAAAGTTTTTAAAACAACAAAGCATTGAAGGTTCATTTCTTATGTAAGGAAACAAATACGTAGCAGTAGAGGAGTTTCAGTTCAACAAAAATCTGGACAAAAAAAATAAAAATTTGTAATGCTTCCAAAAAAAAACCGAGAGTGCTCACATCAAAAAGAGAACACCAATCTTAATTCTTCTCTCCTGAAAGATTAATGCCATTGTTTATGTAATGCAATAAATATGGGGGGGATGGGGTGCAGAGGGAGATGGCCCCACCCTGATGTCTAACAGGAAACATAATCAGCAGCATGATTTTTTTTAAGTGCACTTTCACCTGAGAACTACTGTCAGGCAAGTGCAGAAATGATGGTGAAGCAATCCCACAGCATCTCCAGCCATTTGTGATGACCATAATAGAAAACATTGGCTAGCAACAGCTAATTTTTTATTCACTCTCGTTTTCAGGTTTTGCAGCAGGTACCGGAGACCTTGCTTGTTTTAGTTCATACTAAATTATCATACAGGTGGAAAAATAGTAAAAGGACCATGGTTCTGTGAATAGATAGGGTCATGTTTTAAACTTAAAACAGAAACTGACACAAAATAAGAAAAAAAAAATTAAGAAAAATAAGGTAAGAAAAAAACCACTCATATTTGTAAGGGTTTAGCAGAGAAAAACTAAATCACACACATGCCTACTACTATATTTAGCATAGAATTTATACACCAGCTACTCCAGTGAGGCTAACAACACATCAGCAGCTCTGCACAGAAGCACAACACCTACTGAGAGAAATAAACTAGCCTTCTCCATCAAGGACTGTCTTTCTGCTTCCCCAAGGAAAGAGAAATTACGCTGAAGCCAGCTACAGCGGGTCGCAGTCGTGTTGCTTAGACATAGTTGTGGTGAAGCCTCCAAATAAAGGACAGCTTGGCACTTAGAAAATAACAAATTAGGCTTCTTCACAATCATCTGAATATACCCCCCCAAGCAATTCTCATCCATGTTATTTCATTATTTCATATCCTTGCAGGGCAAAAGAGTGTTCACACTAGATAATGCAACAGCCTAGATAATGCAACAGCCTAGATAATGCAACAGCCTAGATAATGCAACAGCCTAGATAATGCAACAGCCTAGATAATGCAACAGCCTAGATAATGCAACAGCCTAGATAATGCAACAGCCTAGATAATGCAACAGCCTAGATAATGCAACAGCCTAGATAATGCAACAGCCTAGATAATGCAACAGCCTAGATAATGCAACAGCCTAGATAATGCAACAGCCTAGATAATGCAACAGCCTAGATAATGCAACAGCCTAGATAATGCAACAGCCTAGATAATGCAACAGCCTAGATAATGCAACAGCCTAGATAATGCAACAGCCTAGATAATGCAACAGCCTAGATAATGCAACAGCCTAGATAATGCAACAGCCTAGATAATGCAACAGCCTAGATAATGCAACAGCCTAGATAATGCAACAGCCTAGATAATGCAACAGCCTAGATAATGCAACAGCCTAGATAATGCAACAGCCTAGATAATGCAACAGCCTAGATAATGCAACAGCCTAGATAATGCAACAGCCTAGATAATGCAACAGCCTAGATAATGCAACAGCCTAGATAATGCAACAGCCTAGATAATGCAACAGCCTAGATAATGCAACAGCCTAGATAATGCAACAGCCTAGATAATGCAACAGNAAAATCACAAGAGAATATCAACATATTTTATAGATTCTTCTCTCGTGACATCTTGCTACCAAACAATTCCCCTTGTGGTAAAAACCTTAGGAAAGGGCTGCGTGCAAAAGAACTGTGACATCTGCCCTCCAACTCATGTTTGTGTAAGAATGGTAAAGTTTTAGTAACAAATACACTTATCTCTTAAAAACCTATGTATTTGTTATTGTGCAAATCGATATTGTTCCAAAAATAAACGTGTAAGAAACTTGTTATCATTTTTCCTTCAATTACTAACCCTAGGTACCATCAACACATAAAGGTAACGAGGCAATAAAACTATTATTTCATAAGAAATTTATAGTATTTTTGTACACAGCTGTTGATTTATATAAATGGACTTTACACTGCTAGGCAATGTGATTAATATACCAGAAAAGAAGGTAAAAAGTAGGTCAGTGATATAGCAGAATGGTTCTTAAGTCAACTCGCCTCCCTGCCTCCAACTTGAAGCATAACATTCATTCTTCATATTTTGGAGCACTAAATGACACTGTAACTAGGCACAGAAGACAAGAATTATTAGACATTATCCGCCCTTGATCTTTACATAAAATTCCCATGACATCTATAGAAATTCCACAGCTGCACAAAACAGAATAAGGTCCATGGCAAACACAGCTTTCAGGATTTGCTCTTCAATAAATATCACAAGCATAAGAGAGACAGCAAATGTTAACATTTTATTTGCTTTGAACATATAAAGGTTATAACTCTCTGAAACAATTTAGAGCCATCTTGTGGGGAAAATAAGCAATTTAGAACAATACATGTACTCTAATTCGTTTTCTACCAAAAAAGATCAGCGTTCAGTATGACATCTTCTAGTACTCTTTTAAAAAAATAAATGTCTCGGTCACACTGTAAACTTTATACAACATTGCTTAAACCACTGGAACATGAAGCAATTGCCTTTATGAACAATCATGTGTTAAAAGATTGGTTCTAGGTAGAAAAAAATATATACCATGAAGTTAAAGATGCTATTTTTCTGAAGAATGCTTTTAGGCCAGATGCCATTCAAACTCCACCCAACTGCAGTCCACAAAGAAAAAAAAAAAGCACAAAAACATAGAGAAGCTGAGGTTTCTTTCAGATCTCACTTGGCCAAATAAGTACATCAGATGGAATTATTCAATCTAACTAAAGTGGGGTAAACCCCCATTCCCCCCCAATAAATGTAAATGTAGTACCAGATTCAGCACTCAAAGCTAAAAAGCTTTTGTTCTTTAACACCCTTAGCATTGCCAATTTATTTAAAGTTTTGGTTATCTGCTAGTTCTGGAGGACTTTACACCGCTTGTCTATAAAGAACTCATTAAATGAAAGTTTTCTGTTTGTGTACACCGAAGTGAAGTACATGGCTGGGAAAGCTCAGAATAATTGAAAGTCATGATGAAGGCTTCAGCTACCTAGAGTAATCAAACATCAGTTGCTGCTTGATCTATGTGCCTTGTCTATGAAGCAATGCACTTAAATTTTATCCTAGAGAACAAAAGCGCACATGTAGCGCATGTATCTTACTCGGTTTTAACTTATGCCCTATTAAAATACTTCATTTACATAGAACATTAAAGCATATCACATCACATTTATCCAATATGTAATTATCTTCTGTTAATACAAAAGTAAAACAGAATGTCACAGAGTGCTTTTACAAAGTGCACAATCAAGTAGTGTCACAGAAATATGCACTTTTTGGAGCAGACTAGCAGGCACCTCTGTTAATTTCTGTTTTTTAAATAAAAAAGGGAATTTGACAACAAAAGGGTCTTGCAGTACCCAAAGCCTCTGACAACTTTAACTAAATAGAACATACTGGCACCCAGATGTATAACCAGACAATTTCGCTAAGGCAAGCACAAGTATGTCAATTTTTAATTTTACACTTCTACAAAACTTTGAGTGAAAGAAGGTGTACATGTGCGCTTACAGCTTTCCTTGCTCTTTAACGATGACAATGAGATCCACTTCTTCCACATCCTCTTTAAACTTTGGAAAGGAGCCCTGACTCAGGGGCACTTGCCTTAATAAGATTTTGGATTTCCTTGAATTTTGGATGTTCTTTATCAGCTACCAGCTGCAGCAATATAGCTTCGCTAGTAGTAACAATAATTCCAGTACGAGCAAGACGCTGAAAGAGAAAAGAACAGACAGAGAATAATGTGAGATACTTGCAAATGTGAGTAAGTATACATTTTGTAGGAAAGATAGATGGTATTTTTAAAAACATCTCCTATTAACAAAAGTACTATCAATTCCATTCCAGCATTTTTTAGCAGTGCCATTTATAAAACTCGGATGGAAAGTGACTGGTTTTAGACTTTACTGAGGAAAAAGCCTGCCCTGGATTACAAATAAGGCTTCCTACTTGGACAGGATTCTTTCCCCACATCAGATTTAATACGCAGAAGACACCCCTTTCTATTAACAACCCTTTCCCCTTGCGTGGTCCTGAGGATAGCTTCCTTCAGTTTCATGCATATTTGAGAGGCCTGGGGAGAAAGAAAATAGCAAGGTCCATCCAAGTTAAAGGTATTAAGCAAGAAATTTAATTGCAACAATTTCTCTTTCAGGGCTTGTTATGTACTAAGGTCTTTGGACTACACAGCGCGCTAGTACTAATAATCTCAGGAGACAGAACGAAAAGCTCTTCTACAGACCTTATAAATCATACTGGCACAACAGCAGCTCCTTTGAACCAACATCTCATTACAGCCTCAGTAACTCCCAAGTTAGTTCTCGGAGGCTAGAGAATAAAAAACATTGCTGCATAGAAAGCAAAACTGAAAGAGGCCTGATAGATCTTGTAAGCGTGCAACTAAACAGAGCAATGCTTTGTGTAGCCCAAGCCACAGGACTTATTGCAAAGTTGGTTTACTTTAAAGGCTGTGGTTGTTGCCTACGTAGAGAAGTTATCTTTACTTAAAAGGCTGACCACCCCCTGGCCCCCCAGTCAGCTTCACAGCAATCGAACAGATGCTTTGGCAGTAAAACTCTTCATGGATCCAGCTTTCCTTCCATCATCCTCTACTGAGCTGCAAGCTCCACCAAATCTAATGGGGTCCTGAAGGAGCCAAGGTAGCGCAAGAGGAAGAACATACGGATACGTATGGCTTCAGACAGGTTTCAATTGTAATTACTAAAGGAAAAAGAAGGTCCAAACTTTTTAGGGCAGACACAGATCATTGCAGTTCAATTACAAAGCAATTGATGGGGGAAAGTTACTACTCTTAGGGGACCAGTAAAGTATATGTAACTACAGACATTATAGTGATAAACTAACTAGGCTAGATTTACTTAAGTTAATGCCTCCTGCTTGCAATAATGGCAGCAAGCCTTGCGATATTCTTAAATTGAAACAAAGCAGATAGCTTCCCCAGCTCTCCTACTCTGTACAATAACACATTTGTTTAAACCACATACACAAACAGAAGAGAAAAATAGGAAAATCAAAATGAAATATTATGGCAATGTTTTCAAGATGTACTTCTCCAGGAATATAAAGTTTTTGCTTTTAACTAGGGTGGATAAGAGAAAAAACAGACTGTTAAAGAACCTTGCCCTCTGAGAAAAGTTGATTGAGAAAAGATAATGTCTTCTCTTTAGAAGTAAAACATACCATAACATGCCAGAGAGGCTGGCATTGACTTATACTCTACTTCTAGAGCTAAGTATAATTTATGCAGTATTGAGAATAGTAGGAATTAAGAGATGCATGTGCTAAGCATACTGGATGATTTTCCAAGGAAAGGGAAAGTTTTCTTAGAACAGAGTCTTTCAGATGAGGGAAAGCAGCAAGCGTGTGTTACATCCACACTGCAGGAACAAGTGGAACAGATGCCGAACCAAAAAGAAATCCAGTAGGAACAGACTAAACTGGCTCAATCCGAGACCAAGCAGTGACACAAGGCATCTTCATCAGACAGGGCAGAGATTAAGAACAGCCACAACCTCGGCCAGTCGGGTTGAATTATTCCATCAATGGAAATTTTGAGGTTTTTTTTGTTTCTGGGTTGTTTTTTCTTTTTTTTTTTTTTGACTGCAAGCTTTTGCCTTCTGTCATTTTTAAGCACAGAACAGAAGTGGAGACAATAACTCTTTAGGGTCATCCAAGCAGACATGAAAGCTTTGGCTGTCAACTAATTCAAACTGCACTTCCTAAGTACACCTGTTCAGATATTTGCATGTTTGTCACGAGCACCATCAAAACACATGCTATGTGAGGGGAAATGTGGAGAACTGAAGGGTTGGGTGGGACCAGATGGGATTTATGTGAGGTTGCCGAGGAAGCTGGTTATTACCACTGCAAGGCCACTCTGTATCATCCTTGAAAGGTCACTGTGAACAGAGGAGGGCTGCGTTACTGGAAAAAGGCAAATGCTACACCCATCCTCCCAGACATGTAAGCAGAAGGATAGAGGGAACCCAGATCAATGAACCTCACCTCAGCTCACCAGATACGGAGCGAGTTTGCACAAGAGATAGTGTCAGACTCACTAATCAAAAGAGCATGACTAGGAACTATCAGCTGTACAGTGAGACTAAAGCAGGATTTCCCAATGCTTTGGTATTTTACCAACTTCCCTAAGAAACGTATCGCCATGGTCAATCAGGATTACTGTTGTGCCCAGCACATGTGTCCCTTTCTCCTGGTCCCCACATCCTCACACACATGCGTGCCTCTTGCCGCTCCAGCTCACAGGCCTCAGAAGCATTTTTAAGAGAGGCTCTACAGCACAAAAAGGAGACAATGTTGGCATGTGTAGCCACAGAGGAGGAGGAGAAGTTACTGCCATATAACTGGCTAGCTCATCACAGCAAGCCAGCAAGTGTTCCCCAAATCATATTTTAATGGTGACTACTTAAGGGACCACAGCAAAACATTTTTTTGGTGCTTGCTGAGAAAACATTGCAGACATACTAAAAAGCTACCTAAAACCGACCAGTTTGCCTTTATTACAGCTTTTGCAACTAACCACGCTTTTAAGATGATTGATACTTTTGACTAGAAAGAAAAGCAAAGCTAGCTAGTCACTGCTTTAACCTCTATTACATTGAATCAACTTCTATGCGAGCAGACACAGTGTAAGTCATAATCAAATGTACAAAGACATACACAATAAGGGAAACAGATTTCAGTAGTTCTGTATTTGTTCTGTCTACTACTGCTGCTATACCACACTGACTTGGGATGTCCATGATTTCAGTCATTCCTGCACTCTGTGTGCGTCACTATGCTTTACGTGACAGACGACATTAAGCTTTCACTTAATCAAAGTCATGGGTTTCATCAAACGCTATCTGCTGGTGATTTCCCTTTAGCCTTTAATTCTCTTATTCATGAGAAACAGAAGAAATTAAAAGTGTTCTCCAAATCTATAAAAAAAAGTATAAAATGTTGTAGCTATTATTAGTTCCAATTTCCAAATAATTGTTAGGGCCTGAGGCAAAAATTGCAATACTTAATTTATATATCATTTTTTGATTTCCAACAGTGATGCCTGTAAACAAGTTAGAGTGCATTATAAAAAACCAAAATCTGCATGAATTTGCTACCACATAGTTGTACGTGCTTTTAAATCTTGTTACATTTATCTCCACTTTCTCAACGTTTAGTTAGACTAAGCTCCTAGAAGGGGGGCAGGGGAAATCTTCACTATAATCACAGAGTCTTGAGATTAAGCTTTAATTTGCATGGATGAGGAAGAGCAGAGGGAGGGACAGACATACAAGAAGGAACTTTGAACAGGATCACAAACTATATTCCATTGCATTTCAAGGACTTTCAAGAGCACCACAAATACCATTTGGAACAGCAAAACCAAAGGCTCTGTAGCACTTTTACTCTGCTGTACAGATAATACTCCATAAGAAAATATCACTTTTAAAATGCTAATGGTTATACAGAGTAACCTAGAATGCATGAAAAAAATCACTTTTAAAATCCAAGTGTACCAAACTGGTTTCCACATATTCAATCACAATTTAGGGAGGAAAAATAAGGCAGTAATCCTTCTCCATCCTGGAAGCTATTCTGAGAATCAGAGCATTTACCTCTTCTCAAGTCTATGTTTGTCCACTGCTTACTGTCCTTAGAAATTCCTTGTTAGCTTACAGTAAGCAGGGAAATTAACATACAGACCCAAGGTGGAGAAAGCCTTCACTAAGAAACTTACCTCAAGAGCAAACATTCTGTCCATCATACTTCTTGATGAGGTGGCATCAGCTACAATATGAACTTCCAGACCTCTGCCAATTAATTCCAGTGCTGTTTGCTGGATGCAGACATGAGTCTACAGAGAAGAAATCAAAGGCAAAACACTCACCAACAAACCATTATTATAAAACACAAGTAGCACAATGCCAGATTAGAGTACATAAATTAATTAGGGTTCAAATGTATTTTTCTACACCTGACATTACTAGGGAACTCAGTATGGGTCTTAAACACCAACCAAGCTTGAGACAAGAGCCTATAGTTCACAAATATGTCATTTCAAATTTTATTATGAGATAATATCAAAGACAAATAACACAAGAATAATTTAATCTGTAGAGGAGCTCTAAGCAATATACATTGACTGGTTTTTAATTACAGGAAGCGATGCTCAATACTGTTGTGGGCCAACAGACATTACAAGTACAAGAATGACAAGGCACATACTTCCACTCCAAACAGGACAACACTGCGGACTCCAGGGATCTCTGCTAATGCTGCTTCAACTTCTGGCAAAACCATTGAAAATTTTGTTTTGGGAAGCACAAGTTTAGCTCCTGTTAAATCAATTTCTTGCACAGTGCTGCCAAGACCTTTGGGATACTGTTCCGTTACAATAACTGGAATTCCTAAGAGCCGTGCACCTTGGAGCTGCAAGAGGGCAGGAAGAAAAGCATAGAAGAAAAGAAATTATTAAGGAACGATAATAGCAAAGACATTGTTATTACCTGAAACTGAATAACCAGTAAACTGACTGTGTATAAAATAATAATTTACATGTGTGATCAAAACTCACTACAAGAAAAAAAGCAAAAACCATACCAGTCGTTGGCCCACACTGATGATATCACCAAAGTACTTGATGGCAGGCCGGAATCGCTCTTGCATATCACAACAGAAAAACACAGTGCTTGAGGGTGTCAGGTTGCCCAAAGTGGTCATCTGTAAAACAAAATAAAGATAATGTTTTCTTTGGCAGCAAAGACCTTTTCAGAAAAGCAGCAGAATGAGAAATATTTTGCAACACCTCTGCCAGGTAATTGATTTAATGTTACTTCAAGTCAAAACAGGATAAAAGTTTTTCAAGCCTGATTTTGGTATGTTTCTAAATTCAAATGAACAGCTGATCCTATGCAGTATAGTACAGTCATCAAGAGGTAATCAAGATTTTAGTAGATGGGAGACACACATAAATGTACATGGAAACTTCTGAACCCTGAAGGGGGGCAGAGGAGCACACTGCCTAAAGTACTGTAAAGTAAAAAAAAAAATAAATAAATAAAAAGTACCATCAGCAAAATTACATTCCTCCACTTCATTTTTAAATCCAAAACTCTTGGAACTGACATAAAATCAGGATAAATTGAAGTTAAAAAAAAGTCAGACTTCCACTTGCTTTCAATACTGTATGTACACATACTTTCAACAGTTTTATTGTGTAGTCAGTTCTGTCTATAACATCTTTTAGCACAAGTCTGATGAGAGTCCAAAGGCTAGAACAAAAACAGAAAACCTTGTCAGTATTATGACCAGAAACTGAACTGAATATATTTCAATGATAAAAATAATCTCCCCGCTTCCCTCCTACAGGCTACAGAGTGGGGTAGAAGGAGGGAGGGGTAAGGAAAAAGAAATCAAAGATTGCATTTTCTCACACTTTGAAAGAGTGCTTTGTGTTTGTATGAAATTACTTGCACTACCTGCAGAAGCAAAGGATAAGGATTCAGCTGGAGGCTACAGGGAAAGAAAACAGCTACATACTATCATTTAGTTGTAAGGCAAGTCAAGCGAAATTACATCCATTCAGGAGCTTTTCAGCACACTGATAAATCAAATTGAATGAACTGCCTGTGGGAAGTAGCCATTAAGTCTATACACTTCATTTTTTGCAAATTGAGGTTGTGATGTTTTAAACTAAAACACAGTTACAAAATCTGTAAAATAGTATATTTCGGAAGAGCTGGTATGTATTGGGTTTAGGTGGCAAGGTTTTGGTAGCAGGGGGTGGCTTTTGTGACAAGATGCCAGAAGTTGCCCCATGTCAGACACAGACAGATTCAGCCAGCTCCAAGACGGATCCGCTGCTGATAAAAGCTGAGCCAACCAGCAATGGTGGTGGCGCCTCTGTGATAACATATTTAAGAAAGCATAAAAAAACCCCACTGTGCAACAGCAGCTGGGAGACAGGAGTGAAAACATGTGCAAGGAACAACGCTGCAGACACCAACATCAGTAAGCAGGAGAGGGAGGAGGTGCTCCGGGCACCGGAGCAGAGATTCCTCACCAGCCCATGGTGAAGACCACGGTGAAGCAGGCTGTCCCCCTGCAACCCACAGAGGTCCACAGTGGAGCAGATATCCACCTGCAGCCCGTGAAGGACCCCACACCAGAGCAGGTGGATGCCTAAAGGAGTCTGTGACCCTGTGGGAAGCCCATGCTGGAGCAGGCTCCCGCCAGCACCTGTGGACCCATGGAGAGGAACCCACGCTGGAGCAGGTCTTCTGGTAGGACCTGTGATCCTACAGAGGGCCCATGCTGGAGCGATCCATTCCTGAAGGACTGCATCCTGTGGAAAGGACCCATGCTGGAGCGGTTTCTGAAGGACTGCAGCCTGTGGGAAGGACCCACATTGAAGAAGTTCATGAATGACTGTCTCCCACGTGTGGGACCCCATGCAGCAGAAGAGTGTGAGGAGGAAGGAGTGGCACAGACAAAGTGTTATAAACTGACCGCACTCCCCATTCCCCATCCTCCTGTACCACTTGTGGGGAGGAGGTAGAGAAATCTGAAGTGAAGCTGAGCCGGGAAGAAGGGAGGGGTGGGGGAAGGTGTTTTTACATTTGTTCTTATTTCTCATTATTCTACTCTGTTATTGATTGGCAATAAATTAAATTAATTTCCCCAAGTCGAGTCTGTTTTTCCTGTGACAGTAACTGGTAAGTGATCTCCCTGTCCTTATCTCGATCCACAAGCTTTTTGTCATATTTCCTCTCCTTGTTCTGTTGAGGAGGGGGAGTGATGGAGCAGCTCGGTCAGCACCTGGCCAAGGTCAACTCACCACAAGGGAATCAGGAATCCTTAAATATTAGACCCAAATCTTTCATTGATTCACCATGTCTCCTGAGTAAAACACTTCTGATCTCCATTTCCAAGGCTAAAATACTACAGTAACAGACATGTTCAACCATACAGAATGGCCTGTTCAAACTGTTGTGAAAATTACTTGTGCGTTATACTTGTAAACACTAAATTCCCCAACCTCTCAGACTCAGTACACCACTACTGCCAAATAATTGCACTTCCTCTAGTCCTCATGGGTAAAACGGCAATACTATTAATACAAGCAGTTACAAAGGCAAATGCAGTAATGACCATAAAGCAGATGCTCTAATGCGGGACGCACTGATGTCACAGGAAGACAGAAGAGCACCCCAAGAGCCATCAGGGAAATCTTTTTCACTAGGAAGCTACATCTGCACTGAAGCAGCTTGCCACGAGTGATGGGAATCTCCATCCTTGGAGGTTTTCAGCATTCAGCAAAGTGACAGCTGATTTGATCAAGAACCAGCTTTGCATAAAAGTTAGGAAAGGCGTCCTCTTCTCCATCTCTCCCAAACAACACTTCTGTGATTCTACACCATGTAATAAATGAGGCCTGGGACCAAATATGCTTGAAAATAAAATTAAATATTGAATAACTCCCTTGTTCTTCAACACCATCCATCTACATGCTTCAACAATGCGGAAGCCAGCTGGTGGGAAGTACTAACGTACAATTCAACATCACAGTGAGCACCTACCGTGACCCATTCTAACTGTGGCACTTACTACCATCAGAGCAGTCAGTCATGAAGTTTAACTTTCCTACCACTCAATAGCAAAATAGAGTAATTGGAACAGACAATACTTATAAGTATGCCTCCTACTCAGAAAAGGTGTAATTTTGTCTTGGCACTTATATGACAAGCAAAGACCATTATTTTCTTCTATAAATCACTCCACCACTTTAATTATTTTTAAGATCATTTTGAACTACTGAAAACTATCATGGATTGTACAGCGATCTACGTGGAGTTAGTCTACTGCCTTGGCGTCCACCTTCCTACGCCAAGGCAGTGGAGAGCACTACCATCCTTAGCAGAGGAACCAGAAGGAATAGACTAGGAAAGCCTTCAAGAAGCTGCATAGTCTGCCCCTACAGAATGATCAACTAAACACAAATATTCTTCACAGATATGTTCCTGGTCTGACCCATAAACAATACACAACTTACAGAGCTACTGTACAATCCATCCCACAGCTCTCTTAACATTTACCTTGCAGTGTCTTCTCACCAATAGTTCCTTTGTTGACATTTAAGAGCATTATTTCCAGTTCTGTCCATGGTGGATTTGAAATGCAAGAGCATTACCATCCTCCTTCACATGCATAAACATGCATAACCACCTATTATCACATCTCAAGACTCAGATCCGGTCTCCCTTTAGTACTTCCCCTTCCTTATTCTAAAACATACCCAATACTTACAGTCTTTCCTCCTACAACTCAAGTAATTGTCATTGCCCTCCCTGGGGTGCTTTTCAAATTGCAGTCTACAGTGAGGCACCCAATAATACTATAACAGTAGTATTTCTCTGCCCATAATAGTCCTCAGCACTAGTAGAGCCTCAGAGATCAGACAATTCACAGTTCTTGCAGGCCCTGTTCAGTTTGTGCTTTCTAGTATGCTATTTGCTCTTTTCATAATTGATGATACTTAAGACTGCTGAGGTGCATTTTAACCTCAAAATCATCCCATGAACTCTCCCTCGTCTTTTACTTGCGTAGTTGATTATTTCTACCTTAGCATAGGAACTGTTTCTACCTTTGTTGCTTCCATTTTGAACTGCATCTTATTTCTCCTTGTTTCTCCAACTTGTCATGAAAAGCCCGAATTCTGTGGTCTCAGATGCTTGCAGCTCCTCCCAGCTTGGCATCTTCTGCAATAACAGTACTTGCCCTTAGTTTCACCAATGACACAGATGATGGAGTATTTACAAACAGTGGATTCAGAACAGCTTTTATAGAGTATAACTCAATATTATTATGATTTGACAGCGACGCACAGAAGAAAACTGACTGCCTTTCCAGCCAGGGAGCATCCTTATTACAGACTTCCACTGGATCCATAATCCCATGTGTTTATGACAAACATCACAGGGAGCTGGAGCAAAAGCCTTATATATGCTTTTTTCTTTTATCAATATGATTTAATTTATGCCTTCAGTTTAATACCGTGGTTCTCTAAAATAAAGTTGGGTCAAGTATATATTTGCTAAATACAAGTTTTAAAAAACCTAACACAGATAATTCCTATATTGATTTTCATATTTGTTTCTGATTAGCTTGCAGTCTGAATCGAACCACGCAACACGTGGCAGAACAAGAAGAAACCAGAAGAAATAGATGGCAAGATCAAAAAAATCAACACTTGCCAGTGTTACTCAGAATAGCAGATGTGGGAAGGACAGAGCACAGCAGAAAGCAGTTTGAAATTAAGTTTCGTAAATAGTAGCTAATACAGTCCATAAATAAATTCACAGCAGTATCTGCTATGTATAAAGGAAAGTTTCTGTTTACTGGTTTGTCAATGTGCCACATAAATCCTACCGCTCGCTTGCTCTCAAAGCCATTCTCCTCTTCCATGGCCACACGCGCATCAGGGACATGGGATACCTCCACCTCACAGTGGAAAATAACCACCTCACCCTGACAGTGAAAACCATGATCACCTGCACCTCTCCAGCACCGCACCCTGCCAGTGTGCCGGGGTGGGGGCAAACCTACACCCAGACATCAAACCCTGGGCCAGCATGCCAGGACCTCTTTGCTTTCACTCCAAGGAGAAGCAGGCTGGGCAAGGATGGTGAGCCCCTGCAGCCAAAGGGCACCTGTCCGAATCCATCCTGAATATAATATCTACTCAGCCACAATACCATTAAACAACCTAAATTCAAAAGAAAAAAAAAAAAAAGCAACCAACACCAAATCACCAGAAGTTCCCACACACAGTTTATAAGCTTTTCCATTTGTTTAGCTTCACCCCTCTCAGTTAGGGCTTCCTTCCCTCCAGCTGGAAGTTACCCACAGTACAACCAGAATAGGTACATCAGATGGACACGTAACCTGATGCAGATCTTTTACCCAGCTAGAGAAGTCATCTCTAGGACCTCGTCCAGACCAGGATTTAAAGGTATGCTGTCATGAGTCACATACAGCTTTAAATCCTACTCTAGAAAAGGCCTAGGTGGGAAAGGACAGGTGGTTTTCACATCTGTTTTATCTCTGCTGATTATTATTAATCATACAAAATGTGACTGTGATTAAGTACTGTAATTACAGAATCAGCTTTACAAAAATACTCACATGTACTGGCTCTTTATCTGTACTTTTCCTGTTCAAACTTCAGGGAATCATTACACATATAAAATACAATTTCACCCCAGTATTTGTAATGAACAAGAAAATGGAAGCAGAGAAATAATCCCGTGTGACATCACCAGTGACCTCATAAATCTCTTGCCAAGGTTACCCACTAAATGGGCAGAGCAGAGGACTTCACAGCCTCGGTATTTCAAGGATGGCATAAAAAGACAACAACGACAAGCAACTGACTATCATATTTTCTTCTATATTTCTAAAAGGAAATCTGTAAGATTCAGTTTTACTTTGCTGCTTATCTTTCACAGGAAAAAAAAAAAGAAGAAATTTAGTTTAATAAGCATTTCAAGGGAAAAATAGGTTACAAGTGTTTCAACTTTGAAATATAAATATTTACTTCATGTTAAGCCAAATGCAGCCTTTTATATGCATTTTAGCATTTGAAAAGGACATATTTACTTAGATAAGCACATGATGTTCATACAATTAAGACAGTAGAAAATTCTTTGTTAAAATCCAAAATGATCAAAATGCTTGCTGCAGAGTAAAGATACGCAAACAAGGAGTCTGGATTTGATGAAACCTCTCAATATTTTCAGTCCTTTTTTTTCTTCTTTAAGGTTCCAAGTGCTGGGGTTTTTTAAAAATTTAGTTATTTAGAAACATTGTATTCAGATGTAGCATTAATGTATCAGAATTTCTAATTCCACCGCTGAAAAAAAAAAAAAAAAGGCACAAACAACTCATCTCACCTGACTCTTATGCTGCAATTTATGCTTTGGCTTTTCCTGGTCTTCAGAAAAAAGGACTTAGGCTCCTAAGTTAATGTTACTTCTATTTCCAAAGCATCTGAATGTAGCAATATTAGATATGTGTAAAAAGAGTGAAAATTTGCATATATATAGTTCTATTTTATTTACTTTATCTTTCAGCAACAATTAAGGATCATTCTGCAAGCAGCTTTCTGCAAGAAAGATACGCCTGAGACATCAACGTGTCTTTCAAAAAAACACCCTGAAGCAGAGGTACTTTATGCAATGATTTCAATAATAATTTTACCCTTTTAGCTCTAGCATCTTAAGATTCCAAGTTTGTAAATGCAGAGCACAAGTACTGCTAAAGAGAAGTCACCTTGAAGTTATGACAGCGGCTGTGAAATAGCCTCTCTCGGGCACATATTCGAACGCTGCCTGAACTCCTCTATTACACGGCTGTAATAAGCATAGCTATCGCATCTTCTGATGTCTCCAAAATATTTTTCCTTACTGATTCTCTCCTCCAAAGGCAGCTACAGCAAAACACAATAGTTTTAGTAATACTATTTAACTGCATTTAGAGTTAGAAAAGGTTAAAGTGGTCCTGCATTCTCCTGCCACAACTATAAATATTATGCTGATAAAACTTTTAAAGCATGTAAAATCCATGAAAAGCAGATGGTTCCTTTCTGCTAGTACTCAGTCCCTCAAGTTGCAAGAAAATGCCCTCCTCACCAGTTGGGAGAGAGCAATGGAAAAGTCCGTCTCACTGCAAGTCTGTCGTTGAGGAGTTTACAGAGCGGCAGCCAGGCTGAACATCAGGGTTTACTGCATCCCACCAGCCTGCCTAACACTGGGTGACCATTAAAAGTTCAAGTGGCTGTTTTGCGCCAGGACACCTAAACCAAACAAATCTACATACACAAGCACAGTACAAAGGCATAAATACGACTGGAGAGCAAACATCCCTGTACAAACCGAGCATTGAATCCAGCTGCATGGAACGGCTTTCCAAGGGCAGCATATGGTGACTTCTCCATGAGATTACTGACCCCCTCAACTGCAGGGACAGGAAACTGAAACAGCCCAGTCAAACACCATTTGGTGCTAACACTTCTTGAGCTACTGCAACAAAAGGCAATCCTTCCAGGACAGGTCTGCACAGGAATCAAAACAGGAGGATATTTCTCCAGAGCTCACAGGCACTACTGCCCTAGGGGTTAAAATGCCATCCCTGACTACACACATACATATATTTCATAAAGCATGCACATACAAATACTGAAATTATTGTCTAGGGATACAGATGTTAGTGTCTGTGAAACTTAATATCAAACCAAATGTATCTTTCCAAATATGCAAGTCTAATCACATCAGTGAGCAAAGGTTGTCCCTCTTGCAAGACACATTCGAAATGGTATTTCAACTGACTATATGCCACATGCAGAGTTGTCAAGCCTATGTCATGTGTAAATGCAGATAAAACATGGGGGGGGGGAGAGGGAAAGGCACACAATAGTGGCAGTGCATGAATCAACATATGGAAAGAAAGTATAATCTTCCCATCAGTATATCCTAAAGATCTTAAAAAGAGCAGCTGTGACTGTATCAGACCAAATGTTCCCCAAACAAGTGATCTCTGCACACCTGCCCGTGGCTTAAGGCGAGCTGACTGACATCATTGTGATGTCTCCAGCTCATTCCCAGCTGCTGAAGCACATCAAGGAGGCAACTAAAATAATACACAAGTACCATCCTTTTCATATCAACAGTTGCTATTGTCACAGAATTGCAACAGTATCGGTGAAAACAGCTAATCAATGAGGCAATTAATGCATTAAATATTGGTTCATCCTGAATCCCTGCAGTCAGTTAAATCTGCGTAGTGCATCTGCACCCTGGGAATGACGTATCCTACCATGTCTCAACACTGACCTTTTACACCGAGACGTATGTCCTGCTACGAATGCTCAGGCTGCATTTACAGTTTCAGTGCAGAAGCTATATGCAAGGGAGTCTTTGCAGAGCAGTGATCTGCACGCACAAATAAGAAACAAAATTCCGACCTGCACCACTGTTACAGGCAGAGATTACACAAATCCTGTTTTTAAAATCCTTGCTTGAATTAACACCCATACCAACCCTTTTTGCAAGTTGGAGAGACTGTCCTTTCCAGCTTCTCTGGCTGGGTCCCCATCCATTCTGTTTCCAACATTCAAAGCTGAAAAGTTTTAAACTGAATACAAAGAGTGACAAATGACAAAATGAATAATAGATGACAAAATAAGTTATTAGACTAGTTTGGTCTTCTTAATCACTCTTTCCATAGATAGGGTTAGGGAAAGGACAAAAGACTCCAAAGGCATCTTGACGTACAGTCTAAGTGAACAGGCCACTGTGAGAGTTTATGGGTTCAAGAGGCTACGATTAAGGAGGGTTTACAAACAGTGTGAATTAAACTGCTTTGGGAGACATAAAGAGAAGACGAGCAATGTTATTAGTAATGTTGGCTCGACAAACCAAAACTTCTTGATTATAAATTAAGAAGAATGTTCTGAATTAAAACAGTAACTACAGGTTTTGTTGTTTTTTTTTTTTTTTTTAACAAAAAAAAAAGGTTTG
>VZSZ01005880.1:171555-188236 GCA_013398815.1 Ibidorhyncha struthersii | reverse complement strand
TCGGCAGCTGGACATGTTGTCCCTATTTTTGCCGTAATTACCATATTTTCTATCGCGCTTCGGTGTGCTTGGGGGAAAGGAGCTGAGGAGCGCGTTACGCTCGCAGAAAGAAAATACTCTCCGTTAAAACCAAGTGGGTGTTTTCACGCGCGACCCGCTGCGGTGGCACCACCGTCGAGGTTAATGGATGTCTGCCTGGCTAAATACCAACAAGCTGAAGCTCAAAGTTGTTCTCGTGCTTTACTGATGTCAGAAATCAGCAGCTGTCATGTTAAATGTCTATATTATATTTTCACTAGATTTTTTTTTTTCTTCCAGAAAATACATTGCTGGTATGAATTGATTTAAAAACGGCAAATGTAAGGAGCCTCTCACAAGTATATATTTACACACTTGTATACTCACTAGGCACTGAAGCAGCCTGGATTGATTATTTCATACACTCCCCAAGAAGCAAATGTGCAATGGCTTCTGCGTATTGCAGGGAAAACATGCAAATTTTACTGTGTCTAGGCAGAAATTACACAAAGTAGGGGTTTAAAAGGATTCAATTACAAGTCTAAAATATAAATTGATTCTGCCTTCTTTTACTGCCAGCGAATTCATACAAAGTTTGCACCTTTTTTCCAAAGGAGGTAGTGTCAAGCTGATTGTATTCAGTCTAACGGAGCACATCTCGGTGATTAAAAAATATGTTTTTTAAAGCTTGAAAACACAAGATATCCTGTCCATTTGGGTTCTGTTTAAACATTTGATCGCATCCTCTGTGTGACAATATTTAGCTGGGGAAAAAAGCAATTTTCGCCTCTAGAAATACATATATAAGAGTGTTCAGTGAAGTATATACAACACTATTCCACCTGCCAGCTATAAAAATATCCAGCATCCAGGCTTCAGGGCTTATTTTAATTATTTGTCTATGCTTACCGTTCTTCTGATTTAATTTATGAATACAGCCAGTCATTAATGCTGTTACAGTAGAGACACACAGGGTGAACAATTTTATGGCCCAGTCATTAGCTGCCTTGAATCAGTTCCGGTTTTCCAAAAGAAAAGTGACAAATTGAATTTTCAGTGAATTCTATTTATTTTCTGTGACTAAAATTGGTTTCCAGTTCTTAATTTGTACTTTATTTTAATTGAGTGCAGTCCTAAAATTAAGTATATTTTTAAAACATAGCATGGGTAGTGGTTTTGTTGATTAATGGTGTCTTATATGAGCTTCCTTTTTCCATTATAGCAAGACAGGGCTATCTGCAATACAAAATACGCCATAGAAAGTTCCTACCTTTCTACAATTGCTGTCTACAATGAATATATTTGAATACAAATTACTCAGTCATTATGCAGAATACATAAGTGCTGTTTTGGTAAGTTGGCCAGATTCAAGCTTATTTAAATAACAGAAATGTTTTTGCTAACACAAATTTATGCCATGGCCAGGAAGCAGTACTCAGATTAATCCAAAATCTGGATGGGGGGGGCTTCTATACTGCAGCTGACCATTGCTAACCCCCATTTCAGGTCAAGAAACAAGCAGGGAGATGGAGCCAGACATGCAGAGCTAGAGGGGATTGCTTCTCCCGCCCTCCCTCCCTGTGCAAGGTCTCACAGGCTGACGAGCACAACCGCCAGGTCTCTGCGCACATATGACGGTAAAAGCTGATAGCTGCTTTCTTTACCACTCAACCCATCTGTCCTTACCAAGTGACACGTAACCTTGGCCTTTATCTGCATCTTAACTCTGTCCATATGGTAGTGCACCACCTTGGATTTTTTTGCATTTCGAATTATCTCTTACGGTCAGTCTTTTTCACGTGTAGTTTAATTTTTCTTCTGAAAGTCTTTTTGAGGAGCTGCCTGTGCTTGGATGGTACTGTCCGATACAGGAAGACACTTCTGATAGAAGCAGATCTCAGACAATAAATTTTTCCTCCCCTAACTGGCCATCTTCAGTTTTCAAAGCATCACCCTGAGACACAAACTCAGGAAGGGACACTTTCCAAGCATCACCAGCTGGATGTAAGTTAGATCCACTGACCTTTCATGTGTCTTTTAATCATACAGCTGCTGTGGCAGTAGCAGCTCAGGCTGCTTTTAATTAAGCTGTAGAGGTATGGCACCATCACAAATATGAGGCTGTAGCCCACCTAGAAAATCTAGCATAGCATTTCTTGCTTCATGGAAGGAAAAGAGGGTATGATGCGCTACACAGGGAAAATACCTACTGATCCACATCTTGAAACAAAGATGTACTTTTTACCCAGTTTGAACAACAGAAGCGTGTAAGAGCATTTGTAACACATTTCTTCAACACTTCGCATTGCAAGTCATGTGTGATTGGTCCTCGTATACAATAAAGAAAAATCTAACTTCTACCAGAAAGTCAGTGTTACTGGTCTCTAACCATGTTTTTTTAAGATGCTGTCAATATCACGCAAGCTCAGCATCTGCCCAAGCCATAAAAAAAGGGATATAATCACAGCGAATATGCCTCTTTGGTGGTATATACAACAGCACACTATCAAAAAATTTATTTAAAATTACAGAAGTATCAAAGATTTTAAGTGAAGGCCAAATTTCCTTAGCTCAATTCTGAAAATGTTTGTCTCTATCAAGTCTTCCTACTAACAAGTCCATTGGCATTCTTCTCAGACTCTGCCTGCCACATGAGATCTTCTGTTCCTGCAGCAGAACTGAACAAGGTCATCTGATCTGTAGCCTCTGGAAAGCATTTTTTTGTTTGTTTGTTTTCAGCAGTTAAGGAGCACTTCCATCAAGAGCTAGGATGTATAAGGTGAGAGGGATGGAAGCCCATGCTATGTCCACTTTAAAAACAGGGGCATGCGTTAGGCTTCTGAGTGAAGGTTGAGATTCAGGGCATTAAAATGTAATTTTTTTTAGTGTAAAGATAAAAGAATTTACATTTCTGTAAGACAAAACCAGTTCAGTATTCTAAATTTTGGATGAGGCTTTATCAGTTTCTCAATTCAAAGTTTCGGGAGTATTTTTTCTGCCTGACTCATTTTACTTGTTCATTTCAGTCTGCCTGAAAGCCTATTATATGGTCATCTGCTGTAGAGCAAAATACAATGTCAAGCTGAATCTACTAAAATTATTCACTCCCCAAAGTATTCCATAGAAAATTAGATTAAAATCATGTGTAGAGTAAGCCCTAGAGAAAAATATTTACTGCTCTGGCGGTGCCCTCTGTATCAGTGAAAAAAACATGAATGGTGAGGCATGTCCTGCAGTTAACAGTTTTGTGCTTTGAAAGTCCAAAGTGAGCACGTAGCTTTAAAATTGGAAAGAGCTGACAGATTTCTTATGGTTCAAAATCCTCTTTGGCGTAGCAACTGCCTGAAATTTACACATCTGCAATAGGAAGTCAAGGAAAGGAGAACAGCCATACTACTATACTTCATAAACTGCCATGCATAACTACACTGCTTTTCTGTGCAGTTTCATTGATTTTCTATTATTTCAGTGTTCCTCAGTTCCCCTGTGATATTTCAGAATTATTTTCATCTCACATCCAAATTACTGCTTTTATTCCCTATGAGGGCATGGTACAGATTACATTGTTAAAGCAACAGCATTGCCACAAAACCCTTTGTTAGATCTTGCATCTTGTCCTGCAAACCCGTATTGAGCTACCTTGTCATAGCAATGTAACCACGTTACCCTGCAGCTCAGCACAGATTGCTTAGTTTTGCAGTCCTGGCTTTGCAGTCCCAGCTGAACTCTCTGTTGACTTTGATATATCTGGCTAGATCTGCATTGTATTTTAAAACTACCCTTGACACTGGGCTTACAGCCAGATTTACTTGCTATCGAAGTTACATACCTGAGATAGTGTCCCTTGCGCTGGCTCTGTAGTAATTCTGCTGATGCTGCTGGGGGGAGGACTTTGCACTTGAGTTGTGCCAACTGCAATGTGGACTTGCCTTAGCACCCCATACTTGGCACAGCCACTTCCATTTATCTCATCTGCAGGAACACTGTATTAACATCACAAAAAATCCTTTTTAAGGATTTAAATACGTCTGTATTTCTGCTGCAGTTACCTACAATGGTAATCTATGTATGGAGCAGTGGAGTCTTTGAGCGTTCTGGATGTCAAACTGACCCCGGGATCAGACAACCCACGTGTTGCCAATGTGTGAGCTAATTAGCTTACAGCTGTGTTGATGCTGCATGTTTGAATGACAGACGGGGGGGCGGAGGTTGCAGCAGAATGGATGGAAATAGGTGTGACTGGCAAAGAGCTCCTGGAATTTCCTGGAAGAATGAACTACTCTTCACCTGGTTGGTTTTGCTTCCTTGCAAGGTTTGGAAATGAGTTAATACTGATAATGTTTTTAGCTTTACTTCTAATGTCATCTGCCCATGTCACCCCTTTTATCAAGAATTATCAGACTATTTTATTTCTTTATTTTTAAGTTTTCCCACAACATAATGATACCTCAAAGTGAAAAGCACGTTATTGGGACAAATCTCTGTCCACCGTCTGATTTTGGAGCTTAATAGGTGTTTTAAAATTCCACTGCTAATAATCAATTCAATACCATGTCATTTAGGCTGTATTTTGATATCGTAAATTCCTTTCATGTACAACAGCAGTTGGAACAGGATAGTAAAATGTGACAACAGTAAGCGTATTGATAAAATATGTAAATATAAAAGATAAAATAGCTAAAAAAAAGACCTCACTCACTGAATAATCATGTGATTTTTTTCACTGTGATATGCGAAAATAAAACGTCTTACATATTTTTTCTGGTGGGATAGTCCTCAGATTTCTACCAGTATGAATAATTACATCCTTCTTCATTACTGGCATTAAATGTGGTATGGTAACTGTTAAAGCACATTCTTAATGATCTGATTCTCTTTTACCTTTGGCTGACTCACAAAGTAGAATAGCCAAAGTTTTCAATGTTAAGCAATTATGTCTTCAAGATCAAGTATTGCTGCCCTGTCTTTTCAGGGCACAGAATTACTTGGAATTACACCAGTTCTTGGAACAAAATCTCGGTTAAGTTTTGTTTCGAGACAGGTTTACTACCAATTTTTTTTTTTTAATGTTAATGTAAATATACAAACATATGCTTTGCTAGTGAGACAGAATCTCACCAAATAGGAGAGGCTTTTTTTCATCCCCTGGCTTTGAGCTGGCTAATGACAGTGGTAGAGATCTTAAGTCATACCTGGTAGAATCCATTTTGTTGACTGAAGGTTGATGAACCTGAAAACTTACACCATTTCCTTTATGATATAATTGATCTCAATCTCTTGCAGCCACTCTTCCATCATCTTTATATGCATTAGGTTTTGTGGGTTGTTTAATGTTTCTACTTAATTTTTCCTCTGAATCAGTAATGTTTGGTCACATGGGACACCAGTTGCCATAGTGAAGATAGTTTTGAGTGTTGTCTGTACTGTGCCTTTTGCTTGACCCACAGTTTATTTTTACATCTTTGGTGACGTGCACATTTTTGGATCAAATAATCATTAGTCACGAGCTACTCTTGAAAGTATTCTCTGTGCAAGTCCTTCTTTGGGTTGTCTAGTTTCTCTCCAGTTCTGCAGAACTCTTTCTAGTTCCTGTCATCTTGTTATATATTCAGAAGACACTTCATTTGTTTTTTTTTATTTTGTTTACAAGGCAGAAATGTTTCATAAACGTTGCGTTTGGGGGATCTGTAGAGTTTCCACTATCTCAACAAGTCTTTTGCGCTCATACTTGGAAGAGTTTGTACACTACCCAGCAGGCAGTATCTTCTCATGTAGTCATATGTCTAATGTGGCACCTTTTTCTCTTCATGCTGTTAGCAGTTATGGACCTTTCCAGTTTGTCTAACTGATTGATCAAAGATCTAGGGAGCAACCAGGCAAGTCTAAGTTCCACAAGTCACCAGGTTTTTCAAAGTTTGCGCATTTTTTCTTGTGCAAATGAGCTGTTTATTCATGAATAAACAGGCTGCCTGTTCAGCTTGCTTCCCAATTTTGTTGCCACCTCTGTTGTTACACTCTGCTTTGTTGCTGGCTGTCTCTGTCCCCAGCTATCGTGGCTTTTGCTTTCTTGCACAATAGCTGTAATAAGTGTATACATGTGTGTTCATATTACTAATATCTAATAGTACACATTTGATGTGTATATTATAAGATTATGTGATGTGTGATGTAGCCATGGTAGGAGGGGCAAGATTTTCTGAGCAGTTTATGTGGAGTGTGCAAGCCATAAGCACTTGGAAGTTCACCTGTGACTTGCAGGGGTGCTACAGCATCATCCTGGAGGAAGGGCTTCCCCCAGCAGGAGGAAGGATTACAGGCAGAGCAGGTCACATTTAGGGCTGGAAGAGAAGAGTTATGGTGAGATGCCTGGTTCCTTGCAAAAGGGCCATCCTCTCCCCATCAGTACTCTGTGGTAGCCTTTTCCACACTGAATGATGTACATTGTGCTCAAGGACTTTTGGTAGGATGTGACACTTCTCCCACTGATGGGAGTAAATCAGTATTTTCAACTGTACTGTATGGTTTGTTCTTTGTAACTGATGTGCACAGAATCACAAATGCTATTCATTTTCTCAGACAATCACTGTTTTCTTATGTTAAGACCTACTTTGCTTCTGACTGTAAAGTGTATGACTTTTCTGTAATAACTAAAGCAGTAGTTTACAATTTACTGATAAAAAAGAAAAGCATTTGATGCATTTTAATAGTCGGGACAATGAAACACTTATTCAGCGATCAAAGATGAATCAAAAACATGCCTGTTGTCACATTCTGAGGATGGAACTGAGCTTGCAATAACTGTCCTTTTTCTCTCTGGTTTTACACAGTTATTATTCAGCTCGTTGAAGACATTAAATTCAGCCACTGGCAATATTTAAATTAAAAGAAGCCCCACGAAATAATAACTAACATTATTTTTCTTAATGCAGCTGTCTTTATACTGTCCAAAACCCTCTGAGCTGTCTGTTTCAGGATCCTAGAAATAACTGAATGCCTGTGAAGGGTTTGCTCTGCACAAGTGGGCTGTTCCACCAGGGAAATACTGCCTGGGAGCTGGGGATGGTGGCAAGCCAGCCAGAGGCAATGCTTTTACCTTCAAGGACACAGTCCTGCAGCAGTCAGACCAGAAAAGCAGAGCAGTTCAGGAACAGCCAAGTCTCCAGTGACAAGGCAGATCCAAGGTCAAGCCAGGAAAGTTGGGACAGCAGGTTTAGGATCAGCAAAGTATCTGTCTTGGTTCAGTGATACCCATAACATAGCTCAAAGGCCTGAGGTTAGAAGAAGTCCTCTGGCAAAGGCGGGAAGGGCCCTGGCGAGGCACTTCACAGTTCGTCCCCCGCAGCCTGGTGCAAGCCCTGGCGGCTGCAAGTGGCCATGGCTGGCCACCAGCATGGGCAACCAGTCCCCCCAGGGGGCAGAGTGGGGTCAGCTTGCAAAGCCTCCTGGTGCACACAGGGTTTTGACCCAATACCTGTAATCATGTATCACAAAGTGTGAAGCGTAGCTTTGGCAGATACATCATCAGGTGAGCAAGTTAGCCTTTAATCCTGAAAAATACCAATAGATTATCTAGAGCTAAACTCTGTAGTGTTAATTTAAATACAACCAATTTTTTTCCCTCTCTGCTCCATTCTCGGTGTGAATAGCTACCTGAATCAACAAGGTGCTTCTATCACATTTTTCCTTTGCATTTTCTTTTGACATGCTTTCCTTTTCGGCATGCTTTCTGACCTACATAGGAAAGTGTCGTTCCACTCTTATGAGGTGTATCAGCAAACTGTAACACAGAGGAAATTGTTAGAGATTTTTAAGCAGACAAGAAATATCTTCTGTCTGCTCTTTCACTGTCAGCATTCATCTCCATTTTATCTATTTTTAAATCAATCACCCTAGTCCTCAGTTTCCCAGTTCTAAATATTTTATCTTGAGGATGTAATTTACTAACTCAAGAGCTCTTTCAAAAGCTTTCTAACTTGATTACTGTCATTTGGAACATCTGCCTGACAAACTTATGCATTAGCAGCTACTGAATGAAATGTGGTTTTCGATCCTCAGGAGACTCATAGGTTTAATTCCAGGAATCCTTAATCCATGAGTGATTTTGCATTAACTAAAGAATTATCCCTTGCCTCCTGTTTCCTTAAAATTAGCAACATTTTTTTTATTTATTTAATGGAATAGCAGTACATAGGAGAAAGAAGAGCTCCAGAGCATAGATATTTTTAGCTAGAATCTATTGTCAGTATCTTTGAGAGACCAGAACGAAGAGCCTTATCATGACTGCAGGTCTGGCGACACCTGCACAATTAATAGATTATATTCATAACAGTGAAGCTGAGTGGCAATTGACCTATTTTGCAAAAAAATACATAAATGTGTCTGAAACATTTAGTAGTTACAAAACTGTTTCTTGAGCCAGGCTCTAGTGCTGTAGCATCCAAAGAAAAGCAGAAGATGAAAAAAAGCTGAAGAAAAAAGAAAAAAAAAAGATGTTTTCTCTTTTCCTTTAAATTCTGCGTCTTTTGGGGGATTTCTACCTCTAGGAGTAGGGTTTGTATGACTATTTGTTCAACGATGGACTGTAAAATGAATAGGTATTGAAAGCTAGGGGTAAAAAATCAGTAATTTGAACAGGGGTTTATTAATGAAGAATGATGCAATGGAATATGCAGGGCCAAAATTATTCCCTGCGTGTTTTCGGTGGGATCAACTGAATGTCATTGGCAGTGTTACTAAGAGATTCAATACCTGAAATCCTTTCTCTTTTTCCTAATAAACCTTGGGGGTTACTTCAAAATAGAATGATCATATGCATTATTTGGGGCCTAGAAAAGGAAAGGCAAAGCAGAACTCCAGTGGCAACTGCAGGATTACAGCTTTAAGCCATTCATGTTGCTAGATGCAATGCCCTATCTTCTATAAGAATTTACAGAGAGAGAAGCTCTGCAATCAGGAACCCGATTAGGGTTGTGATGAGCAGCGCAGAGTCTAGTTGGAGGCCTGTACCTAGCGGTGTTCCCCAGGGGTCAGTATTGCGTCCAGTCTTGTCCAACATATTCATCAACGACCTGGATCAGGGGACCGAGCATACCTTCAGCAAGTTCACTGGTGACACAAAACTGGGAGGAGTGGCTGACACACCAGAAGGCTGTGCTGCCATACAGCAAGACCTGGACAGACTGGAGACTTCTGGGGAGAGGAACCTAATGAAGTTCAACAAGGGCAAGGGTAGGGTACTGCACCTGGGGAGGAATAACCCCTGCATCAGTACAGGTTAGGGGCTGACTGCTGGAAAGCAGCTCTGTGGAGAGAGACCTGGGAGTCCTGGTGGACAAGAAGTTGACTGTGAGGCAGCAATGTGCTCTTGTGGCCAAGAAGGCCAGTGGTATCCTGGGGTGCATTAAAAAGAGTGTGGCCAGCAGGTTGAGGGAGGTCATCCTATCCCTCTACTCTGCTCTGGTGAGGCCACATTTGCAGTACTGTGTCCAGTTCTGGACTCCCCGGTTCAAGAAAGACAGGGAACTACTGGAGAGTCCGGTGGAGGCCTACAAAGAAGCACCTTTCTTATGAGGAAAGGCTGAGAGATCTGGGTCTGTGTAGCCTGGAGAAGAGAAAACAGATGGGATGTTATTTATGCTTATAAATATCTAAAGGGCAGGTGTCAAGAGGATGGGGCCAGACTCTTTTCAGTGGTGCCCAGCAACAGGACAAGAGGCAATGGGCACAAGCTGGAACACAGGAAGTTCCATCTTAACATGAGGAGGAACTTCTTTACTTTGAGAGTGGCAGAGCACTGGAACAGGCTGCCCAGAGAGGTTGTGGAGTCTCCTTCTCTGGAGATACTCAAAACATGCATGGATGCATTCCTGTCCAACCTGCTGTAGGTGAACCTGCTTTGGCAGGGGGGTTGGAGTAGATGATCTCCAAAGTTCCCTTCCAACCCCTACCATTCTGTGATTCTGTGATGACCAGCAGCTGCCAGATGCATGAATTAGCAGTTGTAATACAAATTCTAATTATTCAGAAAAACTTGTAGTAAGATTAAAAAAGCCTGCAGTTTTGGAAACTGGACATACATTTTTCAAATAACTGCTGCTGAGTGATTCCAGTCTTAATGTCTCAGCAAATATATAATTCTCTTTCAGCTCAAGAAACATCTATGTAGAACTATTTTTTTCAACAGAATGACATAAAAATGAATCATATATTTGAGTTTTAATATTTTATTAAATGCAGCAGGCCCTATGCTATCTAGTGTATTGCTTCAGTTGATTTCACTGTTTCAAGGTCCTGCTGGCTCCTGTACTGAGAATACCTAACAGCTTTATTTATTAAACATAGACAGGATGGTGGTGACACAAGGCAGGATACTGTGATTTATGTGATGCAGAAAGAATGATTTCCATTTAAACCCTGCAGATCCCTGAATATACAGGTTCTGAACGTAATTGTGGGAATTGCCAACAGAACATGTACAGTGCTGGGTACACGAGGGTAATTATCATCTACTGCCTGGCTGTGTAAATAAAGGCTTATCTGAAAAAGCTACTGGTAATTCACTGATGGTCCTCATTCAGTCCTGGAAACTGTTTTTCTCTAAAACCAGTTTTTAGAAACTCCTTTTCTGACAGTGGTCTTTGCCTACCAAAGCAAGGCAGATATTATCTTAACCAGGTCATCTATTGTCTAAGAAGAGCAATACTTGTACTGAACATCATATAGAGAGGGTCACAAAAAATACAGGCTATAGGATCAACATTTTAGTTAGGGAGGGCTTCTTTTCGTTTAATGTTATGATCCAGCTGAACAAGGCGAGTGATCTCAAAAGTATTTGACAAAATTTTGCTTTCTTGTATGCTTTCTCTAAAGAAATTTAGATTTTATATAGCACAAGAGGGAGCCAAAAGGTCTTTAAAAATAATCTGTACATCAGGAGAAAACTTACTACCTCCAGCTAGTTCAGAATATATCTGACAAATGGCACAGGAATTCTTCATTGTAGCAGAGATATGCCAGTATCAAAACGGACTAAGACAATGCTAAGTCATATTTAATGATGTTTTGAACTATGAATTTCCCAACAAAACCCGTTTGCTAATGGCAGATTACAGGTATTTAGGTAGATGTAAGCTTCTCTTCACAAAAATTGGATTTTTGTGACCAGCAAAATGGAAATGGAGTCATATTGCTTATCCTTCAAAAGAGGTTTTCCTCCTCTTACGACAGAATATGGCTTTGTTACTGCCATGATATATGAGTGATTACAGTGCTTTCACATGCCATCAATAAATAATTATTTCCTCTCCTATCTTTAATTTATACTTCTAATGAAATGCTTGGATAGAAACTAAGCTGAATACATATGGCTATCTTTTTGCTGGCAATCTGTAGAACTACAAGCATTTGCAAAAAATTTGGTTTTGTATAATTCCAGGAGAGAGTTCAAATACCTCTGTGCTCCCAGCAAATGAGAATTAGATTCCTACGTGCTGGCAGGAGATGGATTTAAGACATAATCCTCTTCTCACTTTTCCCCACTAGTCGATTTAGGCAGTTCTTGCTGTTTGAGCTGACTTTTATGGATCCTATTCCAGGCATATAACTCTCCCCTCAGATTTTTTAAGGCGCTGTCATCCAATGTGATGTCTGTGAATTTCACTAAGCATTTGAGCTCTTGAGCTAGGCACCAAAACAAGGCCCATAGCAGTTCTGTTTCCTTCAGCTATTCAGCTTCAAAGATGAGCAACATTTGCTCCTAAGCATGATGGCTTCAAATGACACAAGAATTTAGATCTCTTTTGGTTTTTAGAGACAGAGAGAGAGCGCGCGATATACTTTTATATACATATATAAATAAAGATATACATGTAAAGATACAGATATGCTTAAAACAATAAAAAAGGTGGTAAAGGTGGAAGGCTATAAGTGGAATGGCTCCGAGTAGTAGGACTTCAAAACGTGCTGCACCCTTGCAATTTAATCCAGACTTTTGCAAAGTGATAGTCTCTTAGTCTTTTTTTATCTAAGAGTTTTATTTGGATTACTAAAGAAATAATGATCCACTTAGAAATCTGGACTACAGTGCAAATTTTCATAGCTGATGTTTTCATTCTTGTTTTTTTAAAAGAATTTTCGCAGGCTAAGGGCTTCATCCCACTTTCTTATGAAACCTGACACAGCCAGGAGTAAGTGCTAGTCTCTACTAGAAAATGGTAAGGGATCTGAAACCTTCTCCTTCCTGTATCTCACTCTGATTCCCTAAATTGCAGTGACTAATTTGGGATATACTGTGTTTACTGCCAATTTGCAGTTTCTTTAACAACTTTATTTTAAAAAATGTAGGAAATGTATCAAAATTTTACACCATGAAATGCATCTAATGGAGAGGTGTCTTTTTCAGCTACACACATGCTGTTCATTTAATTAGAACCACAATAGAATTATTGAATTTCATGTAACGTTAGTGAACTGGAAAGCAATCTACAGTTCCTGCATGCTGTTTTTAGGAGCAGACAGACATAAATACCTTTTAATTTTAAAGCTCTACTTTGACATTTGAATTAATGACATCATTAGCTTTTTTTTTTCTTTTTGCGTCCACTAAACGTAATAGCTGGTAGTTTCACTTTATTAAAAAGTTAAATGTCAGAAGACCATTTTGATATTTGTGTCAGTTTTTCTGTCTATGTATATTCTTAACTTACTGAGAAGCCTTATCATTCAGATGTAACAGAAATATAGATCTGAGAGGGCTCTAATTTACTAATGCAAATGTGTTCATGTAGCAGCCTGTTCCTACGTACCTTTAGGACAAGAAGCTGGTAGAATGAGCTAATGCTCAGGCATTCCTCTCCAGAGATCTATATTCAAATTCATGCTTTTACAATACCAGTAAAAATGAATCCGCATACATGGACAGTAAAGTTTGGCACAAATGAATCCCTCTTCACAGTTTGCTTATGAATTAGGTATAACTGGTATAGCACAGGTGTTTCAGCCTGAGCTGGAAAAGCTGTGTAGAAAAGCATGTCTAGTGTAAAAAAAACAAAAACAAACCCAAAAAACAGTAGTATAGATCAAGTCTTTTACTATTAAAGTGCAGCCCACTCAGTGCAGAAAACTATTAGCGTGTAATAGAAGACAGGTGTGTTAATACATTGTCAGAAAAGTACTGCAAGGTGCCTAGTAGCAATGCCTTTGGAAAAACTCCCACGTTTTGCAAATACCTGGGTAGCTAGTTTAATGATCCCATAGGCACCTATATTTTATTTAATTATGCTGGCATTCAATACCATTTTTCAAAATTAGTGTGGTTCTGTCCTGAATTTGGAGAAAAATTTAAGTCATTCACCAGGTTTTCAAAGGCAGCTACCTGGTAAAGTCTGTGTGTTTAATTTCTGTGCTTTCAGTGAGGCCATGAACATAACTACTCCAACTTTTTTTTAAAAAAAAACCCTGAGTACGTTTTCACATATCTAGTATAAAAATGCGTCCAGATTACTAAAATCAGTCAGTCAGTATTGGGTCCAACAGAATTCCCATCTAAGATGACCAGTTTCAGCATTAGCATGCTCTGTTCCTAACTTACTATTACCCATTGTTTTAAAATTAAAACCGCAAGTATATTTTGTTATTAGCAAGAAGAAAAGAACGAATGAGAAAGGAAGAATAAAAACAAAATTGAATGGAAATTGTGCTAACAAGTACAACGTTTTTCTTGAATCACAAGTAACACTTTAGTTGGCATTACTCATGAAGTCATCATTTATTTCCTCTGACATCCATCATCCTGTACATGAAGCTTTTGTCTTTACATATGTATTTGTTTAGGTTGAGTAACTTTAATGAGAAAATACTATCTTAATGCCCATGAACGCTTTCATTTTTAAAACTGTAAAGATCTGCACCTGTATATAACTATTTGATTAATTATTGTTTACATAAATAGTGTCAGAATTTGCCAATTACAGATACCTTCCATGTAAACTAGATTAAATGAGCTGGTCTGATTTCAAAACCAGTGAGTATATTTTGGCCACATGTAGTTAGCAAAAATGCACAAATACTTGCAAAACCAGATGAGGAATAGATTTTACCAGACAAATAACTGTATACCAAAATAAGTTTTCTGGGTTTGGATCAAATCTGCTTTTTAGACAGTATTTTAAAACCAAAGATATGTCCATCTATACAGGAAGCACTGTAAAAGACTGACAACTCGGTTTGTCTATATGCAGCAGGTTGCACTGAATGAGCAGGACTCTTTTCACAGTAAAATTCCAATCAAGGCATTCACTCCTTTCTTGCAAAATATGCTTCAAATTATTGAGTAATTGAGTGCTCACTACTCAACTTTTTTTAACATTCTTTTTCTTTTTCCTGTTTGTTTTTTTTTTTTTNTCTAAGCCCAGAACCACCACAAAGAGCAATTTACCAGACTTGGCCAGTCCTGTTCTGGTAACACTGTCCCTATGTACTTGCAAGAACTATTAGTTTTGTCAGCATAGCAGTATCAGTTACCTGAAGCAAAAGAGATGACCACAACAATAACAAGTGTTTCTTTGCCAGTCTAAGCGCCCTTTTTATAAGTAAGAATTATTCCTGTATGTGGTACAGCTGACACAATGCAAACTCCCCCTACTTATAATGCAGGACTAGGTAATATCAGGAACCATGCAAACCTCACAGTGCCAGGAAGAGCTCTAGATGGAAATAGGTCAGTGTATCTCCTGCTGCAAGGCAGCAATTAAGACTGCTGTGTTATATTGCAAAAGCAATTCCTGACCGTTTGATTTGAACTGCATCTGATGCAGTCTTTGGAGAAACTGAATGAAGACTATTTTGGTAAAAATTTCTCAGACGGTGGGGAACTTGTGGGTTTGCGAGTGATACAGGGATTTCATTTCACTCTGATAATGACCTAGTTTATTTAAAACTACCATTGCCATCTGTATCATATAATCTATTGCCTAATTAAGGGTATAATGTATAAAGTATTATGTCCTGAATACCAGGACAGAATCTGATGATCTTCTGATATTACCCTTATGGCGAAATTAATTATCAGACTATGCTGTCAGCTACTGGCAGTCCTAATAATACACATCACACCAAATTTGTTCTTAAAATTACTGCTATTCATGTGCAACTTTCTTTGTCTGTCTACTGAATCTTTGCATCTAATTTTACAGTAAATAGCATATTTTAAGACAGCAAATTTTAAACAGAAGGACATTATTTGCTTGAAATTAGTTTTGACTTAATGAGTAAGTTTCATAAATACTGGTATGTGTCTTATAATTTCTATTGTGTGTGAGAATGCACAGTAGAAGACATTTTCTTTATGTCATCTGCAGGGAATTTGCAGGCAATTGAAATACATTCTTTATGGTGTCTGTTACAGGTATGGGAATGCTGGTGGGAGTGTGAGAGAGAGTTTAGACGCTTTATCTCTTGAAAAGCTGTATCTGCCTGACTTGGGTGATGAAGATAAAATTCAGCCCATGATCTGCTTAGGAACTTGTATTTTCTTAGTTTCCTGGAGATCCTGAGAAAGATTTATGAAAAGTAATCCAGACTATAACTGTATTAACTGTACCAGATTCACTACGACAAGAGAGTGGATATGCGTTTACCCTCACAGAATTTTACATTCCCTAAATAAGAATTCCAATCTTTTTTTTTTTAAATAAACTTTTCTTTCATCATTGACCATCCCCAGTTGCAGAGAAAAACTTCAGGGGGCTAAATCTCAAAAATAATTACCTGTATTTATTTTAATCTCTCTCTTTTTTTTTTTTTTAATATGTGAGGTTAGCAGTGCAGCTCTCCATCCACACCCCAGCTGCTTCTTTACCCCTACTACATCAAATGAAACTTTCCAGTCAAATACTGGGGCATAATTTTGCAGTGACACTCAAGCCCTCAGCCCTCAGCCATTCCACATGTTGATCCGGGTATGAGGGTAGCAAATGAACCGGTTGGTCCAAATATTTTCTCATTCTGAAAAGAAGGCCCTTCCTGGTGTTTGACATAAACATCATTGTCATTCAGCCTAACTTCAGTGCCAGCTCAACAATTTACATATCCATGGGAAATGTGACATTTTGCTGCAACATGCTTCAGTGCCTCTGCTGGCACCTAACCTACTGGCTAAAAGAAAGAAAACTACTGGATTGAAAATAATATACTGTTTTCCCCTTAGGAAATACAGAGCCTGTGGTTCTGTAGATTTTCCTTTTATTATTTTCTTCATGTCATAAGCATCCTATCTCTTGAGATAGTGCATGGGACAGGACTCTTTTACTAGCCTTTCAAAACAGGCAGATTGCCCAGACTGTCTTGGTTACACTGAGGAATACAGGGGATTAGCTGAAATTCTGTATTCCTCTAGCGGTCACAGCTGCAAACAAACACCTGTCAGTGGCTCAAGCCAGCTAAATTGGAAGAGTCCTGCTGCTGCTGGAATACACCGCAAAGCTCAGAAACACCGATTGGCTGCCCTAGTAGTGCACAGACAATGAAAGTTAGCACACATGCATTTTTCTAGTTTTCTTCCTCTAATGCTCTCTCCACCCTAACCACTCCACACAGAAACAATCTTCTTCATCTTAGATACTTCACAAAATCAGACACCAGCTGGTGATGCTCATTAACAGGTTTT
>VZSZ01005880.1:161085-171509 GCA_013398815.1 Ibidorhyncha struthersii | reverse complement strand
TTACTTTATTCTTTTTCCATTTTTTCCCCTCTCATTTCTGTTACATCTAAGTGGTAGAACCTTTTCACTAGTCATAAACAGTATCAACTATTATAAAGCAAAATAAATCAAAAAATGATTATGATATTCGCAAATATAACCAAGCTATGAATCTTCATATGTTTTTTTACTGTGTCCTCAGTTTGGGTTTTTAAGGAAAATCTGTGAAAGTGATAATCAGAGAATCCAAAGTTGACACAAGTTCTAATGTTGTTAGAGGAACAAAGTAGAAAGAAACAAGAAAATTTTTCACGTATGTTACATCCTACTCTTTTATGAGAGCCTGGTTTAATACCAAAGTTATGACAGAAGAGAGACTTCTGATGCCTAGTGTTGAAGAAAGTCGCCCTTTCAGTATGCTATGATACTCCTTCTGGCAGATTACAGCTGGCGTCACAATCCATTACAGGGGGACACTGTGCAAGTAGTGTATCAAAACTTGCTAAAAAACAGGCTTTACCCAATCATACTTAAACTGAGACAGTACAGAATTTGGTTTAAATAATCATATACTTTATTTTAAAACTTTTAAAAAGCAATGTGTTGGAGCATATGATTTAGAATTTTAAAATTTCTGCTATATTTTATACTCATAAAATAATAATCTCTGGCAATCATTAATAAGAGTAAGGAAGCTATTTGTTAGTCACTATGCATGACAAAGTGCTGTAATAATTCTTTTTATGCTATATAAGCGACTTTCCCCATTAAGTGTGCACATTTTCTCTGCCTATTGTCGATCTGCTGCTAAACATTTCACAAAAGTTTGCTGTCTTCAGAATTTGACACTCCAAACAGCCAGTTTAACAAATGAAAGAGCATGGATTATGACAAAAAAATCTCAGCAGTTATATTAGTTTTGGGTTTGTTTGGAGGGCTTTCTTCTGCTTCATTCTCTTTCATTTTATGTTCCATCAGAAAAGTCCTCTGCATAAAAGTTATTTTTTCTTTCAACCACTGTCAGATATTTATTTCTGAAAACATATATTCCCAAGTATATATGAAATGTAAACTACATTTAAAAAAGATGTTACTGGCATATTTTCACTCTCTAGAAACAACAACTTTTGTCATGATATCTTTATATGTTGAATTGTTTTTTACTGTTTCATACCATGTATCGTTCATGTTCATTTATTACTAAGAAAAACTACCAGACTCAGCATTTAAATTCCAAAATTAAGATAAAATAGAATGCAGTCACGTTTTACAGGTCATTTACTTAGAAATTAGTCTCAAGAGGTAAAAAATTATTAGTGAACAATAATTATCAAGTGAGGAAAGATACAAGACATATCTGAATGTAAATATCAAGTATATAAAATATTAGTCTGGATAACTATGTATAAATACAGGTAATCAATGCTACTGTTTTCTCATATAGTAGCTCATATAGACTGTCCCTTAATAGCCTATTATTAGGTTAATTAAAGTTTCATCTTCCCAGATAAGATCATCTCATGTACTTCTTTGGTTAACAAGACATATGCTTTCTTAGAACTATCTAAAAAATAGAGAGGATCAGTAATTGTAGATGGATTAAAACCTTCATCCACCAGTCGAAATTTTTGTTGTTTGAATGTTCCAGTCATTTCCATCTTTTCCTATTGAAGAGAGAAAGATTTGTGACTCAATAGAAGAGCTTCTTTTCTTTCACTCACATTCACATTTATTTTTGAAAATCTTACCTGATATAAGGTTAATACTGTTTATTCTCATTACGCTGGAAAACTAGAACTTTTGTGTTGCCATGGACCAACACCCAGAGACACGGTGGAAAAAAGTTACAGCCCATTGCTTTCTGTATGGCTGTGCAGTGTCTCATCACAGTGTCTCATCTGGTGTAGCCCCAGCCTGCCTGAGACAATCTAGCTTCTTCATTTGTGCATGGTCTAAAACTACACATCGTAAAGAATCTGAGAGTAAAAACTGTCATTATCAAGAACTTCTTCCTGATAAAACTCACAAAATTCTCTGCATCTATGATTATTGTCACCTTAAACAAACGGTTGAAAGAATCGCATACTAAACCAGCCATACTCATATTCAGCCAGGTCCAAATAAAGGCAGATCTTTACCACATATTTTATGTTTTCAAGCTTCTTTTCCATGTTACTGTGTCCCTTGGAAAAAGTAGTGGGAGAAATCTCTAGCGAGACTCTTTTCTCTACCCTCCCTACTGCTTCTCAGCCCCACTTTATGACCTCTCTACATTATCTTCTGTTCTATCTTTACATTTCTATATATATACACAAACAACCTCTGAAAATGAGAAATTAAGTATTATCTCCAACAACTCAGAGCTATTGTGTCTGCTCCGTATTTACTTCCAGACTGCATCTACCTGCCTTTGTTAGTATAAGAAACATTCTGACATCTTCTAAAGTACGATTACATATCAGATAAAGCTCAATAGGTTTTTTGAATTTTTCCCTTGAAGTTCCACCCACTACCTTCTTTCTTGGTTAATGACAGCAGTACCAACAGCAATTCATCTGTAATGTAAGCAGTTAAATTCTAATTGAAGTTCCACATACTTGATATCCAGGCTACATCCAAAATACAGATTCTTTCTGCCCAGCATAAAGGCTTTTTTATACCCCTGTATAGCAATAAATCTAGACTAGGTTCTCATTTTGTAAACTGGCTACTGCAGCATTCTCAAGTGTAATCTTGCTTGCTTGTATCAGAATGCTGCTGCAAAATGTATCTTCCTGGACTTACAACATATATATATATATATACACACACGCGCACACACGCATACACGCACACATATTTCAATTTCAAGGTCTTTCATAGCCTTCCCCTTTTCCCCTCTTTATTCTGAATCAGTATTCCATCTCTGATTGGCCCAGGGAACAAACTTCCATAACTTATCGTCTCTTTTCAAACAATGATTATTTTTTTCATCTTCTCCTCAGACTTAGGAGACTTCCTTCATCAACATCTTCAAAAACATTTCTCTATTTGCCTTTGTCATGATGTTTTCCAAATACTTACCAGAAATGAAGATGCTCATCAGACTTCACTTACCATGATGATCAGTATTCTATGTTTTCTATACTCCCATTTTTTTCTAGCCGTATCTAGTCCATTGCATTACATTTACATTTTTAACTCTTTGGGGAGGGACTACTTTTTTTCCCCCAGAATTGGACAGTTATTACAGGAAATACTAGTACACAAATAGGGAAGATTACGGTGGAGGCAATAATAATGTGTTTTAATTCACCTTTTCAATTTACCTAGTACCTTTTAAAATGCTTTCACATTTGTCATTACATTACACAGCAAATAACATTTCGTTTATTGTGCACAATCAGTGTTTGCTTTAGCTCTACTTCTCTATTCTCTCATTTCCACTGAATAAAATGGATTTTAGATTGTTTTCTCCGGATGCCATTGTTCACATTTTACTAATCTGAATCTTTTTGTTTTTCCCATGTTCACACTTCTAATCCCCCTAAATCCTTTTGTATGATCTCTATCCCTACTTATTTGTACAGTTCCTCCCATTTTAACATAATCTGCAAATTTTATTGACTTTTTGTGTAATTCCTTTCCCAGGACCCCATTAATGAAGACAGCAAATAGGACCAGTTCTAAAACTAATCAAGCAATATATGAACAAGCACTTTCTGTTTCTCATTTAGCCACCCCTGTGTTCAAATGACGTAGATGTTTGTATGCACTGTGCAATAATGCAGCTTACCTGGACTCTTAAAAAAAGAGGACAAGCATAACTTGGTAGATAGGTCACTACTTGCTTATACATTTGCTCCAAGTCTAATGTTGTATTCTGCTTTAAAATAAGAGAGGCCATTCCTGCTTTTCCTTCATGATCTGGGGAAAGGAAGCAAGATGAGAACTTCAAAAGGTGAATAAAGTTGACATTTTCGTGATGAACCTTACAAAAAAGAACTGTAATGCATTAATAAACTGACAGTGATATATCATCTTCTGAGTTTCAGTAAAGCTGGAAGATTACATTCATATTTTATATGGTATTACATATACTTGGAGATCATTCAAGTGGCCAATTAAGCAATAATGCTGTAAATGAGTTTGGCAGGTAAGAATAAATGGAGTCCCATGCCCAATATTAATCAATAAATGTGGATAAGCATCAACACCATTCCTCTCTCAAAAACAAGAGTGCTGAGCCTCTTTCCTGGATTAGCTAATTATGTCTTCTCTTTAGTTTTAGACTTCCTCTCTTGCCAGTACCTTCTCTCAAATCTGTGGATCTGAATGTTGTTAACAGAGAGAGATTAAAAGTTCTTACTGATTTGTCTGGAAAGAGAGAGCACTGTGGCTCTATGGGTAAGACCCAAACTGGTAAAATAAAAAAGTAATGAACTTCAGCAATCAAAAATAACTGCACACTTTAGCCATCAGCTAGTAAAACCAGCAGAAATATTCTGCCAACTCTATCTTTTATCTCCTTTCTATATTTATTTTTTGCTAATGCTACAAAATCTGTGAGGAACTTGATTTATGTTTAAGTGCAATTATCAAGACAGTCACATAAAGTGGGTAGTAATCTGCAGGTAAATATTGTACAGGAAATAAGAAGCTCTCATATTTTTGAGTCTGATTTTCAGTCAGTCGTCTTAATTATGATCTTTCTTGTTGTGTGGCTTTAAACTAGAGGTAAGTGAGACTCTTATCATTTTGTGGTGGGCTCACCCTGGTGGGCTCACCCTGGTCAACAACCAAACATTCAGCCAGCTTCTCACTCACTCCCTTCTCCCGTGGTATAGGAAGGGAACAGAAGGAAAGCAAGAAGACTGACGTATCAGGATAATGGCAGTTTAATAGGGAAAGCATAAGCTGCATGCACAAGTGAAATAAAACCAGGACCTCATTCACTATTTCCCATTGTCAGGCAGATGTCCAGCTATTTCCTGCAGGGCAGGGCCTCACTCAGCACGTGCAGTGGCTGCTTGAGAAGACAAACACCATAACCACAAATGTCTCACCCTCTTCCTTTCCCCAAGCTTTTGTTACTGACCATGGCATCATATGATACGGAACATCCCTTTGGTCAGTTTAGGCCTGCTGTCCCACCTACATCTGCTCCCAACTTCTTGCCAGCCCCTGGCATACTCGCTGCAGGGAGAAAGCCTTGATACTGTGGAAGTTTTGTTCAGCAATAGCCACGTGTTGGTAAGTTATCAACCAACACTGTTTTAGCCACCAACTGAAAGCACAGCACTACATGGACACCTATAAAGAAACTTAGCTCTAACCCAGTCCCACCTATTACACATTTAAAAAAAAGATTTAGCGTGAATGGGAATCAAGCCCAGATGGTGTCATGAAAATTAATCCCCCAAAATTATTAAAAAGAAAATAATGTATTTTCTTTCTTAAAAATTTATTTATTTTTCTCTTCATTTTCTTTTTCACCTAGTCCTTGGTTTTGTAATATACCTGTTTACAGATGGTTTATGAGGCTAAGTGAAAAATGAAATAAGACAGAAGTATGTCTTCATACACTTTCCTTTAGAGTTACTTTAATTCTTACCTTGTTGACATTTTGTCACATGGATGTGTGGATTTTCCACAGATGTAAATTTAATAAATCTTTAAACTTTAATTTAGATTATGTAGCTATCACAAATTCATGAAAGATAACTTCTCAAAAACACATGACTGCATACACAAAAAAATGCATGATTCACTGGCTCATTCACAGGCTGGTTGCATTTTCATTACCTACATCTACATGGTTCAATCATAAGTGATTTGTAGGTTTAAAACATGAAATAAAAGAGTTATGAGGGTTAAAAACTAACCTAGGGGAAGAAAAACATACAGCCAATGCTTCTTTTACCTGGCACAGGTACACCATACACATTTGCTTCTTGTATGAAGTCCAACATTACAATGACATCGGAAACTTCTGTAGTTGCAACATTCTCACCTTTCCATCTAAAACACATGAAAAAATAATTTAATCCCATGAAAACATATAGACACCTCCACTTTAAAAAGCATTAACTTTAGGAGGAATTCCACTCATTTCAGACTAACAACACCTCAAACTAGTTCCCATTTGTCACGTTGGTACATTGATCTGATCACCAGAAGACAGTGCTTGCAATTCAAATGGTACTGGATATTAGCTATCACTATAAAGCACAATGAAACCTTATCATAATCTGATATAATGGTTTTCAAAATTTTACATGTGTCTAAACATATCAAATGTGACCAGTCTTTCCTATTTCATACATTTTTCTCCACTTCAGTATCCAACTTCCTTGCTCACAGCAAAACCACTACTAGTTACTACACTCATTGAAAAGACTGTTCAAAGAAGAGCTGTAATTCTACAAAACATTCTGGGAATGAACTATCCAGCTCCACAGGAACACTTTCTACAAAATTAAGCCCCTATGATCCACTTCAAGATCATTATAAACTACATCACAACAGTGATAAACAGAGCAATTCTGGTTGAAAACAAATGGAACAGTATTATTCTATTCTGCATGTCCATGTTTTTTAATGAAGAAATGTGAAAAGAAACAATGATTATACCTGAAGGTATCTCCAATCCTGTCCCAAAAATAAAGAAAATTCTCATGGTCTTGAACCATTAGATCTCCAGTATTAAAATAAAGATCTCCCTTCTTAAATACCTCACAGAGTAATTTCTTTTCTGTGTGTCTTTTATTGCCAGTGTAACCAAAGAAGGGGTTCTTCGCATTGACTTTGGAAATGAGAAGACCAGCCTCACCTATACAGAGAAGTTGAAAGAATGTAAATCTAAGGTGTCATTGAACAACTGCTGTACTTTACATTATTATTATTATTATTAATTTGGAACATATGATTTTACAAGACCAGGAACCAAGTTTGGCAGGGTTCAGCACATAAGACCCAATAACTTACCTGTTTCTGCTGCTTTACAATTCCTGCAGTCACCTCTACATGCAAAGTGACCATAAAGACACAGTACAATATTGTCCACTGAAATTCCAAGTCTTTTGTGTTTCTTCCTGATGACTTATCAAACAGTTTTCTCCCAGAACTGCCATTTACCAATTGTGGGTTCACTAGTAGTTTTGCTACCTTCTCAAAGTGCACGCTTCAAGTGAATAATATCTCCCACTCCCCACACCTTACTGAATTTCCAGTGATGAGTCTTAACTTCCATCAGCTTCCTACTGAAAAATCAGTGTTAATAGAAAGCAGGTGTTGAACCCAGGCATTAAATTCCTACTTAGTCTCCTTTCAGGAGTTCTGAGAACACTTCTTAAGAATTTTCATTGTGTTATAGCCTCATTGCTTTCTTTTTGGAGTAAAATATAAAAGTTTTAATATAATTTTTTTTTCTCAAAAAAAAATGGGGAGAGATGGGGATAGGATTATCCTGTTATGCACGTAGAGTGTCAGGGTGTTAGTTTACTGAAAGTGGAATAGTTGTATGTACTCCTAACATTTTGGAAGCACATTCTGAACAATAAAGTTTAAGACTGACATTACTTTGTATCAGTGACAAAGATTATAAACATGAAAATATATAAAAATAAAAATGTGTCAAAAGGTATGCACAATTTTTCATTTAAGGTCGCCTCCTCATAAAAGAGCTGTGCCTTTTTTCCATAAATTGGTAGTGTTTACGGTGAAAGCATTTAGTTCACTGATAGCGTCACCGCGGCCACGATGCTCTGAAGATACAGGGTGCGGGTAAGACAAAGTCTCCAGATAGAGACAGTACTTTTTATTAGACTGACTGATATAATTGGAAAAAAAATTAGACCAGGTGTCTAATTAGGGCATGTGTTCCCTTCACAGGCCACTCTGACATCCCTACAGGTAATTGCCTATAAAATGTCATATTTTGGGGACCGAATTTTCCTGAAAGTGCCCATCTTTGATTAAGACCCATTAGAGAATCTCTTAAGTTCTTTGAAAAATCTGCTTCAGCTCCCTGATAAAAATGACCTTTAATATCAGTTTTTCTCGCTTCAGCTTCCAGGCGTTAATTACAGCTGTTCCCTTCCTATAGTACAACAGAGATGCTCCAGTACCTGATAAACACTTTGAAAATAAGTATAATCAAGAGATACCAGATATTTGATAAGTATTTTGAAGACAGCTACAATCAAGTAACTCCTTAAAATAAAAAAAACAAAAACCACAGATGTCACTATCTACATATTCAGAGATAATATTACATCACCACTTTTGAACACTGCTCTTCTGTGAATATAACCAAGGATCTTCTAAGTTCTTCTGGTGTAAGCACTGGTATGTTTAACATTGTTCTGTCTTAGATCACAAATCATATTGCTTTTGTCAGAGCACAGAGTAATAGTTGATGTTGGCATAGTACAGTAACACAATGGCAAGTCTCCTTAAAAAAATTCTCTGGAGTATTTGTATTACAATCAGAAGGCCTTTATATCCTATTAAAATACATACTTACCTTTCTTAACTTTTTCACACCAACCATGCTTATTTCTAATTGGTTCGTCTTTTTGGAAATCATACTTGATCAAATCAAACGGGAAAAAAAGCTAAAAAAAAGAAAAAAAGGTCATCAGTTAGTCATCTACACAGTGACATCTGGTGGCAGCAAATATAAGCAAGGAAAACTTTACTCCAAACTTGCTCATCTAAAAGTAGACAGTAATTTCATTTAAAACTGAAAATAAGCTGTATATAAACTTACACCATTTCCTGGAGGTAAGCAACATCAAAACATTTTTAAAATCTTGTAACTTTCAACAATACTTGCTGTAATTTTGTTAACTTTCTTATAAATAAGTTATGGGATACACATGTCAGTGGGAGAGCCTACATGAGTCAGGATATCTGGAATTTAACAGATATTTAATGGTGGTGGCTGATATGAAAAGTGTTCTTGGGGTCTTCTGGCATCTAAACTGGCAAAACAAAGGCCTAAATCTCCTTGCAAAGAGAAACCTGCTTCCTGTTGGGCTTTACTCTTTTTTAACTAGCCTCAGTTTTCCCTCAAGCTTTCTCAGGCTGGTGTATGCTGGAAAGTCTTATCACGAGCACCAGCAGAAGGATACGTAGTCCCATGTTGTTCAACACAGTTATGTAGCTGTGGATGTTTCGCAGTTATATCAGGGTTAGTTCTGCATTTTTCTGAAATACTGTGAACCCTTGAGTCCTGATGCTGCTGACCTAACTGACCTCCTAGTTATGTTTTACAACTAACCTTCCTCTTGTATAGGGGATCACAGAGAATGTGGTTCTGAGTAAGCTGAAGGAGAGGGCAAGATACTCTTATCAACACTAGAAATTGCAATACTATTTTTCTCCAATATACAGTCTGACTCTTACTTTGCTTCATTTTTCTACTGTGATATAAATCCAAATTAGACCTTTGAAAGACATTGACAGATACCATATGCCTGATACTATATGGACTACTGTGTTTGCAATTATTATCCTAAAGTTTCAGTTTACCCAGCTGGAGATTCTGATTTCCCCTTCATGAAGAGTGTATCAGCAATCTATTTAACAACTAGTCAAACCAAAGATATACAATTATCTTCTCCTTGAGGAATCTTGGCAAGCAGAGAAACCAGTTTTAAAAACATACGGATATACACCTGCAGTCTTCACAATAAAGAAGTGCAATGTAATTTAAGGATGGTGTTACAAAAGTGACTGAAGTGAAGGTTAGGATGCCAAAACGTAAACCTCTTTGCTTTTCTGCAACTAATTTGGATGAAGAGTTGCATAATTATTTTATCCTAATTTGAAATGTTGCTGTAGCTATATCACATAATTTTGTTTTCAAGGAAGTCTGAATAAATAGCAACTTGAATCAAACATCAAGAACACAATTTGAGCCTCATATGGATGAACTTGTTTCACTGAGTCTTTTTAATGTTCACCACTGTATTTTCCTTCTACCCTGTCTGAAACAAAAACATATTTTTAACAGTTGATCAAAGGAACAAGGTCATAGCGTGCAAAATCAAGTCATGATCCAAGAACTCGACACGTTTTGAATAAAGTGAAGAGGGTTTTTTTTTAATAACTACAGATTACAGCATTTACCAAAGTCAAGAATGAAATGGTATAAAATGAAATGTTATTCTGATATTTTTGTTTTGATTATATATATATTTTATATATATATATATGTATTTTGATTAGAACAGCAGCATGCCCTGTTCAGTTCCATTTTTACCTATTCATTCCTCCATAGCTCAGTAGCTGTATTTTGTCAACATATTAGTCTGTATGATGCATTATTTTAAGTTGTTATAAATACTCAAATGTTAATTGTCTGAGATGCTAAAAACTGTTGAGATTCTTACTATATTTATGTTGCTGCACACATCTTTAGTGCCTGCAACTTTAGAGTATTAACTATGCCTATGCAG
>VZSZ01005880.1:131276-159961 GCA_013398815.1 Ibidorhyncha struthersii | reverse complement strand
ATATTTAGTTCCAAGCATCTTAAAAAAGTGAAATGTAAGAAAAAAAATATTCTGGAGCATAGTATCATCATATTTTACAAATGTTTTAAAAATACAATTGTAATGCCTTATTTATGCTGTAAAGAGTAGGTGTATAGGTCCTCCACATAGTTTTGTTAGCAAAAGTAAACAAAACTAAAAAAAAAACCCTTTTAAAACTACACTTAATATTTACTGAATTACCACATACTATAATAAAATACCTTGGAATACACTTAAAGTACCTGAGATTTTTTTTAGCTCAAAACTAGTAAAAAAACCCCATAAACAACACTAATTTTTATTGGCCAATGAACTTCAGCGCTTCCATTGCTCAGATTAACACCTGCCAATGTTCCTCCTGCAAATCCAGTTTTCCACAGTCTTAAGATTTGCTTAAACCTAACTTTGTTTACTTCTAAACTAAAACGTATCTCTTCTGCCACTTAAGTTCTATGACTGTATGAAAAAAGTGTAAAATACTAATTCTGCGTTGCTGCATGAAAGAGAATATTTTATATGTTGAAATGATTTATGATTTGTTAAAATATTTAAATCTTTCTCAGCTCAAAGCTGATTTTGATCTGAGTTCTGAGTAAGAGAGATTTAGATTCCTGTAATAGTTGGAATACTTATGCTTAAAATAATGAAAAAATATATTTATAAATAATGTTCAGAATATTTTTTTTTACAGGCCCTTTTTTCAGGTGTACTCATCATTGGTTATTTTTAGCCCTTCTTACAAGCTTCCTTGGATTTCATTAGTCTCATTCTCCCATTGTGTGTTCTGTGCCATCACTCAGAATTTATTTCAGTGTAAGAAAGGGATTTATGTATATATTTGATAACACAACTGAGTCTTACAGATTTTTCCCATATCACATTTATATAAATACACACATAATGTATGTCATATGTAATAAAATAAATCATTAATATTAACTACGTACATATGTATGCCAGATGTGAATATTAATCAGTATTTTACTATTTTACTACGTTAATCTATACACTATCTTCTTTGTAAAACACTTTTTTACTAGGTAAAAAGCTATTCAGAGGCTCCTACTTTTCTGTTCATTGATTCTACATGAACATCCTTATTGAAGGATTTCTTCATACACCACAGGGATGCTTTCAAGCACGTAAACCAATCCCTCTTAAATAAAGACCATAGTGTGAAAATAAACAAGTGCAAACAAAAGCACTGCTTCAAGCTAACATCTCAAACACAGTGGCTTCTTGCATGTCTGGCAACTTCTGTAACATTCATCTGTTTCTTCCTATTAACTTATGTCTTCCAAATTATTTATGAAAATTAATGTATTATGTAGAACCTTAATATTTATTACAAGTATTTCTCCCCACCCATTGGCACTTACTGACAGAAAAGTTACTTTGTGCACTCTGAGAGCTCAGTTTGTCTTTTAAAGTTATAACCTTTGTCTGCATTTCACCTTTAGAAACTGTGCCGTTGCCACTACCTACAACAGAAATGCCTTCTTATTTCTTTTCCTTTTTCTGTGCTAAAAATATAATACTTTGAACCTACATGCAATTATTCCCACTATACTCTCAATATCTGTATGTATGGGTTTTCATACTGCTTTTACTTCATTCCAACTTGCAATTATGCCAGGAGAAAGACAGTAAGTTTCTTCCTTCTTCTTTACTGTATCACATATATGAACAGACAAGCATCTTTTTCCCTTTCTCAGTTCTCTTTCTTTCTATTCCCAGTTTAAGAAATAGGTATTAAGGAAATCCACAGAGAGTATGTCTAAGGGTGTCTCCTCATATCATCCCATATGCCAAAAGAATAATATTTCAGAAGTTGTTGTAGAACTTCTCTGAAGAAATAAAAAAAAAAAAAATGAGGAATTGGATGGCTGGGCCTTGTCTGTGCGATTCTCTGCTTTCCAGCAGGAAACAGTCTCCTTTTCCAACTTCAGATCATTCATGGGTCAGCAAATCAGAAATTAAGCTGCTCTCCTTTACATATTGCTAATGTCCAGCAGATGTCATTCAGACTGAAGTAAAACAAACACAACAGCTACACTTCAGAATGCATTTTTAATAATCTGTAACCTGTAAAATGAGTTTAAAAAAACCCACAACAAATGCCTGAAATAAGTCAAAATGAACTTATCTATGACATTAAAATACACAATTTGTGTCTCAATACTCACAGATTGTGAAGTAATCAAAAACACATATAAAAGGTCCCCAAACTTAAGTATTTGTTTAAATATGTACTTTAAAAAAAAAATCACTAAAAAGCATGTCTCATGATATTTTCAACATTTCTTCTCTTCCTTAACCTCATCTACACTTTTATGAAACTGCACTGTATCTAAGCCCTTGTTCGTGTCAACACTACTCTGCTTCAGCATATGAGGGAGCTAGCTGCTCCTGCAAACAAGTGTCATGAAGCAGTCTGAAAGAACTGCCGTTCAAAGGAACGGCACCAGGGACAGAAGCAGAGCCCCAGTAATTAACAGAATGCAGAAATGTTAATTTGAGACCTGTAACTATTGTAATATTATTAATATGCCATGTTGTTCCACTGACACAAATTCTTTCAAAGAGAGAAGACTGGGTATGTCGCACAACCATAAATGCTCTGGATCAAAACATATTACTTATGGAAAAGCTCCTGACGGAGGAGTAAACCTCCTTGATTTGGAAGAGATTTCGGGCAGTTCTATTTCCACATAAAATGGCTCATATGATCAACCCACTGACCTGGCTAGACATACCATGCCCATGTAACCAAGGTGAAGTAGTTTGTCTCTGCACCAAATCTGGTTTTTGGTGACAACCTTCAGTTTTCCCTCAGATTCTACAGTCATAGAATGCCAAATGCATACACGTTAGGGGAAGGGTTAGGAGCCAATACACCTCAGGCCCCTTGGAGAATGGTAGTAGCCAAATATGGAGCCCGCTCACAAATAATGTGCTTTAGCGACTTCCCTTATGACAGAAACTACAGAAATAACTGAAGACTTACTGTAGATTTATTTCTAGGGAAAAGTATTGAAAAAGGCAGAATAAAATTGATTTCAAGCCAAGCCAAATGGAATGAATGGCTTTTTCCCGTTCATAAAATATCTTATGGTCTTTCCATATTCATACTGAGTAAGCAAGGGGACAATCCATAATTACCTTAGCAGACTATACTGATGTTTCTTTGACTGCAACAGTTCCAACTTGGAATTGTATATAAATTATAGAAAAGATGTCTAGTGAGATCAAGTATTCAGTTACAATTGCATTTATTTTTTAATTGCAGTTTGCATGAGCTATTTTTTCTCCTAATCTGCAGTGACTAACTCAAATCATAAGTCCAATCATTAAAGAGGAAAAAGTAGGATGTTTCTTGTGCAAGAAGCCCCAAAATACTAGTATTTTCCTTTGAAAACACAAACATCATATGTTATTGACATATGAAGTGCCACTATTAATTCATGCAAAACCCCCACACTACTTGATTTAAAATACAGATAATGAAATTAATAAATAGGTAATTTCAAATCTAATACTTTATCTGCTGTAATCTTTACATAGTATTTCCAAAAGGCTAATGATTTATGACAAAACTCTCTCAAAAGTTCTGAAATACTGAAAATAAATTTACTCAGGTTTGGAGGAAATGTAAAATTTCATAAGATTAAAAAAAAGGTTTAAAATAATTAAAGCATGTGAGTTAGAAAAAGTCTGAAACAAAAATTAGCATCAGCTCTAAGGTTCCGGGTTCACCTACTACTCCCTAATTCCAGATTCCTGATTTTCTCTAGTGATTCTGTACCCTTCTAGAGACATCCATCAGCACCAGATGTCCACTGTGCATACTAAAGAGTCATGTAGAACAGAGACTCAGCAGAGTTGGTCTTAAATTCCTGAGCTCTCAACAGTTTCTGAAACACACACCAGCTCTTGTGGTGTTTTTCTGAGTGTTTCCAGGTTCCTCCCTGCAGTCTGTGTTCCTGTCCCAGGAAGCGAAGAATTCCTGTGGCCCCAAGTTGTAAAGTAGTCTGCGGTGATCATAATGTAGTGATGCTGTATTGAAGCTGTGGACCCTGGCACGTATGCTGCCTAGAAACCTATTTGCACATCATCAGAAGATACCTCTCATGTATTTCCAAACAATAGTGTTACATCATTCTCTGAAAAAAAAAAGTTTTGTCAGGACATTTTACTATCAGTTCTCCTCAGGAGCACAAATGCCACTTAAGTCAGCAGGATTTGTATATATAGACAGGTATCTCAGTATAGATAGGTATCTCAGCTAATTTGTAAATTCTAGGTCGTGCGTGTAGTCCTATTTATTTCAAGAAGAGTAAAAATTGGCATAAATAACATAATGTTAAATATCTAGTCCCCTTGACAGAAAGCCTTGCTAAACAATCTTTCATATTAGCTTAAGTTTAGAACATGTCACTTACTAACTTCTCGAACCATTTAAGAGATAGTATTAATAGGACCCAAAGGGAAAAATCTATCTGTGAATTTCAAGCTGAAATAAATTCTTCTTGATTTAATCAGAAGGATGAAGGAAAAGCCACCATGTGTGACATAAATAATATGTATTCCTCTTCCCCAAGACATATAACTTCCATTGTCAAAGCTGATTAAATACGAAACAGAGACTATGGAATAAGCAGTGAAAAAAAAAAGTATGTTTTTTTCTAGTTTCAGTAATCCAGAACAAATCAAATAAATATAGCAGACTTGGTAGATAAAGGGGCATAGACTTTTTAAATTAATACCCTTGGCAAGTATTGTCTGTCAAAATTACTCAACAGTGATTATATTTTTATTGTGCTATCTTTGAAATTTCTGAATAATGATACAGACTAAATGTAGAGTAGTTTAATCGAGTTACTTATGTTCAATTGCACTTAGGTATAAAATATCTCTTAAAGTTATATCTGACTATATGTTACTTTATTGTAATTACTATTAATTCCCATTTATGCCAAATATTTACATAGTAACATGCAATATAAATACACACTTTGAAAACAGCTCTAAATATAAACTGTAGAACACTAAGAACAGAACGTCTATGTTTATTTCACAAATGCTGAGTTCTTAGGTATTAAAAAAAATCCAGCTTCCTCTTTTGTCCTTTAATATAGTAGAGGTTTGAAATGATACTCGAAACCTAGTCAAAACTGTCAGAAGAGAGGCAAAGCCTTTTTGACTCTTGTGAACCTTAAGAAAAATCTAAGTGTTACTGCTGAAAGTATAACTGGGTTGGGTGCTAAGCACTATCTCCAATACTTTGGCAGCCAAGACTTTACAAGGGTCAATTCAACTTGCAGTAACTAAGTTAGAAAATTTACCGTGGATTTATGACTGCAGCCCCATGTCCTGTGGTCAAACTGAGAAACGCATTTACCTTCAGCATTCCTTTTTAAAAAGTACAATGTAAATAAATAGTCACCTTATAAAAGAAATTGGTGCGGCCAACAGATCCAATTTTTCCTGTGTGGTTCATGAAACAAATGTTTCCTTCAGTAGCACCATAAAACTCACAGATCTTAACAGCACCAAATCTGTCTAAAAATTCTCTCCATATATCATTTCTTACTCCATTTCCAATTGCTAGTCGGACTTTGTGATTTTTTTCTCCTTCCTTCTGTTAAAAAAAGAAATAAATAATTTAAAATATAATATACTGATAAATGCATTTGATTGTTGCCTATATTGTGGGGAAGATCTATCTTCTTTAAATACATAAAGTATAAACAACAACAAAAAAGGAAAAATAACAATTAAGAAGTTAAAGCTGGCATAGCTCGCCTACAGCTACAATGTAGCAAACTGCAATCAAAAACCTATTTTCTTGTGGAACAAGAAAATTATTTCCTGAATAATGGCTAGATTAATTTACATAAATGCTTCCATATTTTAAAAGTTGTCTGTTTCCACTCAGAGGAATTATAAAATTGGGAAGAACAGAGAAAGCAGGAATTATTTCTGTCAAGGCATTAAAGTCTGCATAAATTAATAGCTACTTTATTGTGTCTTCAGACTGATTATAAGAAACAAGCANAACAAGCAGATTTCACACAGTTGTAATATCTGTTCCTTCCCACACATTGCGTATAAGTCATCTTCTGTATTTCTTTCAATATTAAGACTTGCAAGGTTTTCTTCAATGTTACTTGGAATACATTATTTCCTGGTGATCTTGAGTTTTTACTGTTGTCAACTCCCATGTTTTATTACAACAAACGCAATAGTATGTGTTCATCCAGTTCAGTGAGACTCTAAAATTTTATGAATACATTCCCAAACCTTGCAATTGCATGGAGCACCTTTAAAATACAATCAGATTGAAGCTGAAGTATCAGAAGGCAAAAGATCTAAAAAGTTGTTGTTTTTTTTTTTTTTAATTTCACCTATTTTAAAATAAGACTTCCTTTTTAATCATTGCAAATGGCAATACAGAATGCCCAAGAAGTGACACAGCACAAAATAAACACAGGTACAGTTTGTTACCACATACCTTTAGAACTGCATAGCGCTCTGGTACTACAACACTGTCTGTATATACCTCTACACATATACAATTATACAAATGTATACAAACCATTCTCTATATACATATGTACACATATGCACATATTCATACTGTTTGATCTATTTGTGTGTATACGTGTCCACATACATATACCAAGCAGACTGTTCCTACTTTCTGTTCTTCTATTATACTTTCTTTTTCCCCTCCCAACTCTAATCCAGTATGAATTAGGTATGTCTTTAGAGTGAAAATCCATTTTAGCACATTAAATCTGGCATAAAAGCACAACAAATTATTTCTGTGAAGAGATCTGGCCAGCTGACTGAAACAGGAATCTTTACAATTTTTTGATGTTAAAAACAGTGAAGCTTCTACTAAGTACATAGACAGGCGTGGTCCTCAGAGGCTTATGTCTTGACCAAACTCAATTTTTCATGAGAACTGTGAATTCTCATTTCTGTAACAAAAACTGCAAGCACAGTGAAATTTTAAGTTCCTCCTCTAAATCACAAAGACCAACTAAGTTTTTTTCTTCCCTCTTCAAAACCAGTAACTCATAGAAAGATAAAAAATTTCTTCATTGAGCTTCAGAGTCTTTCTTCTGGAAATTAAGTCCTCTTGCTGGAATGATTCAGCAAGGAACTCACCTATTTCCCTAGATGCAGATAGCTCTTGGCATATTACGATCTGAGCATTATAAATAGCATTATCCTGATATTTTACCTCAAAACTACATCATTCACCAGCCTTCCTCGGTCACTAACCATTTTGTTTTCACAACAACCCGATTCTTCCATTTTCACTTCTCCCCTCCTACCTTACTCTACATGCAAAACTCATTTCTAAACACACAAGCACACATTTCCCTGACTTCATGCTAAATCATTATTAACAAGTACTGCATTACATAGTACAATGAAACTGATGATGCCCATAGCCTGGAACAACGTATCTAAAAATTGCCTATAAGTGTAATTTGTGGCGTGGTTTGTTTTTTCAACTTCAGATGCAGTATCACAATGCAACAGTGTAGATTTTCATATATCTGAAATAATAAGGTCTGTTATATTACACATTCAAAATCATTATACTATCAACAAACAAAAGTATTCCTTTTTTTTAAGAGAAAGTGTTTCAGTGCTACTTTGAACTTTGTCAGGAAAGCTTTTAACTCTTTTTTCCCCCTAGAAAACTGTCTGCCATCTTTTGAATATTCCAGTCAGCTCAATTTAAAACTTTTCAAATTGGGTTATTTTCCTTACAGTTTCATTGCTAAGCTGAAATTAATGTGTCGGTAACTGAACTCCAGTTACTCCTTGCTGACGCCACTGTATAATTCAAAGGTACTGCCTTTGCTAAGATATGAAAAATGGCACTAGAAATTCTTTCACAGAAATCCTTTGTCCCACAACGAACAGAAGAGACAAAAATGTGCATATATATACGCAGACTAATTAAGTGGGTAATTCATCAGGGTAGGAACATTCAAAATCTCTAGAGACCAAGTTAATAAGAATGTGAGTTTGCTTCCTTTATTTATACTTTAAGAAAAATAAAAGCATTGATGGCTGTTTGCTGAAAAGACACAAGTTAGGATCAACTAAAAAACAATGGCCTACATGGATTATATTTTTTTTCCAAAAGGACATATACAGAATAAGTGCAGTTACTTCAGTCCTTCAGTTGCTCATGTTATTTACAAAATCACAGAATCCCAGAATGGTAGGGGTTGCAAGTGACCTTCAGAGATCATTTTGGACCTGCCAAAGCAGGTTCAAAGCATACTTTCACTGGTTTATACTACCACAGCATGAAGTTTTTTCTCTAGAGGAAAAGATGCAGAATAAACCTGACAGGTCAGCATCGTACTGTGCTTGCAATGTTAACACCGATCAAGAATACAATGTATGACTATCTCACTTTAGGAAGTATTCTCTTAAGGCATTCAGCCCTTTTGCAAAAATAAAAAGTGTATGATGTCATCAAGAACTGATCACAGAAAGTGAATTTTCTTAAAAGAGAGGGCAGTAATTCACCTCTTCACGACTAAGGTACATTTTCTGTTAGACTGCATTGCTGCAACTGCCATATTTGTGATTTAGTCAGTTCCATCACAGTTCACACAAGACTCCCTGAAGAGTAGTGCAAGGCTTTCTGGAGACAAGGCACTAAAACTTTCATGCATTTAGCAGTGTTTCAACTGTAAGAATGGAAACTATATGTAATTCAATCTCCCAGTGGGTTTAATAAATATGAAGATAATAATGATAATGAGTGAAACTTTAAACAGTGATAATTCACATTAGTTTTACATGAGAGTGAATTCATATAGCTATTTTTTTACATATTTTTACCGAAACTTGTATAATATATGACATTAATTCATGTTAGTTTTACATGTAACTAACTTTCAATGGCAAGTGAATCACAGTAAATAAAATGGAGTTAGTCAATTTAACATCTTTTTCGTGAGTCAATCTATATATTCACCATGTGTATTATGTCCAGATCACTGACAGAGTCCAACTCTAGGGCAGGTATGTTGGTATCTCTGGGCACTGTGGCTGAAAACTTATGCAGTAAATAAAATGCAATAGAGAATGGAAGGAAAAGGGATGATAATTCCAACAAATTCTAGAAACACGGTTGAGTGATGCACACTTAGGGTGTCCTAATGTATGAAAATTGAAATAAATTAAATATGCAGGAACTTATTCTTTAAACAGACTATGGCACCAAACAGTCATGCTTTGAATTTCTGCTGTATTCAGACAGCATTTCATCTACTAGCTTCCCTTTGGTACAGTATACAGCATAGCATGACAAGGAGGAACTCCAAGGAGTTACCTAGTACACATCTCTTCTGGGAGAGAAGCTCTACTACCCCTGTGCCATTCTTGACAGCTCAACAAGCTGTGGCATGTCAGCCAGTTACCGTGGAACAGTTGGTATGCAGCTGGTCAGCATGCATATTCTTAGCCTGCTGCAACAGCGTAGTACCTAGTTAACACTTCCTTCACTTAAACTGTATTTCCTCACAGTATCTCATATATGAAGGACTCAGTGCCTTGCCGTGGGCAACTATCACAAAGAAGTTCAAATAATGTGAAATAAAATGGGGAGTCAGTCTGTATACACCTATTTCTAACAGTAAAGGTGAAACATATTTTTCAATGCCTTTCTGAAGCATTTGTAAGCAAGAACTGTTCTTATGTTATACCCGGACTTTTCTTCAGTTCATTCTGCTAAGATCTTTGAACCGTATGCCAAATATCTGCATACATCATAAAGTTTCTGACGCACTGTTTCTCCATTTCGAGTGCTTGTTTCATTTGTATAGTAATTAATTGACAAGTCAAGATCTGCCTTATTACACTAAATACCACATACCTGGGATTTTTCATCTGCCAGTCTTTCCTCCTTAAGTGTTCTTTGTAAACTATGTGGACTATCTACATGATTAAGTTGTTGATAAAAGAAATGCCTTTTAAAGTGCCATCAACAGTATATTAATTGGTGCGGGAAGGATTCATGACTGCAGCTATATAAAAATGTACTTAGCAGTTGCTTTAAAAGAATACAAGGAAACAGGTTCATTGTCCTACTTTACCATTTCTGCAGCACAGAAAGACAAATGGAGAGAAGCAAAGGTAACTTCAAGCAAAGGAGGCATGAAATGTTTCTTGTGTTATGGCCTTGATGAAAATAAAATCAATCTCAGGACCTGAGAAATGCAAATACCCGTTAAATATAAAATATGATGGACAGGCCAGGACCGGATTTACATTAATGTATTTATACAAGGGTTGTTTGTAACAACACATTCACCAGTTCTCTATTGACACATTAGCCCTGAAAAAAGGGGCATCAGGTAGTTAGCAGAGAGACTGTAAGATGAGAGATATCCTACTGCCATTATGATGACAGATCTAATAAATTCTTCAAGATGCATGCTTACATTCACTTTTCAGTAATGCCTAGTTATAAATTGCAAGTTCATATCCAAAATACAAAATACATACCCAAATATAAAAATACAAGTAAAAGAAAACAGGAAGGGTACTGAAGAGATGCACCATAAGAAAGGAACAGGAATTCTAAAAACAGGACACAGCCTTGCAGTTCAGGAACTGGTTGTTTGCTATTTCGTATAGCTCACTCTGACCACGCTTTCATTAATCAATCTCCTGATAATCTAATAGGATTAGATTCTAACAGACTTTTTCTTCCTTTAGCTCTTCCAACAGGAAATGTTTTCTTTAGTTGTACTTCTGTTTCCTCAAAGAACATCTACCAACAAAAAAAAAGTCACTCTCTCTGTGTTCCACCCAGTAATATGAAGCAGATTGTTGTATTTTTGGTGATTGCCCCAAGAGCCCACGAGTCAAAAAAATTACACAAAACTTTTCAAAAGTAAATTCAGAGAATTAAAGCACACACAGATTATTTATTGCGCTTCATATTGACCACAGTATTCTGTGAGTAATATGAAGCTTCCCTTTGTAAAAGTGTGATTGTGCTTCATAGGCTTCACTATCAGGTCTTTCTCTGCATGACTCCATCAGCTTAACCCAAAAGATGAGTATCTAGGAAAAGAAGCTGGAAGGAAGGAAAATGGCCAAGTTACCTGACCTCTTAAAGACCCAGAAAAGGCTTGAGCCACCATGCTAAAACCAGTAGCTGACATTGCAACTACCCTTCCGTGCTGTTTTGGGTATGGAAAATCAATGCTTCTTAAGGCCAAAGGAGCTCTGTGAACATTACAGAAGACTTTTTTTCAGGAAGACAACCTGAAAACCTTTACCATTAATAGCAGGAAGAATGAGAAAACAGACACAGAATCATCATGTAGATGGAGTCCAAGAGGGGTATGCCAGTCCATTTAAATATCAGAAGGCAGTAGCAAAAATGGACCGGATTATAATCTGCTTTTAAACCCACTTTTTAAAAATAATACTGTTGTAGTCATAGCAGTTTAAAGCACAAAGTTTGTTGTCATATACAGTATATTTTTATTAGATCAACTGATACAGTCTGGAGAGAAAAAATACAAGCTTCCAAATCCCAGGTCCATTCCTAAGCTTCATTTCAGATGTGCTGAATATATTCTTAGTCTAAAAAGTCTATTTCCTCTAACTGCATGTACAAACAGTGTTCAATTCTCCTTTTAGGCACTGTTAATACTGTAGTAAATCAGTAACAGCTTGGATTAAGAATGATGTCTGCTTACAACTTACGCAAGTGGTTGCAGATTTTTTAGAAAAAAACACAAGTTACTAGAAGAATAAATAAATTGCAAAACTTCCCCCAGGAAACAAAATTGTAATGACACATAGATATTACGCAGAGACGTCAAATGGAATGTACAGATGTGGTTGTCTGTAACTGTGACACATTAGTGGTTTGGGGTATTTAATAAAATGTGTATGCCGAGAACCTGCAAGGAGCTTGACAAATTTCCACTCCACATTTTATTGATATGAGAAAGAGCAATTTCCAGTACTGAATGTAAATTGAGCTAAAATTTAACGGGGAACAAAATGTGATGCCAAGAAAAACCTGCATTGTAGAGAAGTGCCTGCTGACTCATTTTCCTTCCTTACCTGACCATTAAATTCCCTTCCTTCAAAGAAGCCCCTTTATAGGTGGGAGAGAGTGCTATCCAACATACATCAACTCAATTCTTACACCCCTTCCCACTACACTTGAGTCAACAGCAGGGAAATAAGTGTTCATTCTGTCTGCTTATCCCAGCAGCATTGACTTCCTTGTTTTCTCCTTCTAAATTACTATTGTTCTTATACAGAAGAGTTTTAATAAAATAAATCCTTAAGCATCTTTTCTAAAGTCACTTCAGAGACCTTAATCCCATCCAAAGAAACCTTGCCCAAACTGGATCTAGTAGAGAGATTGGCTTGCTTCAGCTTAACAAAATAAAGTCTGAAAGCTGATACACATGGTCTTATACACTTGAAATCACCCCAAGGAAATAGGAAATATTACCGCTGCCAAAGGATAACATTGGCTCAATACCAAATGGACATAAAACAGGACAGGTATTGAAAGAAAATTTCTAAGCAATGATATAATCAATTGTAAAATAAACTTTGAATACAAGTAGAAGTGAACTCTTGTTCTAATAGACAGCTTACCAAGATCATGCAAGGTATCATAAATCATTAATGTCATAACATATGACAGCTTATGAAAATAGAAGACAGGATATAATGATCAAGAAAACTGTTTTCTAGCCTCTGTTTGTAAATCATTTCAGGATTCATGTCCCCTTTACAGAAAACCAGGAGAGATGCTGCATTACCATTCATATCTTTCTAAAAGCTTCAGGATGCAATGTATTATTTAAATCGCTCATTACTTCAAATTTGAAATAAATCTGCAGGTGCATTAGGAAGACTCTGTATACACTTTAAATGTTAAATTTTAAATGTGCTGCAACCCTCTAAGGAAAATATATCCACAAATTATTAGATAAGTATTTCCAAGGCCTTTGCTGAGAGAGGAAATAGGGAGCTGTGTTATGCCATACTTCTGAAATTTCATAGAGACTTTGAGCAATGTCAGCCAGCAAGACCAAGTCAATAATTTGATGAATATTCTCTTTCACTGGAGTAGTGATGCTAATATCTTAGAGCAGGATCCATTTTGTAGCTACTGATGGCTACTGGCCATCAATGTTGGTTCTTGTACTTTCACTATGATCAATAGACTGGAGAAAAGGAGCTTGGAAGAAGGCACACATGAGGATTATTCACTTATTTTGGAGCCCAGCAAAATCTATGAATGTCACACAATCCAAGGTCTTTGTACTTGTACTTAAAGAAAAAGACAACTTCCTTTTCTAACAAATGTTCTTTCCAGACAACATGTTACTAAACCAAATTGGATGCAGATCAGGTTTCAGAAAAATTCTACTGCAAGAGTCTTCAAGAGCTGTTGCAGACATGAGTGGGAGGCAGAAAGATCAAACAAGACAAAACTAATAAGGAAAGCTAAACTAAGAGTCTATATGCTTACCACAGAGACTTCCCAAAAGTTCTGTTCAAAATCTGTGAAATAGAAGGCCACGCTGTGGCCTCCAACTATTAGCAATATGCCATTTATTTCAAGTTTAGTGTTAAATAAACAGATGAAGCACTTAAGATATTTGCTATGGTTTTAATCTCTGTTCATTAGAAGAGCTGCATAGTACTCTAACCTTGAGAACACTGCCCACATAATATCTTCACAGAGATTTAAAACTTATATTAGCCATATCTTTCTCATGCTGCCATTATATATAGTACTTCCAAGTTAATGAAACCTAAAGAGGGGTAACAACTTGGCAAATTATTTTACCTACTTGAAAAATTATTATGGATTGCATAACATATTTAAAATACTTCCACTTATTTGTCTGAACATGTTTCTCTTCCAGTTTTAACATGACAAATACTTACTACTTTTCTTCAAGTACCTAGCTGTCAAAGTGATTCATTTTATAATTTTAATTTTCTTGATAAGATACATTAGGTTTCTATTTAGCCAGTTAGCAAAAAAACCCCAAACCAAACCAAAAACTCCTGTAGCCTCACAAAGCAAAGAGGTTAGACATGCCAGCTCCTAGAAAGTATGCACATAAATTAATCAATAAAATAGTTATATAGTTAATGAATAGTTAATGATGGTATAAATATTGTATATAGCATATGAATAGTTAATGATGGTATAAATATCTTTATTTGCAAAATTTAAAACTCCTTTAATTATATGATGGCTTGGTTAGGATTTAGAAATGAGAGTTTGTTTTAGAAAATGAAGTCTATTAATCTATCGTTCTTGCTTTAAGATACTGAACAGGATAAAATGGGTAAAACAAAATGCCATGCTCTAACTGTGCAGTTAAAGGACAGGAAAGGGGAACAAATAGTATATGAGCCTGCAAACACAGCAACAGTTGGGAAGTGTTGGAGAGAAGCAAGATGACTTTGGGGAAATCACGTTAGCCTACAATGAAGAAAAATCACAACTTATAAAATCTAGGCCCTTCACATGTTTTGATTTTCCTTATGGTCTTTAATCTGATTTTTGTTACTCTGTAACTCCTGTGCCCAAGCATCTTGGGCTCTCTCTGTCATCAATGGGTAGATACAGAAACATATCAGAAAATAACCAGGCCAAGAGTTAATTCAGTCAACCTGAGTCAGCTATACTTGGTAATTACAACAGGTTCAGCATGCTTTGTACTTGATACCATGTAGATAGACCATCACACGATTGACTGCCAAGGGAAAAGAAGTATTTTCAAGTTAGGGCTAACACAGTTTCAGAGAGGAACGTCACTTTAACAAAACCAGCTTTGTTGTCTGGAATAGCTTTCTAAATGGAACAAAGGCCATTCCTCCTTTGAGCTGCTAACCTAGACCAACCCCCTTCCAAATTTTAAAATATGGTTTAGATGGTCTCAAAACAAGCACATTCCATGAGCCAAAACAGCACTAAAACATGACCTACAAACTTGAGACCTCTGACATACTAATGTGCCAAGAAACAGTTTTGAAAATTTTGAAAAGACATTGAACAGTAACCCTGTTTTTCTGAATTTACGTTGTGAAGCTCTATGAAATATTGTTTCACCAAATGATACTGATCCATTTTTTGGTGTTGAAATGGTGTTGAATGGTGTTTTTTTTGGTTTTGTTTTAATACTTTAACATCTTCCTGATTCAAGCCATTTGGGTTTTTTTTCAGCCTACAGATCACGAAATATTTGAAGAATGTCACATAAAAAGAAGGGTGGAGGGACAGGTTCAGTACAGTTTTATTATGCTTTTAACATAACCACGTTAAGAACAACAAATGTCCATATCACTTACAAACAAATAGCCATTGTTTTGGTTCCACTTACCACTGGCTGGCTGCACAGGTAACGGCAAAGTTCTCCAATGTACTGGATGACAGTCACATTGTACTTTTTGCAGTCACTCCAAAACTGACTAGCTGAGAACTTCTTTTTTAACACACAGGTTGCACCTTTATAGAAACAGTAGAAAAGGAAATTAAGCATTTTCTCTATATGGCAGCTTAGCCAGCTATGTTCACTATTTCTACAAAATAGAACATAAGAGGAACTAAGAGCAGCCTTGTTCAGAGAACTATAAGGTATTTAAGCTGTTTTATTAGAAGACCTGGTGGATAAAGAAGGGAGGTGAACCCAGCCTCCTCCTTGGTGAGACAGTAAACTGATAGATATGAGGTTGGTGTTGTAACATTATTTGTTGGTGTTGTAACATTATTCAAAAGAGTTTAACTGAGAATATCCAGAAAAGTCAGTCTGCATTAGCAAATCATTTAAGTATCACTGAAACCTCATTTTTCAACAAAGAAAGTATACATCGATGCAGATTCAGACAGAATTAACCTATAATCCAATGATCTTTCCCTTGCTCTGACTTGTCCTTGATGCTTCAGGAAACAGGAAATATTTGCCATCAAGTTCCAAATAAATCTTTTATAAGAAAGTCATTGAGGACACCTACATTGTCTCCATAAAGTATGTATTTTATCATCCGTGCCAAAACAGTACAAAAATTAAATGGAAAAAAAGTTATGTATCATCTAATGATATATGACAAAGGTGAATGTTTACTATAAATGTATTTGTCAGTCTTTTTAAGTTCACCAAAATACATTTTAGTTCTATTCCTCCATACAATGCTTAGTCTGCATATATACTAATCCCCTATACACACTACCAACATATTACATATGTCCTTAAATTCCTTTTTACCTAAATATAAAAGGAAGTAAAAACATTGGTGACACAAATTACTATAACTAATTATTCTCCAGTACCACAAAGACAGCTTGTAAGGGCTCCTTTGCTACTACAACACCCCCACATCCCCAAATACAGAAATATAAACTTATTCTGAAAAGACTTTTCATTCAATTTCCGCAAAGCATTAGTTTCCCTAATGGCAGTGAAACTAAGTGGGTTTTATACAGTTTTGTAATAATTAATTCTCTATTAGCAACACAATTAGGTGAAACAAGCCCTACCCAATTCAATGCATCCACCGATGCCAAGAAGAGATGCTGCACTGTGATAAAGAGGCAGAGTAATATAAATGATGTCTTCTGAAGTAGCACCAAAAGCCCACAGTCCAGCAGCTCCCTTAAGAACCTGCATGTGACTGATGACTGCAGCCTTTGGAAGACCTGTAATGAAAAAACAAAACCATGCATAAAGCTTCTCTTAAAGAAAACTCAATTTTTTTTTTTCCTGTGTAAGGTCTCTAAAATCATAAAAGAATCAATTCTTTCTTCTCTAACCAAATTTTCAGCCATCTGTTTAGATGGCTGTTAATAGATGACTGGCTGTTTAATACAGTATTGCATGTTTGTTCTGTACACATACAGATATATAAGCCAGTTTGTAACCTTGTCTGTTACGTATTTAATCTGATGTCAAGTAAAATCATATAGGTGGAAACATGAAGAAACTCCACGGTTAGCACATTATCAAATTATATAGAGCCAACAAAGACCCAAAAGCATTTACTGTACATATGGACTTCCTTTAACATAAAGAGGCATCACACTAGATCTCTTTCAGGCAAGAGTCATACAGACTGTAACATAATTAAGAAAGGTATGGGATCTACATGAAATAGATCATGTAGTTGGTGCTTATCTAAGATAGGTACATCTAAGTCTACATGTTTGTTTTAGAACACTATGAAGACTAGGTAGAAGTAAAAAAAAAAAAAATCCAGCAAAAAGTTCACTTCAGTTAGGTTCCTCTTAATAATTTCTTCAGGTTCAGCAGAGTATTTTTGTTCAGCAACACAGAGACTCACATGCAAGAGCTTCTTGGGCTACTGCTCTGGTACCCATTATTTTGAGCAGAGGAGGTGTTCTTGCTTTATCTATGTTCTCACATGCACACACAAATTTCAGGCTGAGTTCTGATGATGAACAGTGAGAACTGATAAAAATTTCAAAAGATTTAATGTTATAGAAAGTTTTCTCACCTTTTCTATCAAAGCTACCATTCATTTGAAAACTTAACCAGAGCTGTTAATTAGAAGTGTGGTCTGTGGAGATTCTAGCTACACTTTAAAGCTATTCCAAAGCCCATCACGCTAAAGAGAAAAGGCAATAAGCCTATGTTGCCAGTGAACCACGTATAGCAGGAAGTGAGCTACAGAGCTGAGTTTTTTCCTTCTGCCTTTAGAGACAGCTGGCTACAGACCATACAAGACTTCTTTTTTTTTTTTTAAATGAAGTTTATCAGTCATTGATTTTAGGAGCAACACTATGCTTTTTATCAAAGAGCATTATGTATGCTACTTTATCAAAAAGTTTTGAAAATGCTCAGTTACTTTAGATCAGAATTAGTTATTCCGTACTCTTCAGACTAAACTAACACTGTTCTTTTAGCTACATGGTACATAAAAGAAATCCAATGTAAATTAATGTAATACATACAAGCACTCAAGAATATTTTAAATTCTACATAACTAAAGTTTGAGATTTCACACAGATATTCTGAATGTAGTTATAAGAACAAAATCCTCCTACCTGGAGAATTCTATAACATTTTTTTGTCTAAACCTCCTTACTTCTAACCAGCAAGCTCCACCATATTTATATTAGTAGTATTACAAACATACCTGACCTCTTGAAAATATTTATACCTTCCTAATTTTTTATTCCAGACTGACATTTTTATTTCCTAATTTTTCCACAGAATCTGAAGAAAATAAATTAAATAAATATTTGTGTGTGGGAAGAAAGCCATAAAACACATCTTCATTTTAAATCGTCTTGTGACTAAAACTGTTTTGTTCAGCTGAATGAGAATGCCAATCTGTTTATCTTAACAACATCATGCTGCTTTTCATGTGAGTGATCAGTTTTTTTAAAGTCTTAGCTTCTTAGCTGCTGGAGCACTGGTATTAAATTCAGCCATCTGTTTCTAAACTAAAAGGCTAGTAACTTAATCCTATTTTCTGTCTCTACAGTGACCTGTAGAGAACATGACTTAACAAAGAAAAATCAAATGTCTATTTGTTTGTTTGAAGATTGTTTTTTAAATTCTAGATACAATGTTAGCTATAGTAGCTATGCAGAGGTATGTGCTCACAAAATAATATTTATTATCATTGTAAATGCATCGAAAAAGCAGAGTGTTTCATAAACACTTTAACTGTGAAGTAATGAGGCAAAGCTTCTCATAGTATTTGCGCAATGTGGCAGGAAAAAAAAGAGAAGCCCATAAACTACTGAATATAAACAGTCACTGACAAGAAACATGTTTATTTTCTACTATAATACTTCTAGATAAGGTATGTTCTACTATGCAAAGATGAAACAAAAGATTAGAGTATCAGAAAATTAAATTTCTAGATGAAAGCTGAAGGAAAATATAGACTCTTTAGCAGACCTGTACCTGTTGTTCCTGAAGTAAATATATATAAAGCAGTTGACTTGAGGTTGCTGGCAGAGCGTTGATTAACTGGAACAGGGTCTTCAGATGCAGCCTCTATTTTGTCTAAAAGGCTATGCACGCTTGGGAAAGTGGAGTCTGTGGTCATTATCCAAACATTAACGTCTTTTTGGAGGTTAGGAAGAATTTCTTCCAGTGTGCCAAGCAAATCTTAAAAATTAACATAAAATAATGTTAATTACATTATGTCTACACAAAACTAGCGAATAAAGTATTTTGCCTCTGAAAGTTTTACTTTTTGTAATAGAAAGAGGAATGAAAGTCACCTCCATGGACATAAATAATTCAATAAAATAATGATGAACTAGAATGAAAATTCACTGAAAATGGAACATAATGTGGTAAAAATACTGCTGACCTCACATGGTCTAGTTGTCAGCTAGCCCTCAAGGCAAAATGGTGAGCCTTGATTACTAGCTCCTGCCTCCCACCTCATTTTGGATAACCCTTCGTCATTGTTAAGACCAGAATGAAGTGTAGTTAAGCTTCAACTTCAAACAAATCATGAAGAAATCTGTTGAAGATGCAAGGCAAATATATATATCGCTTGTAATTACAGTGGAGGTTTCCCTGTATGCCCTCAACAGCAATCTCCCATCAAACAGTATTTTTTTCAAAAGTGACCAATTTAAAAACAAACACACAAACAAAAAATGGTATCATGTGTGTACATACCTGAATTTCACAGAACAGAAATATGATACAGGCCCGTGGCTTATTCAGACACTGCCAAATAGCCATGTGGCTATTTATGTAGTGCTCTGAATGTTTTAGATACCTTAAAGAATCTGATTTTGAGTATATCAGACAATTTTATTTTCTTATAATCACATGTTCATTCACTGAAAACCATTCCTTTTATTGGCTTTTACCTCAATATACATTCAAAATCACTTTTATAAAATAAAAACAGCAGCATAACTAAGACCTATTTGTTGACTTATCAAGAAAGAAACCATGAGAGAGCGAGCCAGATTAAACAAAAAGAAAAAAATATAAATAGAGGCCAATCCTTAAGTAATACATTTGGTATTTATGCTTATATTTCTAAGAATTTTACAGTCTGTCGCTTTCTCAGAACACTGCACAGGCATTAAAGTACTAATTCAGGAAAAATCTCAAGAATAGGAATAACATCGCTTTCAATAGAACTATTCATATATTTAAAGACTCATTTACACTTAAGTGCTTTGCTGGATCTCAGCCTATGTAATTAATCTTACAAATATCCCTGTGGGTATAAATTTATGTTATTATCTTAGTTTTTATAGATGAATAAACAAACAAAGTTGACATGACTCACCCAGAACCTCATAATGAGGCATTGCCAGAGCCAGCATTTGAAATCCTGATGTCAACTCCAAGCTCATTTCACAAATATAAATATGGATATCATTAATAGAATCCTTTTGCATAAATTTTACACCAAAATAACTAAAGATTTTTAATTTTTCAGAAAACTACTTTCCTAATGATAGACTGCTGTATATATTTTAAAGAATGACATACTAGTCACTATTACTATAACACAGATACAATCTACTGTCGCCAACTAAACATGTGTCTTACAAATCTAAAGCCTAGAGAGTACAAGTTCTATATATTTTATGAATGTTTAGCAAATAGATCTGATGGAGTGTGACATTAATATTTTTGTGTTCTAACTTCCTTGCACTGCAGGATGATTTCAGGAAGGAATCAGCAAAATCATCATGAAAATCTAAAAGATAGATAGCCTCCTGTTTCAGTCATTGGAGTACAGTCCCCTTCCGCTATACATAGCGATAGAGTGAAAAAATGTGAATAAAAAATAATGTTAAGGACAATAGTATCAACTGCAGGAAACTCAGTGGACTGAAAGTCAAGGTTCATTGGCATATTAATTCTGTTTTGCTGTCATACTATAAAATTAGGGTATATTTTTCAAGTAATATATATGAAAATACAACAGTATTATTTCTAATGAAAAACAGCTATTAATAAGCCAAATGGGACAGAATAACTACATACTTATTACCTTCTAATACTGACTTTTGTCTTTGCGTTATGCATATATATACATATATGTCTCCTAAATAAGCTAATGACAGTTTGTGTAGGTAAAAGGCTGAGAACCTAGCAAAAGAAACACAGGTGTTAGAAGTGGCTGGAGCTCCATTTCTGTTCTCAAAAATAGTAAAAGAACATTGCATTCTCTGCCATTCTTTATTGGTGCAGTGGTTCCAACTACAGTGCCAGCAAAATGTTAGGGATTGTTAATTGTTAAGGATTGTTAAGAATTTCTTGGCTCTTCCAGCTTCCTTTGAACACGACTCAGCTGTCCATCCTCTGTAGTGTCCTTTCCAGATAATAAACATGATGTACAAAAACGGAGAAAAACTACCCAATAAAAGTCATCATGCAAAATCATCCTGGGTAATTGTAAATGAAATTTCACCCTCAGTGAGTACTGCAGATACCAAAGGGATCATTGCCGCATCTCCTTATTTTCCATACATAAATTCATTCCTTCTTGCATTTCTTTAAAGTGTTTTGCTTTTTACAATTTTGAAAGTGATGAAGATGAAGCCATGTTACCTACCAACTCTTAAATTCTGCACAGAAGACATTTTTATTTAGGACTGCACAACAAATATTTCTAATTTTTTAGTATTTAGAAGTTCTAGATAAGATGTGCACCAAGTTCTCTGTCTATTTGCGTAATGTAAAATGCAAGTCTGTCAAAAATAAGAGGACTTACCTCTTCTTTTTCCCTATTTTCTTTCCTTCCTTCAAAGGGAGAAAGATGGCAACTAATAATTTCAACTCTACAGACACAATCATTTAAGAACGAACAATGTCAGAAGGGCATTTAGTAGACTGAAACATATTTACTCTAAAATAAGATCAAACTTCAAATTAAACATACACACTGTTTACTGTTTTTCTAAATACTCACTCTTAAAACTATAGTTTTTGTTGTTGCACAGAGGCTTGCTTGGTTTTTTAACTACTATTGAACTATGAATTGATTATAGAATATAATTTTTCTTCTGTGCTCAGGAATCTAGTACTTGGAACAATATGCCAACAGCTTGTAATTATACATCATCTTAAAAGAAATTTCTAGTTAGATAGCAGAGAACAGCAGAAAGAATAAGAGATTTCCTGAATAAGGATAATTTAAAACAGCTGTACTCAAGGTGCCAGAAACTGAAAACTTCTGGAACACACGGGACCATGGAGTGTTTGAAGACAACTCTCAGTTGTACTAATGTATTTCCAAAGAATAATTCTAATGATAGTCAGCTAATGTTTTGTTCCATGAACAAAGAACTTCTGTGCCAGACATTGTGTAGGGCTCATTGGTCTTTACATATCATTTGTCCGTGTGTCATGAAAAAACAGCCCTCTGGGAACAACTATAGTTTGATTTTTTCTAGAAGTACCTGATATGTGTACTTTACCATATAGGAAGGCAATTATAGTAAAGCAATGTAGCTATTTAAGCTTGTGGTTTCTCTCAAGTAATTGTTTGCTTTTTACACTACAAAAGTATATTCAGGTTTTGGTTTATTTGTTTTGGAAGAAATGATTGCTTCTCTGAAGTTAGGCAATGTAGTCAGCAGTTCTGTGTGCATTGTTTACATAGTTTGTATATGAATATTCACCATTTGCTAACTATTTGGGTTCTACTGGGAAAAAAAACTGTAATCGGTCAAGATGAATATGCTTCTCCACTTTTTTGCCATTTTTTCCCCTCTCTTGCTTTTAAAGCCTTTCGTTATTCAACAAAAAGTTTGTGAAACTGTGACATTAAATTAAAATGAATACATAATTCAGCTACATCTTTTGAGAAAGCAAAGAAAATATGTTTTGGTTTTGAACTACAGTCCTAGGCTTCAAGTTGGACAAAAGGCTTTTTATGTTATTTTCTAGCAAAAAAACAATGCAGCCTGTTGGCAAGGACACAGTCCTACACTGATGAAAGGAATACATCAGATTATGAGATCAACTTGTACTGAACAGAAAGTTACTCGGAAGCAAAACTGTATGAAATGGTTCTTACATAACTTTGATGTGTACCCTGGTTGATATGCTCAGTAAGCTATGGGAAGTCCAAAATCTTCCCCACGCTGTCTGGCCTCAGAAAATAATTGTTACTTGTACTTGATTCCTCAAGTGACTTCTTATACTCAGCACTTATTCTCACTAAGTAATAATAACAGAAACTTCAAGTCAATTGTGGCTCAGGGTCAGTGTTGGTATCCTGAAAGGCCACTGAAAACAGTAAAGGTAGTAAAGCAGTAAGTGACTTGGGAATCACACTTGGTATTGTGTCCCACTCAAAGGCCACCTGGGACAGAGACACAGACTAAGTAAAATCAAGTGATCAGTGAGATACGGTGTCTAATAGAGCAGCGTGTCTTCTGCAGATCTTCTATGGTTTCCTCATCCTAAGTGTTTAGGTCTAAATAGCTTTTCATTTCAAACAGTTAAGAAAAGACAGTTTTGACAAAATGCATTCTTTTCACTCAGTGACTAACATACGAGAGATGATACTGCTGGTTGTATATAATACCATATGACCTTAATTCACAAATACCAAAAAAGACTTTGTTTACTCTCTTTCTCCAGGATGTAGACACACTTCTGTCTGAACTTCACTCTTGCCAGCATAAACCCTGGTTCTGAGCTTAGATGGCGAGAAGTTCAAAATACACTCAGCAGCAGCAGAAAGCACTGCTGGTGCCTCAAGGGTAAAGAATCCTGGCCAGGAAAACACTATACTTGAACAGCTGGGAGACGTAATTCTGTACAGAACTGCAGAATCACAGAATGGCTGTGGTTGGAAGGGACCTCTGGAGGTCATCTTTGCCAAAGACCCCTGCTCAAGCAGGCCCACGTAGAGCAGGCTGCCCACACCGCTGCCCACAGGCTGCAGCATGTACGCTCCCTGAATAGGCTTTGTTGTCAGGACAGATGTAAACCAATCTCGTGGAATTTAGTAATGCAATCCTTTCACAGTTGAATCCTTGCATCAGAAGTCATGATGGCAATCTGGGATGTCCTACTAACAGCTGAACACTTCTGAGTAGCAACACACTATAAATGCCCTGGTAAATCCCATTTGTACCTTTCTGGTGGGTCCCTAGATTTTAAGTGTTGTTTAATAGTACTGCTGTTACACAGGTACTGTCCAAAAGATAAAATGTAACCCCTTGTTCAAGCAAGACTCCAATGAATAGAAATATTCCCTAGAAAGGACACAGTGCTTTAAAAGGCGCTTTAATTTTAAGCAGTACCTCACTCCTCCGTTAAACCAGTAGTTTTTAAACGAATAAGTGTGGCTTAATCTGGTAACAAACGTAGTAAGGACAAACGTCTTTTAAACAGATTGCTGTTAGAGTAAGCTAATGCTGGCAGTCTGACAGAGAGAAGGGAATAGAGCTTCTTTTTGTCTCCTTTACAAGTTCCTCGTTTACTTACATGTTAGTTAACTGCTGTTTTATTAAAAAGGCAGTTTTAAACTCCAACTTTTGAATCTCTTTCAACAAACATTCCCCAGAATGGGAGTGGTGGTAGACACTGTTTCTGGGAATGGAAGTGTGAGAATGTTACACAACAAATTAAAGCGAGAGCTAAATGCTCTGGGAACACAGAAGACGAAATAAAGTAGCTAAAGTAAAAATTCTCTCTCTGCCACAAAAGGCAAGTGGAAATACCAAAAAGGAACACAAAGTCTAAATATTGGCAAATCAGAGAATCTGTCTTTGCCTTACAGCCTGCTGTTGGATGAGAACAAAACAAACAAGTTACTAGATGGTGCTAAATGAATTAAAAGAACATTGCTGTCATATAAAAAAATTCTACCGTTTAAAGAGATCCATTGCATTCAGTTGCAGAGAGTTCATAGAATATGTAAGTCAAAACCAAACCCCCAAAACTTAAGTACTATTGGAAGACTCCCATCTAAAGTTAGAAAAAGCCATCAATACATCAGTGAACAGTCAGTCCAGAAGAAGGTCTGACTGCAAGCGCTGAAGGAAAGACAAGATGATACTAATTGGACCAGGTTACCAAACCACAACCTCTGAAAAATATGCAGGCACAAAACAAAACAAAACAAAAGAGTACAAATTCCACAAATGAGAGGGATCTTCAAGAGGCAGCATGAAAGACTGAACAAGGCGTGGAAGAAAATGCAACCATAAATAGTGCCCAGCCTATTTGGGTAGAGATACCACCTTTGTAAAAAATAAAAGCATTTTTGAAAAATGACGAGATTATCTCCTGTTAAGCTGCAAGATGCAATAATCTCATGCAGAGGAAGGCTACACCACGCTTCTGAGCACAGAAGATTTAGCAATAAACAATTATCTGTGGGAACTGGTCCAGATACTAGGAGAAGGTGGAAGGTTCCCTTCAGCACATATGAAACTTTAATATTAAGTAGATTTGACTAAAGGTTCCTGGTGCCACTACAGGCAGCAATTTCAAGAGCAAATTTGGTCTTCCTGAGCACAGACAGTTAATGGTCAAATAGTTAAGGAGATGATTTCTGCTGCGCTGCAGTATATGAACAAGATCGAAGGTCATCCAGAATATTGAAAATATAGTTTTATAACTGTTACAAGAAATGGAATTGCTAAGTCAAGCTTATATTTGTTTGTGGAGGGTGAAAAACCTACATATTTTTGAAAATTAGAACTTCCACTATCCAGAAATAATACCACTACTTAAATCGCTGCTTAAAAAAACAATCTTAGCTGCCAAGCACGATATCTGACTATGACAATGATAGATATTGGATCACAGGTTGATTGTTTTTTGTGTAAATATTTTGAAAAAAAAAACCAAACTATGTTCAAACTATGCACAATCCTATGGAAAATAGTGCCACAAGAGCAAAACACATAAGAGTGTTCAAGTCATGTCTACCAATAAGGAAGAATCCCTTGAAACACACACTAACACTGGATGAAAAGATGTTTAACAGACCTTTGAGAATTATCTGACTGTGTAAACTCAGTGTTAAATACTGCCCTGCAATTTTTATAAACATTAGAGGGAAATTATTCTGTACAATAATTGTGTATAGTAAGTTTTTGTTTCAAGAGTGGAATGGGTTAGTCCTCACAGTCACTCAATGGTATATGAAACTTCAGCTGCAAAACTTGGACTCCTTTGGAGAGGCTCCTTTTCCATATGACGTGGCCATTAGACATGGACATAACAGAACTGTCCCAAAGACCAGTCCCAAATGTCCCAAAGAAGAACACTGTGAAGCCTTGCAGGCTCAAGGGACTGACAAACTTACTGCAGACACTAAAACCCATGAATAAAGTAAGAAGACCAACACATAAAAGACCAGCTCAGAGACTGATTTGCTGGCATCTCTGTTGTATTATCTGTCTGCACATAGCTCTTCTTTTGTGAGTAGAGGCGGACTCAGAACAAGTTAGTTCAACATAGCTGCTCTTACTATCAGCTGCTGGTAACAAATTAAGAGTGGAGAAACACGGACACCATTCCTGCTTTGCAAATGCTTTTTTCATTCATTAGTTAACCTCTCATTTAAATAAAGACTACTCTTACATACAAGTTTTGATCCAAAGTCCTCCTTCACCACAGTCAATAAGTAAGAATTTCCTGAACATTAATTCCACTCCTCAACCATACACTCAAAAGCACATATTCATGAGAGGGTCTTAAATGAGATTTTTTTTTTATTAAGTAAGAAGGCAAAATTAAAAACTGTCAATTCAGAAGCTGTGTTTTGGGATTATACTTAAATTGGCTTTTGTTTCATTAGCTTGTTTTAATTACCAAGCATTCTTAAACCAGCATACCATATACAATCAAAATGACAAAATTTAAAATTAAAAATATGCAAGGCAAAAATCTTAAATACATTTTTGAAAGCACAAATTTGCAGCAGCAGAGAACACATGGAAGGAAATGCCACCATTTAGGTGTCATGGATGCAAAACCTCACAACCTGTATAATAGGAATAAGGCAAGAAGTTTTGAAATAGAAACAGAAATAAAGCAGAGTAGACTTGAAATAGTAATTTTAGAGAGGCAAGTCAACATTAATATTTAATATTTTAAAATAACCACCACCAAACAAATGTGAAGGTTCTTTGTTATCTTGTAGCATTGCAGATTCACTTGATCATAAATACTGAGGCAAGTTTAGGTTTTGGATCTGTCTTCAGTTTATACATCTCTATAATTGAAGCCCAGTTTGAATATAGAATGCATAGTAGGCCTACATCAAGATTTTAAATTCTTTTGAAGCACTTAACAAAAATGTAATACTTTGGAAACTTACACAACAGACACTATTATCTCCTATTCAAACACAGCAATTTCTTCTACAATCCAATGCCAACAGTAAGCTGGGTAGTACAAATCAACCTCCTATGTGCTACACCTGTAAAAAAAGCCTCTCAATTTTAGTCCCAGGAAAAGTACCGTACGTCTGCAAACAGTGGTACAGCACACGTACAGTCTGAGCTTAGCCTTCTAGCTTGCAGTGGTTTTGATCACTAGAAAGATGCAGAGATAGTACAGGGTAAGAAAGTACATGACTTAAATAAGATTAAAATTGACTGTTTATAATGAATGGGAAATTATTCTTAATAGATCATTTTAATCTTTTCTGAGACACATCAAGCAACTACTGTACTTGGAACAGGCTGTATGTTGATGTTGCAAACTTTCCTGCAACGCACATTTTTTAAGAAAAAGTTAAATGGACATCCCCAAAGCGTGGATATACCTGATTCTGCCTGAAAGGCTCAAACTTTATGATCTCTTGAAGCCCCTTCTAGCCCTAAGTTTCTTTCATACTGCGAACATCTGAAAATGAGGTTTTCAGTAAAAGACCTGGAGAGACATACACCGGGGTCAAGTGACATTAAAAGCTTTGGATGTACAAATCAGGTGCATACTCTACCTGCTCCCACAACCAGTATCTTGGGGTCACAGCTCCTGACACAGTGCAGGAGAGATCTGGATCGGACATTGAAGTTGAGGAAAGCCACCACGCAGCCCAGCTTGGCCAGTCCGAACCACACATGGATGAAGTCTGGCTCGTTACCCATCAGCAAGGCTACTGTGTCACCCTTCTTCAGAGCCCCGTGGTGTAGGAAGACCTGCGCTATCCTGTTACTCCTCCTGTCCACGTCCCCGTAGGTGTGCACCTTCCCTTCGTAGATGAGGAACGGCTTGTGGGGCTGCTTCTCAGCCAGCAACACAAACTTGTCCAGGACGGTGACAATCCTCCCTTGCAGCCGGTACATCTCCACTGTCAGCCCGTACATCAACACTTTCAGCAGGTACCCCAGGTCAGCCCAGAAGTAGGGGAACAGGAGTTTTTGGATGAGGTGCAAGCAGACGATACCGGCGGCAGCGCCCGGTACCCAGGAGGGCAGCATTGGCAGTGGATAAAGGTCGTCCCAGCCACTCATCTCCCTACAGACAGGCGGCCTGACACCGGGAGCCAGGCAGCCGCCAGGCAGGGTGAGGAGTCTGAGGAGAAAGCCAGTAAGGGCTGAGGCTTTTCCCGCCCTCTCTTCCTCCCGAGAGCCGCGCCGCCGCCCTGGGAAGCCCGCACCAACTCCCAGTCAAAGCAGC
>VZSZ01005880.1:103464-127412 GCA_013398815.1 Ibidorhyncha struthersii | reverse complement strand
CCCCAAGCCTGTAGCGCTGCATGGGGTTGTTGTGACCCAAGTGCAGCACCCGGCACTTGGCCTTGTTGAACCTCATACCATTGGCCTCAGCCCATCGGTCCAGCCTGTCCGGATCCTTCTGTAGAGCCATCCTACCCTCAAGCAGATGCCTGCCTAGCTTAGTGTCATCTGTTGAACTTACTGAGGGTGCACTCAATCCTCTTGTCCAGGTCATTGATAAAGATGTTAAAGAGGAACAGCCCCAGCACCGAGCCCTGGGGAACACCACTTGTGACCGGACACGAACTGTATTTAACGCCATTCACCACCAGTCTCTGGGCACAGCCATCCAGCCATTTTTTTACCCGGTGCAGAGTATACCTGTCCAGGCCATGAGCAGCCAGTTTCTCCAGGAGAATGCTCTGGGAAATGGTGTCAAAAGCTTTGCTAAAATTCAGGTAGATGACATCCACAGGTTTTCCCTCATCCACTAAGCGGGTCACCTTATCGTAGAAGGAGATCGGGTGTCTTTGTCAGCTCTAACTGCAGAGACAGTCAGTTTAGCTCAAAACTCTATGGTTTTGCCTAATTGTTACGATAAAGTTTTCAATGTAGTCTAACTCATTTGGTTTTGCCCCGAAGGAGCAGAGGAGAACACACACTTGGAGAGTTGAGCTGTAGTCTCAGCTGACTGTAGTACTGTTATTTTTGTGTTTTATCACTAAGACTGAGGCCTGATTAGATTAAGAATATAGACACAGCTTTCTTACATGAGTACTGTCTGGACATCCATTGGAAACAAATTCAATCAAATTAAATAGTGAAAAACTAGATTACAAATAGATTTCATGACTCTTTTAAAGGCGATGGTGGCAGTAGGCCGATAGTTTTTTATTGATGTGTTGGTGTTCCTTACTTCTAAGGTGCAACGGAGGTATCTGTATATGTTGTATCCTAGATAGATATACATTGACAGGAAGACAGAAGTGTTTAGTCTTTCAGCTGGTGACCATCACTTCTTCCAGAAAGGCGTTTTGTGAGGAGATAGAATTTAACTTGCTTTTCTTAGGTGAAGGTAACTTAATGGGTAACTTAATTTATGACAAATAAATAAGTAAATTAAATGCTACAGTAACCTGTGCTTAAAGTAATGTAAAAGAAACGCTGTGCAGTTATTTGGTTGACCAGAGTTTGGCATTGTTAACTGCTACATAAATAGTGAATAATGGGAAAGACTGTGAGCTTTAAGAAAGATGTAGACTTACATGTTGATTTGAAAGAAGATAGAGGTTGAAAGATACTCTTCTTTGGAAGGATTACTTTGAAGAAGGCAGAAAGAAAGCAGAAGGGGAGGCATTCTGCCATGTAGTGCAGACGCGACAAAAACTGAGAACAAAAATACTCATAGAGCCAGATCTATGAAAAGGTCTGGGTATACTGATGAGAGTGAAATGAAAGGCAATAGGTAGAGCACAAAAGGAAGATAAATACAGAATGGCATGTGGATGAGAGAGATGTATTTTAAATATACTGTGCTGTGAGGTGAAAATCAGACAGGCAAGTGAGCAGGAGATTGCATTTACTAAGGTGACTAGACCAGCACATCACCAAAGACATTAGTCATGAGAACAGAAAGGAAGAATTTTGTGCTTTAGATGTTATCAGTGCTACTAATCCCAAAGAACAGAAATGATGAGCAAGATCGTAACATAAAGACTCTGATACTCTGAAATACTTAGTTTCAAAGGAAAACTGTGGTTTTGTGACCTCTGAATTATCCCTGTTCTTCTCAACTGTGCACAGAAATTATATCGATCCTCTGTACTCATATTCAAGTTTTATTGTAAAGTTAACATTAACGTACTTCTTGTCCTCCCCTAGGGAGGAAGGAAATTTCTATAGTGTGTAAGTTATTTTTCAGTAAATTTTTCATTTGTTATGAAAATGGGTAAGCTGAGGCAAGAAATTTCAGTAGACAATGAAAGGGTAACAGAATTCAGGTAAAGCAATACTGGAATTGGATTTGATCCCTGCCTGTGCCAGAATTCCTGTCTGATACTGGATTAATCACCTGCTCCCTCCCTAAACTGGGTGATTCAGGCAAGCTGTACGCCTAATCTTGGACTTTAAGACCCTCTTAGAGTCTCGATTTGGTGGTTATTCAAAAAACTGTAGGTTAAGACATGGGGAGCCATGCTTTGTATGCTATGCTAAGTGGAATGGTGAAAAAATGAACCCTTAAAAATTATCAGACATATTTAACAAAATTTTCTAAGTCAAATCCAGCTCATGTGAGGTAGATGGGTGTCTAGATATAAGCCTTGGTTATAGTGGGAGCTTGCACCAAAAAAGACTGAGTATGACTAAGGGAATTCAGAGTTGCTTGTCTGACCAAATGCTGACATCTAATTTGGGATGAGTTGAATTGCTTGCTTGGCTATACTGACAAGGTCTCAACTGTAACAGCAGTGTAACAATGCGGCTTATATGCAGGCATTGTCTATACCTTGGACTTGAATCAGTTGCCCATGATTAGGGGTCTAGTGCTATTCTAGATTCCTTGGCAGTAAGTGCCTGGTCAGGTGCCTATACAGAAGGCACTGAGCTTTTGAGCCATAGCTGCCAGTCTCGTGCATCCCAAATGGCACTTAAATGCCCCAGTTTAGCTAGCTGGTATAGCCACTGAAGTTGGGAGAGCTAAATTCACCTTCACTATTTTTTGCTCTCTACAGTTTCATTTTTTTATCCAATGGAAATGTTTGCAAATTTATTAGTATTTTTTAAAGTAAACAGTATAGGATTAGAAAGGTTCACAAAAAAATTAATAATGTTATTTCATGTTAGCAGTCATCAGCAGTGAAGATGACATTTTCTGCATGCATGGGTCAATGAGTGTAACACAAACTACTGAACTGTTGTTAAGTAAATACAAGCTACTGTGTCCATTGAATAAAGCAATATTGTCTGAGAAAAATTGTATGTTATTATGAGATTAAAATTACTAACATAATACATACTTGCAAGTGGTAAATTCATATTGTAAACAGACTTAATTATAAGGTTAAGACTAAAAAAACTCTAAAAACTCTTATATTTTAAATGTAGTGATATTTATTTTTCAGAAACAACCCCCCAACAGTGTAGCAAGAAATTTACCTATTAACTGGCCTCTTGTTACCTGTCAAGAGCTGGAATTTACTCTTGATGTTACATAGAACTCATAAACTCGTACCACAGACAAACCACTGAGCCCTGAATTATTTAGTATGCTGTAATTATTCTGCTCAATTTCCCTTCAACAGAAAACATTTGGATGCCCGAGAGTATGGTATGACCCAATAATGAAGTATAAAGGAGTTTACTTTTCTTCTGGTAGAGCTCAGAGGAAGAAAATTTTCTTTTTGAAAAAATACCATTACGTAAAACTGAAACATTTCCCTGTAACATGTAAATGAAGCAAGAAAATATACACTAATTACTAAATGCTTCTGTAGTGTGAAAATCATACAGTTTTGATATTATAATTTTGACACGTTATGCCTTTTAATATCCAGTTAACACAATAGAGTGCTGCATGTATATTTGCATTAACTTTGAACTGGGCTAATATGCCTAAGGGAATTAGCTTGTGCTATTTTAGTAGCATAAGCATCAACAAAGTGAAATGCTTCAATTTTGGGGGGAAGAAATATTGTTTTCAATAAGGTATTTTATGTGTATGAAGTTTTTTTCCCCAGGGAAAATAATAGCATAAATTTTGAAATGTCAGCTATTTATTTCAATTTTTTATTAAAGTAGTGACTTTTCTTCTAGAATAGACGCTTTTAATTTTACAGCAGAAAAAGGTGAAATGGAAATTCCTAGAATAAAATAGTGTCTCTGGCTTAAAAATAGCTAGCTTTTCAGATTGTTAGAGGATGCTGTAATATAGAGAAGAAAGTGAACAGCTTCACAGTCTGAAGATTATCTTGGAGATTGTGATTGTCCCCCACTATTGAATTCTTCCTTAGTACCTATTGAATCCTATTCTATATTTTAAAAATAGAAATATATCATCTAAAAAATCTCTATAAAAATAAATGTACCTTGAAAATGCAATTCCCAGTTCTTCGCATATCACTATTCAATATCCCCATTAAAGTAAAATAATTATATCTAAATAATTGTGTTTTTTAATTTCCACAGTTTATTTGTGAAACATGTCTAGCACAGTCTAAAATCTTAAGTCTAAAACTGGAAAAGTAATAAGCAAACCAGGAATGGAGGGCTGAGTGGCCACTCAGCAAGTCATAGCACTGAAACAGCCACACAACCTAACTCTTGACTAATAATGTTCCATAAGGATTTGGGGAATGAGTGGTGTAGTCATAGCAGGGTTATTGCTGATACCTGAGGAGGTCAAGACTAAGGTTATTGTGGTGGCAGGGACAGGACATTATGGGCATTTTTGATCCTTGGAAAGCATTTAGGGCTCAAATCCATAGGAAATGGAAAATCATTTTTATACTAATATTTTTAAATGCTTGTTTTTTCTGTAGTTCCATAAGGACATTCATTTAAAATACTTACATTACATGAAGTGTCTTGTCTCAAGTCATTCATTGCAGCGTGTAAACACTACAGACTTGTGTCTGCCTTTCAAGGATGTAGAGAAGTATCATCTCTGGTAGATGTCATTTTATTAACAGAAAGCTTTACTATTAATGTAGTAGACCATTAAAAAAAAAAGAAACAAAACCAGCCACTTTATTGTTGTCTGTTAATTAGTTCTATGGGTAAATCTGTAGTTTTGCCTGAATTCACGAAACTGTGTTCGTAGTAGAAGCCATTTGTCTGTATTAGTACTCCAGTAAAATTTAGCCATAACCTCCCAGAGAAGCGAATTGAAATATTCAGATTTTCTCAATCCTTGAACAACTTTGTTGACTGCTGATGGAATAAGCTCACAACAGTGAGTTTTTTGGATCCTGCAAAGATAGAGTTGGGGTTTAGTCTCACTGTCATATGGAAGTGATCTGAATTAAGAACCAATAGCAACCTGCAAATATAAACCCCACTTTTTCTAAAAAAAAATGCTTAGTTGCCAGTTTATACATTTGAGATGAAATATAGTAATGATACGGAAGAGTTTCACCTTTTATTCTGATAGATTCAACCCAATGTTTTTTATTTCACTCCTTACACAGCTCCTGCCTTGCTAATCAAGTATAGGAAATGGCACTAACCTGTCAAAGGAATGCTTACCTTACTTAACTCCTGAGGATAGCTAATAATCTGTAGAGAAACACCAAAAGCCCCCCTTAAATAGACGTCATATGAAGATTTGAATTTGAATATAAATCCTTTAGAAAGGATATTCTGGTGCAGTCTCAGGTGTAAGATATGCAAGAAGACCGAGTCTTTAAAGCATGGGGAAGACTCTGACAGGACATGAACTGAATGGAGAAGGAAACTGACAACTTATTAATATGAAGTGCCATCATTTTCACATCCTTTAAACAGATTTTATTGACCAATAGTTTAACTTGACTTAAGTTATGGGTGATTTGAAAGTACCTAACATATAGGCATTCCATGCCTTAATTTTTGATTATTCTTATAACTGTTGTCTAGACTGCTAATGCAGAGCAAAGTATCCCAATTTGTTTTTTTAGAGATGTCAAATATTAAAAACGTACTTCTATGTAGTCTTATGTTGGCTTGGAATAGGATAACACAGGACTCTAGCAGGAAGTCTTCCAGTGATCGCCAGCGAAATTTTCTAGCATGTTGGCCTGTGTCAAAACAGCATGGAGCGTATCTGAGACATGAAGATCTTGAGCAAAACTGCAGTGATGAGTAAATATGACAAACTGGCTCTAAGAAATCATCTCTGAGCTAGATGCCTACCATTTCCATTCTGTTTGCTTCTGCTTTGTGGGTATGTGCTAGGGAGACCAAAGTTAATTTGAAAGAAAATTACAAAAAAAAATAATCTTTCTAAGCAGGGTGTTTTGAGTAGCTACCAGTTGGAAGTATTCAGTCTTTTTATTATCCTGTTGAATTTCTAGGTGAAAGGGCTGCCGGAGTCATCCTTCAAAGAATTAGAACAGGGTGTTTGCCTTCTGTGCCTTCAGGCATGCCTAAGATAGTTTTCAACTTGCCTCTGTTTTCTGAGCTTTCATGTTTAAACAGTTAAACATGTGTTAAACAGTGTGCCAGAGAACATCTGTCCCTTATTCGTGCTTTCATTATTTTGTACTTTGATTGCATTAGAAATTTTACCGAATGACTCTGGAGATAATATTATCAATGTTAGCTGATATAACAGCTTGTTACTGTGGCCTCTTCTTGCTAGCAGTTCTTCCATGTACTTGCACTCCCATTTCTGAATCTGTCCCTACGTTTTAACAAATTCTGTCTTCTATATGGAACACCACTTTCAGAGATATTTTGTCAGCTGATATAACTGGGCTATATGCTAAAATACTGATTTCTTTAAATTCAGTAGCAAAATCTTTGGCTTATTTTCTTAGTTTTCTCATCACTAGCTTCTTTTCTGTTGTATGGAAATGAAAAAGGGAGACAACTCTCTTGAAAGCCCAAGAGCCAACTTACAATGGGTGAGGGAGAAAAGAATTTTAGGTGCTTAGGAGATACAGGTACTTGTAGTTCTCTGCACACGTTTGGGCCATTTCTTCTGAATCCTGAAACCACAGTCATTTTGTGGTGCAAGAGACTCATCCCTCAAGCATCTTCTACCTAGATCGTGATAAATGCAATTGTAAAGCAAATTGTTCTTGTATTAAGTCTCCTGTATTGAGTTGGTATGTTTTTTACAGCTAATAACAGTTTCTGGCGCACATGAATTTTAGGCTTGCTTGAAGCAGTGTTTAACATTCTTTTTGTGCTCCCCTTTTTTCCTGGTATTCTCCTTTCCCCCTTCACAAGGCAGCTTACTCTGAGAGGTGACTGAAGACAAAACTCCCACTTTGTATTACTGTGGCTCTATTTCACACAGTAAGTATCAGCAAGCAGCAACAGAAGGGCTACCCAACAAGCTGGAGGACAAAACAGGTGCTGAGGATACCCACAACCCAGTAGTACCTTCCTGAGCAGAGGGGAGTCCTGCTGCACCTGAACGCACCAGGGTCTCGGGTACTTCAACATAGTGGCTGTCAGCAGTTCCAGACAAGGCACAGGCATGAATCAAGTCCAGGGTCCATCCAGTGAGTCCAGACAGGAGATGAGGCCAGAAGTAAGACTAGACACAAGGATACAGAAAGATCCATCCACAGGACAGAACAACATAATTGAGGTAGGACTAGCTGCCCAGGTCTGAGCTTAAATAGAGCTCTTGGGACCTTTGGTGGAGGGGGGGGGATCCCAGGTGACTGTTGGTCAGGGCCATTAAGGCCAATTAGTGACACTTGATTCTCACAGGTTCTAAGAAGCTGGTGCCCTTTGACTCCAGCTGGAGCCTCATGTCTTCAGCAGTGTTCTGAAAAGTGTTTCTGAACAACAACAAAAAAAATCCTTTATTTTCATTCATGTAACTTGTCGTATAAAATGTAGATGAGATCTGTCATATTCAACCACCTTGACTGATAAACCTCATGAAATTAATGAGGAACAAATAAGGTGACTCAATCAAGATATTTTAATGTCATTAACTTTGCATTTATTTGATATATTCAGTACTGCATGGACAGGAAACTTTTTTTGTATGTGTCATTTTGTGGTGGTTCTAAGCTCTAAGCCATGAACACATCAGACAAATTGGCCATTTTCTTAGTTTCTAACTCCCTGGGGTGTGTCTATGTTATTAAGTATCTATGTTATATCTTAAAAATGGGGAGATAAATATGTAGGTATCTTCAAATGCTAGCTTGGTAATAAAAGAAGAAAGAAAGTAGTAACAACAAGGCAAGTATAGACACTTATAAAAAATCAGCATTATGTGAGCAAATAACTATGCTTTTGTTTCTGAAAGGGATTTTCTTGCCAAAAACTTCAGCTGGATGCAGTTTAATAACTTTTCATATCTATATGAATGATCTTGTTGCAAAATGTAGCTTTCATGCCAGGGTGTTGAAAAAGTACTTTTCAAGGATATGTCTGTGTGCAGTGGCCAATTTTTTTTTAAAGGACTTACTGTAATGAACATTAGTAACCTGTATTGTACGCTAGCCATTAACCACTTAATAAGTGGCCTATTGGTTAATCACAGTTTCACAGTCCTGTCTCAACAGTGTTAACAGTCCCCTTAATGCATGAGTGTTAGTGGTCCGTGAAGTACTAATTCATGCTGAGGCAATCCCATTTTGTATTTTCTTGGCTAGCACACTGTCCACTCAGGTGCCACTGTGTCGACAGCGCTGAAAATTGCTTTAACATGAGGTAGTCAGCTTCACTTACGACTGAAAGCAAAAGGAATTCTGGAAGCTTTCAGGTCAGCTGACCGTGCAAAGATGTGCCAAGATGTACAAAGATGACCAGCCAACGTGGTCTGACTGGAGTAATTTGTGGTTAGTATGTCTTCCTATGTTTCCCTGTGTCTGTAAACCATGATAGCTGAAAAAATAACAGCTTGGGGAAATTAACTTAAGAGTTGCTTTTGCAATTGCTGCAGAATGCCAAGGCAGGAAAGTTTGTGCCTGATTAGCTTATGTAATAAGCAAAGCAGAGAATTGCCTAGCTGGAGGAACCAAAAAAGCAGAATGCAGAGGAGTTTTACATTTCTGATAGCAGTGACTGCAGACAGCACAGGCTCAGGCATGGCAATAAGTCACTTCTCTCATGCACTCTCTTCTTTAAGTAGCTTAGTGAAGGTCTCTCATCCAGTAAAAAAACAAGGGTTGAGGGTTTTTTGCCTTAGACTTCTTCTGACAATGGGGTCAAGAAAGGATGAAGACAGACATGGGAGAAGGGGTGCTAGGAAGGATATAGAGGCCAATGAGCTGCAGCACTCCTTATTTTGTCCGCTTCCTGTCCCCTGTCCCTCAGCACTATATTGCCTTCCAAAGGTTGGGTATATGCCCTTTGCATTGTCAGAGGTCAAGGAAGTGCAGTGGTGGTGAGGAGAGAAGCAACACACCATAGTTATGTGTCATGAGACCTGATAGTTACTTTCAGTACTAATTATTTGCTTTTCTGAAGTTAAAGTTCGAAAGTCTGAAGCATGCCAACACTGTTGTAGATACATTCCTTCAAGACTTTCGAAAGACATATTGGGTGAGTTACACTGAATTTGATAAAATTCAAGCAAATACTTGCATGTTAAAACAAACACTAAAGCAAGCATTGTCCAGTAGTAAACACACTGTGATATTTAAAATATTGTCATGTTTTTTAATTTTGGAGAGATACGTTAGCTAAGTCCAGATCCCAAGAAACATGGAACAGTTTAAAATTCACATTTAGTCTTTTTTGTAAGCACCTTCCCTTCTTCTTGACTCTCAGAATTTTGATTTATCTGTAAGACCTCTGAAGTTAGTATGATTTTTGAATAGAAATCATAGTAAAATAAAGCAATATCAAAAAACTTTACCTTGAAAGTTTTTTCTTTATGTCCAGTTGGGATTAGCCTATCTTTCCTGCAATTAAGGGAAGATGATCCCTCATCTTAGAACTTGTATTTCTCTCTTTAGTCCAATTTCAGTATGTTTAGGTACCGGACTCTGGTCTTCATGTTGGTATATTGGATGACTCATCAACAGCTCAGAATACTTGGACAAAAATTTGCTTACCCCTATTCCTCTCTGCTGTGTGTGAAGGATATTAGAATATTTTCAGTAGATGTGTTGTTCCTTTGTTGTTGACTGTCAGTGTTTAATCATAATGCATGTGGTAAAATTTGCCTTATTTATATATTTCAAAACAAGGGGTTTTTTTTGAAGAAGATGCAAAGGAACCTTTTAGTTTTTTCTTCTCAATATAAATAAATTTCTCTACTAACGAGATTTATGTTTTCTTTTAAGCTTGTAAAGTGTATCTGTGTTGCTCCTGACTTAGAGCAGGGTATTTTTTGTGATACACCAACAGTTACAGATTTATCTCATTTGATTTCTGTCAGTGTTCTTTTAATTAAAAGCCCTATTTGTAGAAAATGTTGGAAGATGTCAAACTTGTTTGACATATGTAAAAATTCTATAGTTTATCTAGTCCTATGAAAGAAAACATAAGAACAAGTGCTTTTAAGCCTAAGAGAACAGTAGCAATGCCAGATAAAATCAGCAATGCCACGTAAAAACATTGGGATATTTTAAAATCTGCATATAGAACGTGAATTAGAATGCCATGCAACGCTTCAGTTGCCCCTGAACGTTGGATAATGTTAGCCTGCTTTCTGGCAGTTTGTTTACCTGCCTGCCTGAGGCTTGGAGCTGCTGCACTCACTGCCTAGTATCTGCATAAGGTGAAAACTTCCCAGGTTTCTGGACATACGAGGTTTCCAGGTTCCTGTGCTTCTTAGCTGTCAAGACTCCAAAGATTTGTGTCAGGGTGTTAAGAAACTTCTACTTTTATTTCTCCCAAAAGAGGCAGTGGGAGGGTTGCTTTTTCTTTTTAATGCATTCCCTCCCTTATGCATTCTCACGTTGGTCTCCCAGCAAATATTTTCAATATTATACTTGCTTTTCAACTCAAAAAAACACAGATTTATTCATAGGTAGGGATGGTTCTTGCACAAGTTAAGTCATGTACAGGAACAGCAGAATGAGGATTTTGTGGTGCTGCACATCAGCCCAGATAGAAGCATTGTCTGGAGGCTGCAGGACCGTGATGTGCGTGACCACAACATGCACAGGAGCCTTGATGGTAGGAAATGTATTCAGCTGCTGTGTGGAACAGACTGTAGAATCTGATCAGCACTCAAGTGTTATATTGGAAAAAATGATCAGTGACGATAACAAGCTCTAAATCTTAAAAGTATAAATCTCAAAACTTTCTTAACAGAAATGTCAAGAGGCATGTCTTTGCCAAATAGTTTGCTTACATACAAGTCAGAGATGTCTCTTTCTGTCCTTTTTACTGGTACATAGGCTTAACACAAGGCAGCATCAATCCTATACAAACTTAATCACTTGTAGTATGTATGTACACTTCTGTGTAAATACAGTTGTAGCCCATATATTCATATATGAACACATTTTCTTCTGAACTTCTTTCCAGAGATGATTTCTTTCTGCTTCTGGCATGGCAAAAGCATCTAAGTATCACCTGCTTTCTTTTAATCTTTAAAAAAGGCAGCATTATTAGCAAATAAAAGGCCTGGTATCCTTGCAGCTAAAAGGATTCCAGGTTTTGAATAAAGAAATTAGTGCCCTCTCTATTTATTGTTGAAATTATTAATGTGTTAAAGATTTTTTGTCTTTTATAGGACTTCTTTCTTGTTGCCAGAAACATTTTGGTCTGCATATGAAATATTCCCTCCCTCAATTTAAGGGTCTTCTTACTCTATAGGTCATTTGTTTTACACCTGTCTGTGACATAGGTTAATAAGTTATATATTTAAAAGCTTTTCTGTTCTAAAAATTCTTATTGTAGTATTTTAAATTAATTTTTATAATGGTGATTTGACTTTGGTTTAAACACCGAGTTTCAACTCTTGTCATTTGTTTAAAGTTGTCATACAGTCCCTGGTGGAATTATTCTGGGAAAGTATGTTTCTTAGGTATTATTTTCAAAATCAGAAGCATGTCTTCCTCCAAAACAAAAGCACAGTCATCCATACAGCAACTTGAAATCACAAATGAAGAGATGTTACTGATAATGTTTTGAACTGGGTGTTTGCTGATCCGAGAAAGAAACAATGCAACAAAACAGACAAGATGCTGAAGCCTGATATGATCATGGAAAGTACCTAAGGAGAAACAAAAAACATGAAAGAAATGTTAACACTGGAAGAGATGACTGAGGGCTTTGAACTGTGAAGCAGATGAAAGTGTATGGAAAAATACGTGACTACTATCTGTTTTTATTCTTACCCCAGTAACCTTACAGATCTTGAATTTTGGCAGGTCACCTAGACCGTATTGATGCATACAGAGGAGATTACTTTTAGTCCTGAGATAAAACTCCTCCTGTTTTTGAATAAATTACAAAGCATGAGACAGGGAGGGGCCCCAAGAAGTCATCTAGTACATCTTCACTTTAAAAGAAATTCATTTGTAAATAAAGTATTCCTGATATTTATCTCAGCAACAGGTACAGCTTACAAAAACAACATACACAAGCAATCCTTGTGCCCATGTGAAGATACATGTGAACGCGCATCATGACTGGATCGCTGCTTTTTTGAGTCACAGTGTGATGTTCTCCTGTAAGTCTATAACAACCTATTGGAAATACCCCGGCAAGAAGCTTAGGGCACATCTGAGCTAAAGCTTTTTTTAAAAGCTTCCAACAACATGTATTTCACAGCTTCCTCAGCAGTCTGCCAGTTTCTGTCAGTGTGTGAAAGTGTTTCATAATACCCTGCTGCCTCTTCTGTCATCTTGAAAATAGTGTTTGGTTCAGTGTTGAGGCACTGAGAGCTCTTCACCCCGAGTTACCTTCTATGCTACTGTTTTGCTGCTCATGAAAGCGTGTGCTCATACTGTAGCTTTGCAGGTCCAGGGCAGAATGAAGAGATACCCATGTGAAAATGAAGTCCTTTTAAGGAGGACTTTTACTTCACTGTTCTGTGGGCATTAATTTAGCTGCAACTCAAAGCACCCGGCTTTGAAAGCTTTGTCATTAGTAGAAAGAGACAGGCACTTTCAGAGGCAGCTTGCATGCTTAATTAGGTGGGTGATATGTGCTATTACTGCTAGAGGTCATTAAAATTACCTTTTAGCATTTTCGGTTATATCTTCATGGACAACTGCAAACATAGCTGAATTTGTCTCTCTGTGCTCTGAGTTGTCTGGAAGCGATGTAACCATGTTAGCCTTGCAGAAAGAACAAACTTTTGTGCAGGTCAAATTATCTTGGCCACTGTGCTTGGAGCTTGCTTTACATGACCTGCTGGAGAATGAACAGTGTTGGTCTGCTCTTACCTACTTTGGAAAACATGTCCTTTGGTTTAATCACAGTAACCAATAAACCCTCCTCTTCAAAAAGGTGCTGATTAGGTATTTTTCTGTTTGTGTAAGTACAATTCATTCCTTCTTGCATTTAGTTCTTTACATGTTTTCAGTCCACTTGTACTGGTAGCTAAAAAAAGTACTGGTAGATAAAGAAGTACTGGTAGTTCCACCATTGATGGGCAGAAATTTATTAGTATATCTTTTGTTCCTTAAACCAGAGATTAAATTACAATTTTGAACTGAACTAGAAACAAGAGAGGTGCCATTCCTTTTCTAGGGCTTTTAATAAATATCAAGGATGGACATTTAGATGGAGTGAAGTGGAATACAATTTGCTGCCTGTAAACATGTGGAAGTGAATAAGCTACTGACTTTTAATTGTGCAGCCAGGAATAGAATTGTTGTCTTGTGCTCTTCATGATTTTAACTTTTTCTGAAGAATGAATGCTGGGAAGGAATTGAATGTAGAGAGAAAAAGGCTGAGGAAGAAAGGAGGAAATAACAGGCAGACGGTGTTCTGTAATTTATCTCCATAGTAAGAATAAAGCCAGATAGGTGACCAGATATTTGTCTGAGCTTCTGGGAGATCTCTAATATTATGCTTATTATTAGAAAATAATTATATTAAAGCAGTTTTAAAAATTAACAGTGCCCTGGGCTGCATTAGGAGAGGTGTTGCCAGCAGGTCAAGGGAGGTGATCCTTCCCCTCTCCTCAGCGCTGGTGAGGCCACATCTGCAGTAGTGTGTCCAGTTATGGGCACCCAGTACTGGGAGTCTTTGAAATACTAGAGAGAGTTCAGTACAACATGAGGATCATTATGGGACTAGAACATCTCTCCTCTGAGGAAAGGCTGAGTGAACTGGGACTGTTGAACCTGGAGAAGAAAAGACTCAAGGGGGATCCCTTCACTGTGTACAAATACCTGATGGCAGGGTGTAAAGAAGGTGGAGCCAGGCTATTTCCAGTGGTAACCAGTGACAGGACAAGAGGCAATGTTGTTGCATTTTCACAAACCGAAACACAGGAACTTCCTTCTGAACATCAGGAAAAACTTTTTTACTGTGAGGATGACTGAGCACTAGTACAGGTTGCCTGGAGCGGTGTGAGGTCTCCCTCCTTGGAGATATTCAAAAACCATCTGGGCAGCTGGCTCTAGACATCTTTGCTGGAGTAGAAGGGTTGGACCAGAAGATGTCCAGAGGTCCCTTCCAGCCTCAACAGTTCTGTGATTAGAAGTCCGACTCCTGCTGTTTTGTAAAATTCTGTGAGTTGAAACAGTAGAGAAGAAAGCGAGTACCAGTAACATTCAGAAATGCTACCATCTTGTGGTGCCTGAAATGACTGAATATACTGATAGCACTCTGACAGTCAACACTTTACCCACACAGTATATAGTAACATGTAGCATCTACATTTCTGCTAAAACAAGCTTTCAAACTAGTTTTGTGATGCCTTAGTACAATTGTAGTAATTTCTTTCAGTAGATTATGGTGTTTTGGTTTTGAAATGAAGAAAACGTTTAATTACTTTGCAATCAATTATTTAAAAGATTATAAATGCTCTATGACTTAGTGGCATATAAAAGATTTGTTTATGAAACAAAAGGCAGTGCTGAAGAGTTCTGTGACCCTCAGAAAGACCCTCAAAGCAGAATAAAAAGATTCTTTGGTTTGGAGAGCTTACAACTGATGTGTTCCTTTTAAGTTTATATGATAATACGAATGTAGGGACTTGATAGTGTCTTATGTCTTGTATGATGCTTGGTAAAGGTTTTGTCTCCATTGATTTCATACTTCCACCAGCATGCCTTGGTGTCAAATGACATCTAACCATTCTAAGTGTCACTGCCCCTGGCACTAAGTATTATGCCTTTATCTGTTTACATTATTGTTCTCAGTTACTGGAGAGATTTTCTTTATTTCATTAGAGAAGATAATTAAAAATGTATTTTACAAAAAATACATCGTTTGAGGTTCTTGATTACAATACATAGAAAATTAAGCCAAAAGCTTCTAATATTACAGCTACATATGATTTATAGTTAATATAAAATTATTGTGCTGGCTGTTTGTTTCACTTGCTTAACGTGCAGAATAATTTATTGAAAGCAGAATACTGTATTAGGTGCAGTATTTATCTTTTAAATGCATTATTATATCTACAAAACGGTGTTATATCAGAAACCTTTTCCATAGCTTCACAAACACAAAATCATACCTACTTTCTAAAAATGACTGTCACCTGTAGACCCTGAAATATTTTTATTGAAATTAGTAAATGATGATAACAAGTTAATATGAAACAATAATAGTAAGTTTATATGAATAGTGTAATGAATGTTATTGTTCTTTTAAAATCAGGCTATGAATAAGTTATATGGCATCAAGTGTCTGTGAAACTTTTTTTTTGATATATTGTATGAATACTTCCAGTTATATTTTATATTTACTGTCAGTTCTATTATGTAACTTTTTTTTTTTTTCTGGTTGGCATATGTGCAAGTGAATAAGCTATTGACTTTTAATTGTGCATCCAGCGATAGAATTATTGTCTTTATTATTATTAGTCTTCTTTATCTTAACTTTTTCTGAAGGATGAATGCTGGGAAGGAATTGAATGTAGAGAGTAAGAGGGTGAGGGAGAAAGGAGGAAATAACAGACAAATAGTGTTCTGTAGTACATCTCCATAATAAAAATAAAGCCAGATTCGTTACCAGACTTTTGCCTGAGCTTTTGGGAGCTCTCTAAATGTTGCAAACTTAATTGGGTGTATTGGTATCAGCAGTTATATAGTCCTCATAAAACTTAATGGGAGAGATATTTAGGGGGTGCATGGGTGTGTATTTATATAAAACTTTAGATGGTAGGAAAAATACAAATATTTTGTTTACAGTAGCCAGTTCAGAGCTGTCTCCATACAATGTCATGATCTGAAAATTATTGATACCCAGAAACTGAGAGGTCCAAGCTAGCAAGAAGTTCATTGCCTCAGTCAAAGGAGATATTTGGGTGACAGTCACATGTTGAATTCAGACCACTGGAATTTCTTGGGCCCTCCTCAAAGCCATATTGTGTTCAGTATTCTTCCTAGTCCACGAGCAGCCAATGCTTAAGAGTGAGAACCTGGGAGAATGTTTTTTTCAGGGAGCTCTGCTTATCTTACTCCAAGCTTGGAAACCTTGTATCTCATGGGAGATGTCAATGTGCCATAGGTGTATGTAGTATGCTGGATGTAGTATGCTGTCCAGTTCTGTACACTTGTTTTATTTACCAGCTTCCAGATCTCAAGCAGCCCACTTCCAGAAGCTGTGTCAGGTCTTGTCATGCACTTCCCGTAACTTGGAATGGCAGAGGCACTGTTACAGATCTTGGGAGGGTTAGAGGCATCACCAAGGGTTACAGGCATTTATGATCATAACTGAGTTTGTTTGTTAGTCAAATTGTTTCTTATATTAGATAATGAGCTTTTGTGGGGTGCAGCTGGCTTGTTTTCTGTGCTTCTACAATAAACCAGTAGTGTTTTGGTCAGTTATCATGTTTCAATGCATTACAGCAGTAGTAGCAGTATTAGTAGTGGTAGTAATAGCACCTATTGAAAACTAAGAAAAAATTAATCTCATGTTTGGGAAAAAACTCACTCTGCAAGTCTGTAAAATGGGCTCCATATGGGGTAAGAATTAGCTTGATACAATAGCTATTTTACTCATCCAGACAAAAGAGCATATGAATTCAGGGAAATATATGGTAGAGAGGTTTTCCCTCACATAAATTTGGATTTGTTTGATTTTTAAAAGTAATCAGATATGTACAGTCAAAGAAAGTACATCCAACAGGTGTGCTAATATTATGTTCTCTGATCTGCTTCTGCCTGTGAAAATTATAGCAACTTTAAAAAGCTTCTAGGTGTTCACTTCCAGCAAAAGCTGGCAGTTACAGTTATTTCTGTCCTCTTTTCATGGGAACTCTATTTCAGGAATATGACAATTGGTAAGTAAAGGAAGAGGTCAAGTGCCAGCAGGGATGAGTTTTTGCAAATTGTTTGATCTATGTTAGTTCTGGCGCAAATTGTAAAAAACGATGACTACTAAATACTACAACTGTATTTTGACATTGAATATTTATTTTCCATAAAAGTCTGAAATTAAACATCACCAAAAATAAACATTACAATTAAATATTGCAATTAAATATTACATAGTATAATTAACAAACATTGAACTGAAGTCTACATGCAGTGCTTGTGCAGTATTTTGCTTATGTTTCTGACTGCCCATTTTATATTAAGCAGAATCAGTGTTATGATCTAAAGGAGTAAAATATACAACTAAGTTAAGATACTGGTGGCTTAAACAAAAATAATTTGAATCAGTGAGAAACGTAAAATAAAAATTTGCATGCGTGAGCCCTGGAAGTGAAATAAGCAGAAGCAGTACAGCTTACACAATGCACATAACTGATGTGGCTCTGTCCTATGAAGAGACAAATTCTGTCACAGTAAGACTAATTCAATTATCTTGTGTTTCAGAACAAATAATACATAATGGATTTTGCTGAAATAATTGCAGGAGTATATTTGAAATTTATTTTCTGTATTGTAGAGTAATTTTGTTGTATGCTTTATAAACATATTTCACCAGACACCACATTCTTGTATATCTCTTTTGTCAAAGGAATATAGGAATGTGCAGGTTCATGCATGAAATACAGGGGTTCAGATATAATTTCTGGATTAAATCCTTCATTCACCAGATCCATTTTCTGATGCTTGAAAGTTGCAGTAATTTGCATAACATCCTAAAAAAGAAATAATTCAAGTAAAGTGCAATATACTATTTCAGCCTATATCTGTGAAAATATGATGCAGTTACGGAATAAAATGGATCATACAATTTTACTCTAGAATGTCTTCAGTTAAACAGGATGATCTGATTTACAGATGCAGTGAAATGTAAATCTAAATGTGGCTTTTATTATTCATTTCTCTATCAAAGCCACATGTAACCTTGCAATTTTCTGTTTCAAAATAAGCATTTTCTTTAACTTTCATTAGTGCAACTGATCACAAAATCTGTAGTGTATGGGACACTTGGTGACATTCTGCAGAGAGCTTGCTGATTTTAAGGTACTTGATCTCTGATTTCCAACTGCTAACCTTCATTTAAGACATTAAATACAAATATGTTAAATGCCTTCCTGTGTTATTTTTCTGTGTAAGAAGTTGCTGTACAGCAGTTATTCAAATGCCAATTCAGGAACAAGTTGGTCTGCACACCATAGTCAGTGTGTGAGAGCAGAAGTCGTATATAAAATAATCTCATTTAAAATGTGGCTCACGTTAAGGGAAAAGTCTTAAACATACCATTCTCAAGCATTCTTATTACAGTATTTTCAATGTAGTCAACATTTTCTTTTAATTCTCATGCTGAAACAGGCCACTTTTCAGCTCTTACTTGTTTTTGTCTCTTGATCTGTAACATGCCTGATTTCTTCTTCACACTGCTACTCCATTTCCAGAACTCCCAGATCATATAGTCTTTGGCTTCTGAGCTACGACTGCTGGTAAGTTTGCCAGTTCATTCTCTCTTTTGGCAGCCCTTATGATAGGAACTACACTTAGACCACCAAGTCATTTCACACAGACAGCAAATAGCTGCCAGATGGCAATAATGTTCAATTATTACCAAGCAGGATTGCTTCAAATTGAATAGGTAGCATGAATTTGTCTTGGTGATTATTTAAGAAGTTGCAATAAGATTAAAAGTTTAATAAAGACAGATATTGAAGTCTTTCAATGTGTGTTATGAATACAGATTGCTGAGGTTTTCTGTTTAAGTGATCCCCTGATGTTATTTTAATAAAGTCAGGTTTTTCTACATGGAAATATGAGTCCTGAAAAAAAGCCCCCCAAAACAAAAACAAAACAGAGTACAAATTGTGCAAAACTGAAATCACTCCCTGAATGCTGTTAGAAACCTCTTCCTAATAACTTTCTGCAAACAGGAAATTAAGTTAGCAAAACTAAAGTGAAAAAGCTATCTCAGAGCCTTGGAGTAGCCTGGTTCTTTGCATCATTGTCCCTGGGCCTCTGTTCTTCTTCTAGAGTCAAGTCAGACAGGTTGAGAACAACTCTCAGTCTGCCTGGTTTTCACAAAATCAGTCAACCGTGGTTACAAGTCATATTAGACAGTGCGTACATATGGACTGCTGAAAAATTTTCAAGGTTGATTTTATCTTAAATCCAATTTTGCATGAGAATTTAGTATTTTCGTTTGTCACACTTCATTAGGATGAACTCTTTCTCAAGACTCATCTTTTTTTTCAGAAGGGACTTAATTTTCTGTCCATTCAGAACACTGTGAGTTCAGAATTCATCCTATTATCCTCCCCTAAGATGTTTTTTAAAGAAACAACATGTTTCTTATAATTTTGATTTTTTTATAAAATTGGTTTTATGTCCTTTAATAAGAATTTACACATGTGTAAATGTTCATTAATTAGTACTGATAATATCTCTGGTACTAAGCTCCCTTCAATTATCTAAAAAAAACTTTAGTCAGAGAATATATATATGCAAACAGATTTAATGAGTTCCACATATATAGATCCTAGAGCTCCATACAGATTTTCTCCATCTAGTGGAACCATAAAGACAAGTCTGTTCCCAAGGTTTTGCCCAGAAGAGGGCACTGCTGTCCTGAGGCACCATACCTAGTATAACCTATGCTAAATGCATGTGAAGATACATTTACTTAATACAGTAACCTATTGGTGAAAATAGTTGTCGTCAATTCTTTAAACTCTCTTAAAAATTTCACCTCTCTCTAAATGTAGACATTCTTTTTCTCCCCTTCCTCTGCAGTCTCTCTCTGTTACATTCCCATCTTGTTCTCAATCAAATTTGTGCCTTTCAGACAGTTTGTCAATATTTAGGGAGAGGTAAAACTGCTGAATGCCTCTCGGGATCTCCTAACAGCAGAAAACTATCTGCTACACGCTTTCAGAAGATGTAATGCGGGGACCTCTCCTGCTCTTTGCAGTTCATGCTCTTCTGTTCTGTTGCAGAATGTCAACCTGCAGGCAGGTGTAATCCTTGCACTTCTAAGGTACACGTTTAAAAAGAATTGTATCCCTGTTCTGCTTTTATACTTTAAAGCACGTGGGTACATTTTAATTCTCAGATTATGAGATCTTCACTGTAAAGTATTTATCTTACTATCTGTTGCAAAGAACATGCTATTTCTTTGATGCTTGGTCAGTAGCAGTGAATAATAATCACTTCAAAACCAACCATATTAGGAAAAGGTTTTAAATGCATCATGTCATCCTTTTATAAGAGGGCACTGTTATGTGTAATATTACCCACATGCATCTGCTTAGTCATCCCTTGGCTGGAAGAACACACTTGCTAAAGATGAAGAGCTTTGAAAAAAACCCCAACTTTGCCAAGTTATTAATCACAACGAGGATTTTTTAGGTATGAATGGATCCTTAAAGCGAAATATAATTCATCAAATATTTGCTTAACTTCATAATTATAATAGGAACCATAATTCAGACTAGTATTACCTTTTGTGTTTCAATTCTTGACACTGTTTGTAAATTACTTTGGGCATTCCACAATTGTAGAGACCGATTTTCAGATCAGACAGAAGATAAATACAAGTAGGAGGCTATAGATTGTCTTACCATGATTCTCACAAAGCGTGGTTGGGCATAACTTGGAAGGAATTCCACAACATGCTTGTAAAGTCTTTCTCCATTAAAGGGTTGGTTAGGTTTAAGCACAATAGCGGCCATCCCTGTTCTTCCTTCATAGTCTAAAATAATTTTAAAATAATATGACAAGTAAGAGTGTATATGAGTCTTGTATGAAATTTGGAGAGATTTAGTATTGGTCAGAGCAAATATTTTGATACTGTGAAATACGAAAATCGCAGTGCTGTTTTCAGCACTCTTCCCAAGACAGATTAGTGACAAATAGGGGAAATGCCTCTTAGAAAATTACAAGCAGTAAATTACATTTGACATGAAAACAGAAACAAAACCCTTTTAAAAAAGGTGTAATGAACATAGTTCCTGCTTTCTCTTTATTCAAACACAAGTAAAAAATTCCAAACAGAGAACACATCTAGATTAGAAGACATGAGCTGCCACCGTTAAATCTGTCCAGAATGAAAGGGCAGCCTTGAGGTGTGGCCAAGGCACTGGAAAGATAAAATATGGGTGTTGCCTTTTAATTAAAATTAACTTGCAGTTGTTTTACTGGTAATATGCTGTATAGGTTTTTTTTTGGCAATATTTGAGGCTCAAGTTAATTCAGAAATATGGAAGACTATGCTATTTAGATTTTATTAACACTACAACCAAGAATGAATGTGATGCTTAAGCTCTTGAGGTTTTGTTTTGATGTTCTGTTCACTGCCTGAGATTGCAATAGCCCTTCAAGGAGTTCTTGTCAGCTCTAACTGTAGATGAGTAGGAGATATGCTTTCCAAGTGAAGTTACAATTTTATTTGCATTCCCTTGAGGATGCCATTTCTTAAAAATGGCATTTAAGAGCCAATTGCTGATCAACCATTCAAAGTATGGCCTTTTGTTCATTTTATTTTCATATATCCTCTTTCTTTGAATCCATTGTTCCTCACGTCTCTCAGTGCTAAGTAGCAGCTTGTCTCTTGATAGCTTCTTCATGTGACTAGCTTTTTTTAATACTGTTTGCCTTCATCCAAAGGAAACATAGAACAGCTATTCAGCACCACAAGAAAGTTTGCCTTCCTCAACCCATTCATTCAATGGATGCATCTTCTAAGCAGCTTTCCACCTCATCTTGTAATTTAGTTGGTACAATTTTTCAGCGTGGTATTATATATTTTTATGAAGTACCACATGTAATGGGAAACATTCCAATTATGAAATAATATATGTCTTCTAGGACTGTACTTACAAGATAGTGACAGGTGTTTTCAGACATGTCATCTTTTAATATGCCCCCTGTGTTACCATTTTTCAGATGAAAGCCTGTAGCCTAAGAGAAATATTCTGTAGTTTGTTACTTTGTACGTCTTACATCTGTGTTACAACCTTTAATTCATCCCAATGTTTCTGCCATTCCTTACAAAATTTCAGCATGTCATGTTTATTAAATACACCATTTTATGAAACTGAAATTTCAAAGCAGTCTGGGAAAGCCTGAATTGCCAAGTTGACTCCATTTATTTCCTTACATGTAGGTATGCATTCTGTTGCAAGAACAGAAAGGACAGAGTATGAAATTACTGTTTTCATTTTATGTTCTTGAACTATAGGGAATGTCTTACTTTTTACGCTTACACCATAAACGTTAACTTCTTGGACAAAATCCATCATCCCAATGATCTCTGCAACTTCTACAGTGGCAACATTTTCTCCTTTCCACCTGTTGAGCATATTTTTTAAAATAACAGATATTAGCTAACAAATCTTTATTCTACACATGGCTATATACAATGGAGCACTACTTTTAATGAGGTCTGCTCTTATTCTTAATAGTGTAGATAGATAAATCCTTTTCTGATTTAGTGCCATCTCATTTGAGACCCCAAGCTTAAAAGAAATGGAAGTGTCATTTGACTCAAATTTGAAAAATTCTACTGTGTTGGTGTGAGCTTTGGTGGACTTTGATTGCAATCCTTAATTTTTCTATTAAAATGAAATTCATATTCATCAGGTTCAAGTCTGACTTGTGTCATCCAGTACTGTATGTGTATGATTTCTTCCAAGTTCACTGGATTTACTGTTAACTCTGTACTATACCTGAAAGTGTCTCCCACCCGATCACTGAAGTAGAGGAAGCCATCCTCATCCCTCACTAGGAGATCTCCTGTGTTAAAATACACATCTCCTTTCACAAACACATCACGCAGGAGTTTCTGTTCTGAGGCTTCATTATTTCCAGCATATCCAGAAAACGGGGCATCTTGAGTAACTCGGGCAACTAGAAGACCAGGTTTACCTGCAGGCCATGCAAAGGGGATGCAAAAAAACATATTTACAGTGAGCTATTTAGAATGTAAAGTATCATATTAAAAATCTTATGGAAAGCCCCATCTGTTTTACTCATCTTATTGCTACATTTCCATAACTATTTCCTGAACAGCAGAAGTAGGTGAGTGGAAAAGGGAACATAATTTTGCTTCCTTCTCGTCTGAAAAGCTAGAGCTTTTTGGAGTACATTGTACCTCACTTACCCTGAAAAAAGCATTTGCCTGATGAAAGGATGACTATTCTGTCATTTGAAGAGGATGCTGGTAGGCAAACAATACACATGGGCACAAAACACAGCACCTAGCTTCTTGTGCTTTAAGTTTTCCTGGAGGACAGGATTGCTACTACTCTCAACTCTTGCTGGTGTGGAAACACAAATTGTAAGACATAATGTGCCTGGGCCTCTGCAAGTCAAGGAGTCCCTGGAGTCTGCAGCATACTCCTACTGGGCATCACTCATTGTTGCTGACAGTAAAAGTCCCATTTATATCAAGGGCAAAACTTCCATTGACTTCACTGGAATTTGCTCAAGTTACCCTTCTAAAATGCTTTCTTATTTTCTGTATCTATGGTAAGGCACTGGCTTATTTCTCAGTCTGCTCCTGACGTTAAAAGACGTTTCCATCTTCTAAAGATTTTTATTGGTTTTCCATCAACAGAGATATGGAGATGTTTTCAAACAAATAATTTTCTTCATAGCTGTGTATCTGCCTCTTATATTAAATCCTCTCTTTTTTTTTTTTTAACTCTAATGTGGAAAGTGAAATGAAAGCTTATGTTACCATTCAGAAGAGGAGCTGGTTTCACTGCAAATAGGAGGCATGCTTTATACCAAAAGAAAAAACAAACCAAAAATGTTGAATTTAAAAAAAGAGTTGTCCTAACCCCCATTCAA
>VZSZ01005880.1:78678-103436 GCA_013398815.1 Ibidorhyncha struthersii | reverse complement strand
TGAGTGATGCCTTCAGAGTTATTTACATAATATGTGTAACAACCTGCAAAATTTTTCTAGTAGTGTCATGAAGCTGGGCATTTTATCAATTTCACTGAGAAACCAAGAATTTATGTCCAGTTTATAATGTAACTGTAGTGAGGAAGCAAGCTTTTTTAAAGAAAAAAATACTAATTGGTTTGCTTGATAGAGATATTATCAGCAAATAATGTATTATCAGAAATAATTAATATTGGTACTTTGGTTTTCAGTACTACTACCAGAATATAATATATTACCAGAAATAACTAATAGTAATTGCTGCTTTGATGACCAGTACTACTACGTGTCATTGAGATCTAACATGAGCATGAAAAATATAGCTGTACAAGCCTCTTTTTTGTCCTCTGTGTCCTGGTTTGAATTTTACCTCAGTGATAGTTGAATCTACATGCTAAAACTAGTAATGTTAAAGACCTTTTTCCCAGAATTGTTAGCACTGACACACATGGATTCATGTATGCATACACAGACACACAGATATTTAATGTGACTTTAGTAAAATGCAGTGCTCTGTCTTTTGTGAGAGTTGGTTTCCAGGATTTTTCTCAAAGATACTCTCAGCTGGGAGGCCATCCTATTTTCAGTCTGGGATCTTCAGCTCTTTGAGTAGGAGTATTCCATTATAAGTACAAGTTTGGAGATCCTATGCAACTCTAGGTACAAAACAGTTAAATCTGTTTTGGTCACTAAATGTAAAAATATGAAAATTATTATCCAAATTTTGAAATAGTACTGTTCTTCATCAGAACTTTAAATTTGGAAATAAGACAGCATCTGTAAACATCTGGTCTCAGAACACAGCATATCTAGGAATTACTGTGTCCATTTTATTTAGAAAAAAAAGCAGCACTAAGAAATCTGATTTGTTCAGGAATATGAACAAGTTTTAACAGGTGAGAATAAAAACATTCTGAGCCCTGAAAATTGTTTATGTTCGTATATTATTGCATTTTGGATATATTATCAATATTTGGATATGTTATTGGGTATAATAGCAATAGATTTGAATCTACTGGTAATATATTTTTCCTGTGTCATTTTCAAGTTCCAAGTCTATGTCAGGTACCTGTTGCTCACAGAACCGAAAGTTAGTCTTTGCCCCAAAATATCACCATCTAAGTTGAGACATCTGCTAGTTAATAGATAACTTAACATTTTTCCTTACCTATGGGTGCTTTCTTACACCTTCCATTTTCATCCTTCATAAGTTCTTGTTTCCAAACATCATATTTCAACAACTCAAAAGAATGTAGGAACTAAATAAAAAAGTGCATAGGCATAGTTAAAAACCTCACTGTCTTGTTCACTTTCCAGTTGTTCTGATTGAAATTGCTTTGAAGTAATGGATAGTACCCTATTGAATTTGGAAGATTTGGAACAGCTTGGAATATACTGACAGTATTCTGAGAAGCAATTGTCAGAAAGTGTTCATACCATAGTAAGCAACACTAAGTATACACATATAGATGAAATGTTCATCTCCTTTATCAATACAAAGAAATCCATTGTTTTAGAGTGTGGTCAGATTAAAATAATTTCTATAAAGTGAAACTGTGCTTTTAATCAAATTGTCACTTTTGCTTTAAAACTACTATCCATTTATAAGTAAAGGCTTAACATTACTGGAATGCAAATCAAGAAGATTCTCTGACAAAAAGTCCAAATTAAGTTTACAGACATGTAAAAAATTACTCCAGCCAGATCCAAGTGGGAACTTACAGCTCAATAGTTTGATTTAGGCTTTCCTGCCTTCATCCCCTATCTGCATAGTTAAGATTGCTAACAGATCAAAAGCATTGCAGAGCTGTTATTATGGCCATGGGAAGGCATTTTTGGCATCTCAGATTAAAAGCAGAAATCATTTGGAAGTCATTAATCTGGTTTTGATGTTAACTGATTTGAATCTTTAGTATCAGTTGAACAGTATTTTATTGTGGTATAATGTTAATCATTCAAAGAGTGTCTGTACACACAGGAAAAGTGTTTGAGACTGTCAAGGCATTTTTATGAGTGGAAGGTGTATATCCCAAATGAGAGTTTCAACAGTAGTCATATATATAAATTTTATAGTTAGATATCTTTAAGATTTTTATTTTCTCATTTATTTGCTGAGAATTTTGTATTTCTTTGTTTTGCTTATCAAATTTCAGAGAAGAAAGTGTGATGCTGGTTTTAATGAGTGAAGATGCAGTCAAAGAGTAAATTTGGTCTGGAACATGTATCTCCTGATTCATACCAAAAGTCAAATCAAAACTAATTTCTGCCTCATCACTTAAAATCTGTGGGTTTTCAGGACGATGAGTAAACTTCAACAAAGACATCATTCATCAGTCCTGTGGACAGACACTTCTATACAGTCAGGTGTTTTTTTTAATATTCTGGGGAAAAAGTTGGATACATGAAGCAGTAGTTTCAGATTCTGTGGACTTGTTCTGTATATTTATTCTAGCTTCATAATATATGTACAGCAAATAGAGTCAAGTAAGGGGCTAAGAATAAGGTTTCTTTTTCCATAAACCAAATTTTTCGACATCTGGACTGTAGTAAGTAGGTTCTTCCTTCTACACTTTCCTGCTCTTTATAATTTCTGCCTTTCATCTGCTTTTGTTTGGTTGGCTGGTTAGTTGGTTGGTTGGTTGATTTGGTTACATTTACCTTTGAGAAGATGCCAGCACGACCCACAGCTCCTATTTTATTAGTATAGTTTAAGAAACTAAGATTTCCTTCAGTGGATCCGTAGAATTCAAATATTTTAATTGGGCCAAACCTCATCAGGAATTCTTTCCAGACAGCAGGTCTGATACCATTTCCCACAGCAATGCGCACTTTGTGAAATCTGTCCTCTTCTTTCTATGAACAGCCAAAAAAGAAATATTCTGCAGCTGAGAAAAGTGGGTCTAAATACTTGATCTAAAATTTTCTAATAGAACTATTTTCCTTTAGAAAATGCCGCTTTAAACTTAAATCCAAATTCAGAAAAGATGGTAATCAAATCTGCAAACTGTAGTTGTTAATGTGTCATTGTTACATGTCAATTATGTCATTATTGTACCAAACGTCTCAAATGCTTACTTATGTAAATGTTTTGTGCATTGGGCCAGACTGCTCAGCACCCTATATATAGGACTATAGTCAAGACACTGCCTGTGGAAAATCCCCCACTTTTTTTGGAGATGTAGTTGGGATTGAGTGATTAAGTTACTGCCATGGCTGAATGACAACAGAAAATAAAATTTTTTCAGTTCCACAGGAATGGTTTCTTCAAACCAAATAAATTATTTTTATTTCCATTTCAGTGTTTTTTTAAACTTTAATAATTGTAAAAATATGTTTGATTTCTAAATAATATTAAGGTGATTTCAAAATGGAACATTGCCTAAGAATTACACTGAAATATTTTAACAGAATCAGTGTTTCAACTTTTTCACCTCTAAAAATATTCACATAAAATTGTTTTGTGATCTCTGGATTCAAACAGACAATTTCATTTGATACAGAACTGCATTTTATGACAGATAAATTATGTAGCACACTAGGATCATCTCTAATGCAGACTAAACTCCGCTTGTTAAAAACAGGAGTAGAGACTTCCCTGCTTCTGCTTAATGAGCTCTGTTTTCTTTTGCAGTTTTAATGGTAAACCTGAAGGAATAACATGGTTTGATCACATGTATGTGATCATAGGCTGATTGGGAGAGTTACTTCATGCCTAATGTTGTCCCTTCTTCAGCACTTGGTCTTCAGGATGAAATAATGGATTTTAATATTTTTTTTCAAAATAGCTGGTGAGACTCTAGGACTTACAGTAAATCTCAGGAACTTCACAGAAGCATAGGAGAAAGTGTTATGCTTACCATTTCATTCCTGGTATAACAGTCTGCAGGACTTCCCTGCATTACCTTGAATTTTTAAATATCTTCATTTTAAAAGTTGTATGGTTCTCTTTAAAAACATTCCTCGACATGCATTCTGTTTTGTTTGTTACCTTCTATGGGGTACCATGTTTAAAATTTAATTCTGCTGTGTACATGGATGCTGGGTAGGCTTTCTGTCGACGTATTTAGTCAGAGAGTAGTGTCTAGAGTCTCTGTCTACATCAAGAAATCCAGGGGTGCTTCCTGGTTCCCAAGTCCACACTCTTTCTCAATTTCAGTGTGAGACCCTGTCCTTACCTCTGTGAAAGGAGGTAAGGATAGACATCAAGGATATGACATATAAGGCATACTCCAACATGTCCCTCATCTAGGTAGCCCTAGTCCTGGGCAACACCAGGACTGCTGTGCTCTGGCATGCCACAGCCCAAAGAGTCTAGGTGAAACGTAGCTGTGGCTGGCTTATTAGCCTGCACAGGTTTCTTTCACTGTGGAAGAACCTGTGTGATACACTACAGGTTACATATATTATACTTCAGTAAGATACCTGATCTTGACAGGACTCTTGTGTTTACCCTGATCCAATTCTGTTGGCATCCTCTGCTTCCTCAACTCAGCTAGGCCATGTTTGTGTTTTTCCCTCTTGTTACCAGTTGCCAGTTAAATATCAGTATCTTCTCTGTTAAATTCTTGTTATTGAGCCAAGTAAAGAAAGTTCTTCCTGCCTTTTCCTGTGGGAGAGACTTTTACATAACTAGTTTGGCCTAGCTAATTATTCCTTTGTGTTTTTGATCCATGGACTATTGACATAATGTTTGTACAGACTTGAGTTCTGGCCAACAGGTTTCTTGGCTTGTTCCCTCTAATACCTTTTTACCTTTGACCCCTCTCCTACATCCGGACCACACAATAATAGGTCTCTGTTCAAATCAGCTGGTGGATTCTCTCAGATGTTTGCTTGTTACTAGTTCTTGTGCCAATCTCTGACCAATGCAGTTGGAGATCATTTGAACTTTGTGCTTGTACATGATGTTTTCTGTGGTAGGTAGGAATACTTGTCACCTCCCTTCAGTAACTGCCCAACTCCCAAGTATAAAATTAAGAAAATCAGCCAATCTTTTCCACCATCATTGAGAAACCAGCATTGCAATATAATAAATATTTTCAGACTTGCTTGTCTGCTGCTGCTCCTCTCTTCGGTGACATCTTACTTTTTTCCTAAATCTGATCATGGTTTAGCTCCATGTTCTTCCAGACTGTTATTACAGGGGTGACCAAGATTTTTCACCACACTATTAGTACTATGACTTTATACATATAAGTTTATCATCATATACACAGCCATGGAACAAAATGTGCCTTTGGAACACCTCTTCAGAAAAAAAATTAAAATAACAAAAGCTCATACAGCAGTTTCAAAGCCGTACAAAAATTAATTATCAGCCATTAAATACTGAATAGAGTAGCCTTTTCTTAATAAGTAACTACTTTGGAACAGTAGAGTCCAGGTGGTTAATCATTTAATCTGGTTAATGCTCTTGTTTGATCATTGAGCCCAGTAAAGCTTTTACTGCTTATACCTTTTCCTTACTGACCTGCCTCTTGCCTGTCACTCAGATGAAAAGCTAACAAGCTTGGCTTTACAGAGGAATTTATGTTAGTGTTGGGCATAACTGTCCCATCCTGCCAGGCTTGTTTTCTGTGTAACCACTACATTTGCTGATATAAAATTGATTGCTATTGTAGAACTACAAGGAACACAAGAACCAGATTTTGCATACACTGGAAAAAAAACTATCAAATATTAAAGACACTGTACCATTGCGAAATGGGTGAATCTATATGACTTGTAAAATACAGATTTGCTTTATTTTCAAGCTGCATTTGCAAACAAGAACTTACACTGGGCTGGTTACAGAGGTAACGACAGAGTTCTCCTATGTACAAAAACACTGTAACATTGTATTTTCTACAGTCATTCCAAAACTGGCTTGCAGAAAATTTCTTCTTCAAAACACAAGTTGCTCCTAGGTGATTAAAACAAAAGAAAATTCAAAATAAACTTTAAAAGCTATCTTATATTGTATTACTATTGTTAAAAATATGTTGTCATTCTCTTAATTCAAATAATGATAAATTCAGCTATTTAAATAAATTGTAAGCTATTTCTGGCAAGATTTTTCTGTTAAATGTGGCTGGCACAATGGACCCTTGCTTCTTTTTCTCAATAGTAGCTAAAAACTTAATGTATCAGAAGCAGTAGAAGTGAACCTTTTAGCTGTCTCCATGTGTTAGGAAGAGGTCAAAGCCTAACCATATTGTTTCTGTCAAGATGGTGGCTGGTGTAACTCTGAAAGAAGAGAGGTTGGGTTGGGGAAGAAGGCATCTCACAGCTTCTGTATTTGTGTGAGAAGTGGTGGAAGGGAAACGAGCTCAGTCTCTATTGTTTCTATCTCACTCCACTTGATCTGTTTCTTGTGAACTCGTCATCCTCAATTTTTTGTTTCTGTGCTCTGAAGGAACTTTCTATTCCAAAAGCCAGCTCATCCTAGACCTCTCATGTCTGCCACCCTGTCCCTTTTCCCCTTTTTTCTAAGTGTTGTCAGCCAAGAATGTACAAATTTCCATATTTCTATCCTTTCCAAAATGGCTTTTTTGCCTGAGTCCTGGTTGTCCCACATAAAGCTTCCCAGTGCCTTCCATGTTCTGAATCCATTCTAGCCCACTTGCTCCTAGCTCACCAGACCCTCCCTGACCCACATACCCATCTCACGCAAGACTTGAAGCCCTCTCAGAGCTCTTCAGCCTCACTCACCGTTTGAATCCCAGGCCCCCTAGAGTCCCCGTCTGAATGGCCCACCTAAGAAAGCTGTTACTGTACTTTTTCTGTTCCAAGGCAAATCATAGCTTCAAACCTTTTTATAGACTACTTTTCCCATCCCTTTTTTTGTTTCTGTTAGGCAGCAGCACTCTGGTTTCCAGTTTCTGTAGCCCAGTATGCCTGCCCATGCTGTTCCTGAAGAAACAAAGCACTGAAATGGCTTTTAAAACAGTTCCAATATATACTTACCATACCAAAATCCAAGCTCTGGGCAAGACTCTAAAGACAAGAAAGGAGGACACACCTGAAAAATTATCTCATTGCTAGCCCTCTACAAATAACTCCCATTATCAGAATCAAACGGGGAGGCTGTGTTGTTCTTCGTTTCCCTCACTTTAATGTCATGAATCTAATTCTGTAGATGTTACTCAAATATTTGACTCCAAAAGCTCCTAAATGCATTTAGCTGACCTTATTCTGAAGTTTAGTTGAAGCTTCCACAATGCATTTGTGCCTTTTGACACTAAAAATCAAGCCCAACTTCTCAAATGCCTGTGGCAATGCCTTTTTAGACTTTTGGTGTAGGATACAGATAAAGCTACAGAACGTATGCAGCTGTATTAGTGATACAGAGACCTCAGGTCATGTTAGATTGGATCTATGCAACAACTGGTGTCTGTTCTAAGCTTCAAAAACTATGCGTATACCTTAGATATTGTTTGCAGACTGGAGAAGGTGATAAAAATGAGAAAATGACAAAAGTCTATTGGTAGACCTAATATTTTAGTTACTCACCAAACAGAGTTAATCACCAAATAATAAAATTTTACAGCATTCTCAATTTAATGAAACTTCACTAGAAGTGGATATTACCTAATTCAATGCATCCGCTGATGCCAAGAAGAGACGCACTGATGTGGTACAAAGGAAGAGTGAGATACATAATATCCTGAGAAACTGCGCCACACTGAGTAAATACAAAGCAGGCAGATAGAGCTCTTAGATGAGTGATGATAGCAGCTTTTGGGAAACCTGTCAAAGGGAGAAGAGCAGATAATGATAAATGTACTGCTTGCATTAACTGTTGCAAATAGAATTATGTTTGGAACGTACAGGGAGAATTATAGTTTCTTCTGAGTCTGTCTCTCCTGTCCTTCAGTCTTTGCCTCATGAGTATAACTCCTTAGTCTCTCAGCTTTTTCAGTCTTTTTGCCTAGAAGGCTATTTAATCCTCTCATCTACTTCATCTGGGGGAGAAAGACCACAGGCAAGCGCAGACCAACTGTGCATACAGGGTTCCACAATACAAGAATGGGAAAGCTGCTGAGTGGCCACTGTGCCACTCATCTGCTATTTGCAATGGGACTAACTTCTATAAAGTTGTTTGGCTTGACTAGAGGAGGGATTCCCCTTTCCTTCCCAGTGAGGTAAGGTGAAGCTTTGTTATTCGGATCAGTCTCAGAGGAAAAGTTTTCTCCCAAGGCCCAAGCAGCTGTGCTGGACATATTTCTTTTTAGTATTGACCTGTGAAATTCTGTCACTATGGAATTTGAGCCACTGCTAGAGGCTGACTTTATTGGCCTTAAATTTGAGAAATAAAGTTCAGCCATGGAATATCTATGTGAAAGTTCCCTAACTGGAATTACACCCTCGTTATGCCGAGGTAAAGATGGTTTAAAGTGTACTATGTTTGTAAATAAATGAATTCCTCCCTATCTTGACTTAAAAATTCAAGTTCTGCCTTTTTGTGTGCCTGCCTTGTTGCTAATTTTATACCACCTTAATTTTCAGAGAGCTGCAGTTATACTTTGTTAGTACACATCCTCACCTGTACTTCCTGATGTGAAGATATACATAGCTGTGCTTCTTGTGTTAGTGACAACTTTGAGGTGAGATGGAACAGGGTGATCTGGCACCTTGTCTAGTTTGTCTGGTATAGTGTGAACATGCTGGAAAGGAGAACTGGTGCTCATCAGCCAGACAGCAACATTATTTTCCAAGAGATGAAAAATAAATTCTTTCTCTATTGATCCCAAAATATCTGGAAGTTAAAAAAAAAAATGCTTATTATTAAAATAATTACCACTACAGACCTGACTACCTGCATTGGAATTATACACCCTACCACTGCATACAGTGAACCTACCACAGCCCACAGCAGGACTAACTGACTTATTGGACAGTGAAAAAAAAATCATGACATTTAATTTCCCTATACTTCTCATATGTCTTGAATTGTAATGGGTAAAATTCCCTGATCTGATGACACTAATATATAGGATTTAATTTAATTGGTATGTTATAACATTCGTTTTAAAGCTGGATATGCATACCAACTAATGAGCCCTCATGGGTTCATATGGAATTATGGAAGTATTGCCAACCTGTATTGAAGATGGGAAAAGAGAAGGAGAAAGGTTAAATAAATTGTTGCATATGACATAATATGCTAGTAAGAGGGCCAAAATTACCGTTCAACGTGCTGTACTCTGCTCCAAGCAATGCTACCTTGGGACCACTACTTTAAAGTTGTTCTAAAGTAGCCATAAATCTGTACGTGAAAATTTTGAGCTGAAGAAAATGACCACTAACAAGGGAATCTGAGTCTTCCTGTAGTCAGTGGAGTTGTATCTACATAAGCCAATAAATAGAAATGGAAATGATATTATGCTAAAGTATGTTCATTTGCTGATGCATGATTGTTTCTGCTGGTACGTTGTCCAGTACTTGAAGAGTTTCAGATTTAGGCCTTTTATTCTACTAATAAATGCCACATATTTTGGTGCTTATACACTTGAAATTTAAGCAAGACTGTATCTTTCCACTCTTTTTTAACCAGCATCTATATATGTATATATGAAGTGCTTGCAGCTTTAAATGGCTCTGATTTTACATTTTTGATAAAAAGCATAAGGCAGTAGGAATTCAGTAGTAAGTCAAACACCATACAGAACTTACCTTCTCCTATCACCAATGCTTTTGCTGCACATGTATTAACGCAGTGCAGGAGAGATCTAGAGTGGACATTGAAGTTGAGAAAAGCCACCACACAGCCCAGCTTGGCCAGCCCAAACCAGACATGGATGAAGTCAGGTCCATTACCCATCAGCAGGGCCACAGTGTCGCCTTTTTTCAGATTTCCATACTGTAGCAAAACCTGTGCTACCCTGTTACTCCTTCTGTCCACATCCTGATAGGTGTGCACCTTCCCTTCGTAGATGAGGAATGGCTTGTGGGGAATCTTTCCCACTCTATGCATGAAAAGTTCAATTATGGAGAGAATTCCATTTCTCGCCCGTTTCTTTACTGTTGCTTTTAACCTCTTCCGCCTCAAGAAGTAAATCAGATCTTCCCAGAAATATGGGAAAAAGATCTTCAGAGGCACGCACAGCACCACTATTCCTCCAACAATTGTTGAAAGCCACGTGCATAGCATGCTTGGGGAAAAATAACAGATTAGATATTTCAGAGATGTAAATTACAATACATTAATATAATTAATAATGAGTTTTATGACAGACACTGGAAGTTAATAAGCCAATTTCAATTCCGCCAATTAATATGAGAACTTTTAGAAATACCATATTGGAGTTTACTAGAATACAAAGGACCAGAACAATATAAAAAAGAAAAAGGGAGTAAAGAGAAAAAAAAACATTATGCAGTTTATAAGAACAGAAGAATTCATTCAAAGAAGGTGGCCAGGATGGCAGTAGAATGAAAAAGACATTGACAGTTACATACAAGTTGGAAATTTAGAAATTTTAAAAGTATCCAAAGAACAAATAAAAGAAGACATAAATTCAGGAAAACAAAATGACTTTTTGTTTTTTTTTTACTTGGAGTCAAAATTTTCTCTAGTTTATTGTACCATGGCAAATGCTAAAAAAAATGGAAACAAGCAGTTAAATCATGTAGTATCATATGTGTGTTATGAAAGTATGTTAAGTATCATGCATCTATAAGATGCACCAAATATATTTTTCTTTGCTGCCTGAATTGTTTTTTTGGTCCAATAGAATTTGAGACCGTCATCTGATCTTCCCCAGGTTTGAACAGTCTGATGAACATACACAAATTTCAGGCTGTGTACTGTGAACCTTCTGCATCTTCTGAAGTAGCCAGTTTTCACCTTTGGATTTTCTGGCATTTGCAATAAATGTTGTTTAATAACTTTGCATTATTTATATTATTTTCATTATTTAAAATAGTACCCTGAAGTCTCCAACAAAATGCACATGCACTTACTAAGATTTGGAAAAAAAAAACTTTATAGTATAAAAGTTATTAACTTCATTAATGTATTTCAGGCAACCATTAACTGCCATATTTTCAAATGGTCATATAGGAGGACCTGGTGAAGACCATGTGAGATCCCTACAACTTGATATGTGTAACATTGACCAGTCTCCTTTTTAAAGTTTCAGCCAATGATTACTACAAATGTTTGAAACATCTTATGTGACAGTCCAGGATTCAGGAACACTTCAGCAGTATGGGAGGCTTTTCTAAATGATGTTGCCTCCACTGTTGTTTAGAAATAATTTACCGACAAGCTGTACTTTTGGTATGTTTTTTACATTTTTAACAATATTCAGTGAATATAGTAGCTTGTGGATTTTTTGCAGCATGCAGGATCTTGTATGTACCTTAAAGCATATGTAATGTTGTACGGGTAAAGAGCTGCTCAAAAATGAAAGCATTGTGCCATTAATTGCATACAAACTTATAAACCAGGTAAAGTATGTAATGCATAACATTTTAGAGTCCTAAACAAAATTCTTATACCCATCACTTTCTGAACTCTCTAATTTGTAAGGTGACATTCTTAGTTATCCTGAAAGCTGCAGATTATTCTTGTTTATTATCTCATGTTGCAGGCCTTTTTTTTTTTTCTTTTATATATTAAAAAATGAAAGTAGCTATGAGTTTACTCTTACAATAGATATTCCATTAAAACATCTTGTGTTTCACTTCATGTTGCTTCCTCATTAACTTTCTGGCTTTCTCAGAATGTTGCTCTTTACTGGCCAAGAGCACAAACAGAAGATCTCATGAGTTTCATGGCTATTAAGTTCTCCTTGACCGTGACTTGGAAACGTTTACTAGTTTTCCTTTGCCACATGTACAAGCATGCAAGATTCACTATAGCTCCAGACAGTAAAGTTAGCTCTGGGGGAAGTCTAAATGGCAGTTTATAAACTGAACCAATAAACACATAGACATAGTCTTAAGAGAAAATAAATAAAAGGGGTGATGATGTAAGGCTTGGCTCAGACCTAGTTTTCTTTTAGGCAAGATCAGTAGTAAATTCGATAAATAATAGGCTGGCTGTAACATTCTTATATTACTTCTGTTGCCAAATATAGCCATGGTGTATAAGTGAGAACTCGTAGCAGAATAAAACAGACAAAAGACTAAAGCAGGCTACATGAAACAATTTTGGTCTGCAGAGTTGTTTCAGGATTAATTTAGGTTCACCCTTTTCACACTTGAAAGTTTATGGAAAGGCCCACCAATCCCTTGTTTTAGAATTGTTTGAGCAAAATACTCTTTGTGGGGCAGAAAAATATAATTTATACAAAGGAAATGAAAGGAAAAAATGATGAACATATAGATGGAGAAAGAATGCATATTAGGAAAGAGTGACTATTAAGAAACAGTATGCAACTCTCTGAGTGAGACTACGGTTGTACAGTCAGCTGCAGTCCAATAGCCATACTGGCATGACCTGCCCTGTGCCTGGAATGGCAAGCCTGATACCTGCTTTTGGCTGGAGAATCCTGGAGGTACCACCTATCTTGCTTTTGCCTACTGGACTTTAGGATTCTCCAAAACATTCACAAAAGGTACATGCACAGGAATTTAATCCACACTCCAAATGAAGGAGCTGCTCAGAACAGTGAAATATTTTCTTAAATTTAGACAAACTCAAGGCACTTTGAAAAAAAATAATTATTTGCACACTGTGATGAATAACATATGATTTTGCTGTAAATACAAACAACTCAGTTGTTCCCAGTCTTATCAAATGCATACTTAATTTGCAGTCTAAAAAAACCCTTTGTATTCTTGTTACAATATCATCTACTGTTGAGTTTTAGTGTGGCTTGGTTTGGGGTATTATATGTGAAGGCCCTCTGTCAAAGTAAGAGATAAAAGCTTGAAATCTGACTTTGTTATCTCTCCTTTGCACCCTTTTCACTAGGTTTCACACAGTGGAATTTTGTTGCCTGTATACCCAGATTTGTGTCTCTGCACAGTCAGAAATAAAACTTACTTATTCCAATGAGTCAGTATGCTCTGGAATATTTTTCCTGAAGTATTGGAAAGGGGATTTGGGCAATTAGCTTGAAATAGCAGAGTAATTCCTTCAGCCTTGTTTTAATTAATGGGCAATCTGGTATTTCCAGTCCTTAGTCTTCGTTTTTTTATCTGACAAGAGTCATTCTATGCCAGAAAGTATTACTCTAATGAAAATTGACTTCTAGCTCTTCTCAGTCACAATTCCCTTTCTCTTTGCCTGGCTCTGGTCTGGGGTTATTCGCTTAGAAAAATGGAAAACAAAACAACAGAGATGCCACCTCAGACATAGAGCTACTACATGTCCACAGCTTCATGGACACATGCAGCATAGCTCTGGGGTGCGGAACACAGGAAGCATTCAGTCAGCTAAAGAGCAGGTAAGACTGTTATGTCATGAACTAAATGTTCTCCAGTCCCAGGGGAATGTAAACAGTCCTGTGTGTTGGCCCCGACGTCAAGTTCATGCCTAGTTCTCTGAGGTATCTGAGATGTCTCTGAAATACCTGGGATATATAGTCTTTATGTAATTGCCCTTATAGTTAATATTACAGTGACACTAGAAGTGTGTACAAGACTAAGTATCTCTCATAGAAACTTTAGTGATCCATCGTATTGCCTAAATTTCTGCTCTAGAAAAAATATCTTTTCAAGATAAAAATATCCTTAGTGTTTTGAACAGTTGCTGCATAACCTCTGCTTTGAAATTTAGAAATACAAAATTGCAATTGAATTCAGGAAAATTTGTCACCAAACTCAATGGCTTTGGTTTGTCTGGGTTTTTTTGTGCTATAGAATTAAAAAGTGGGGAAATGTGGGGTTGTGTTTACTTACTCTGTCTGCTTATTCCTCTTCCTTTCTTTTCAGCTTTTCCTCTGCAATCAAAGGATTGAAAACATTTCTTTTTAATGAACACTGAGATTCTTAAGTATCTCTGGTTATTAAAAGCTTGAGCTTGAAGTAAAACACAAAAGACTAAGAAAGTAGTCAATGGTATCGAAATGCACAATTAACTATTTTGCAGTATTTAGGCAACCACCTGAATAATGACAAACAGGAAAGGTTCCAAATACAGTGAGCCCAAACATTAACTAAGAATTCAAGTGAATATTCTGTTTTCCAAGTAACCTACCATTTTTTCAGTAAAACAACATGCTACATATGGTAAAAGCAATCCAATGAATAGGCAGCAAAAGTTCAGTTTTTAAGTTCACCATACTGTTTAATTAATAGGAATAGATCAAGATGTTTACCTCATTGAGGCAGAGAGACAGAGAAGACAACTTCAGAAAAGTATAATGCAAGCAAGTAAAGCAACGAGTCTGACCTGACTTCAGATACATACAGTGGACATTGTTTTGTGTAAGTAATAAGAAATTACCTACAAAAGAAATTCAAATATAATTTAGCAAAGTTTATAACCAGTGCTTTTTTCCAGCATCTGAATGACAAGTAAATAAATATTTTCTTACCAAATTTTTGATTTTATATTTTGATTAGTGTCCTGTATTCAGTTAGATCCTTTCTGCCTCTGTGTATCATTCATAGGAAGGTTGCATGGGTAATCTCAATATGTTCATTTTATCCAAACAGATGTTCTCTTGAAGCTCCACACCCATAGTGTTTGACTGGTGACTGAATGCCTAAACATACAGCTAAAGACTCCTTTCTGTCTCCTGGATGTCCCAGGTCACCTGTTCTGCAGTACCTCGACTTTGCGGCTACCTTTAACCATGTGACTGAAAGGGAATCGGACATTGTATCTTGGAACACAGTATGTTTGCTGACTGTATTGAGAGTTAATTGTTAAAAGAAAAATAAGTCAATGATGGTCTGATACTTTATATGCTTAAAAGGACCATAAGCAGCAAGACATAGAGTTATACCAAAGGAAAGGACTGATCTGTTGAAATGACTGTTTCAGTGTAACAGAAGAAGCTTAGTGATGTTTCTGTATACACCTACATACAATATATGCAGTATACAGCAAACATTTCTATAGCATTTATCTCACATTGTCATATATTGTCTGGAATAGGTACAAAGGCCTTATGAGATTGAATAATATTTTCTGATTAACACAGTTTTTAAGCTTAGTTACACAAACCTCAGAGGACATTCTTGTAATAGAATATAAATGCTGAAAAAGGGCACTATAACATTTGTCAATGGCTGCTTAATTGGTTGAAGAATTAAATAAAATTACATTAATATAGGCAGGTTTATACGCTGCTGGGAAACAATTTAAATCATATGGACCAAGCCTTTAATTTATGAACCTCAAAATACAAGCTGAATAGCTCCTTAAAAAAGTTGCTAAACACGCATGGGTTTGCTGAATTCTTGTTTGTGTACTTTTAAATTTTTTATAAGAGATGTCTTCTATATTTGTATCGATGTTTTCTGAGGCATAATTATGGTATTCAGATTTTAGAAAATATGTAGGCTATTAATTTTTTCATACAATTTATTATATTGAATACTTAATAGATTATATGATTTAATTAAGTTAGAATATATTATTTAAGCTTACAGACTTTGTTCTATTCACAGACTTTTTAATTTCATTTACTCTCTTTGGAAGACATAATTCTGGGCTGGTCATATTGGCATTTTATGGAAGGATTGGACCATCATCCTGAAAAAAAGGAAAAGATTAAAGATGCTGTAAAGGAAGGAACATGACTACTGAGCAGGGTGTCAGAAAACATGAATGATCTGTTAGACAGCAAGAAGAAAATAAAGCAAACAGCTAGAAGGAAGCGTTAGGCAGAGTAACAGTTGGGTTTATTTCTAGTAATGGAAGTAGAGATGTGCAATTTTGTTGGTGGTGTTGCGAATTATTTCTTTTAAAGGTGGGGGGTTTTGTCCTTGAAGGCAAGGACAACACCAGGAAATACTCACAAAGTAAGGTCAAGAAGACTGACCAGTTCCCGCAGAAAGAAAAATTACAAGATCAGCAGAAGAGAGGGAAAATATGTATCCTATAACAGAATGCTTATGGGTATTTCCTAGCAGGCCTAGATTTCAGTCCATTTACTTAGCAGCAGAAACTGCACCTGGGCCCTACATCCTGGTATGTGTCCTGAGGATGGCTAATAAGGACAAACAGAGTAGAATTGTACTCCTTTCCTTCTGTTTATTTCCTTTCTATACACAACTCAAATATTTTAATGGAATCACAGAAAGGCTGTGCATTTTTATACATTGATCAAATCCCTTCTGAGCCTTCTCTTCACCAGGCTGAACAGTCCCAGCTCCCTCAGCCTTTCCCCAGAGGAGAGATGCTCCACTGCCTTCATTATCTTCATGACCCTTTGCTGGACTCTCTCCAGGATGTGCGTCTCTCTCTTGTACTGGGCTGTCCAGAACCAGACGCTGTGCTCCAGGTATGGCATCACCAGTGCCAAGGAGAGAGGAAGGATCACCTTCCTCTACCTGCTGCCAAAGCTCCTCCTACTGCAGCCCAGGACACAGTCAGCATTCCCTGTGGCCAGGGCACATTTTTGGCTCATGATCAGCTTGGTGCCCATCAGAACCTGCACGGCCTTTTCTGCAAAGCTGCTTTCCAGCCGGGCAGCTGGCTGCACGCACTGGTGCCTGGCATCGTCCCCCCACAGGTGCAACACTTTGTGCGTCCCCTTGTTGAACTGCTTGGGGCTCCTGCCTTGGCACCATGCAACCCTGGGGTGATTCAGAGAGCAGCACCAGGTCATGAGTCCACACAGGAGGAGAGATTTGCGCGCCCCCGTAGCGAGGCTGTACTGGGCAGAGCAGGCTGGTAGGAGAGCAGAGCCCCGGGACGTGGGGTGACGAGCGATGGGGCATGGGCTGGCCCTGGAGAGCCCCGGCTGGAAACGTCTGCTGTGGGACCAGCTGCAGAGATGGCGGTGTGGAGCTGCGCAGCACTTGCCTTCGGTCGCCTGCCTTCTGGGCAGCACTTGCCTCCCGATTGACTTGTGGGCCGGCACGTGGCCCAGCTGCTGTCCTGTCACCGGTNCTGCCGGCACTCCTATTCTGGCTCGCCGTGGCCCCCCGGGGCAGTGGTCCCTGCCCCAGCTGGGAGTGGAGGGACCAGCCACAGCCTCCCCCGGATCCTCATGCGGCTATCCTGCTCCCTGTGGGTGGGTGTTGGGGGGGGATGCCGGGACCCCCACAAAAAGCAGCCAGTGAGGTGGTGGGGAGCTCTTCTGCATCCGATCTGTCAGGGCGGCTGGAGGGGGCTGGGCTGGGGGCAGGAGAGCCCCCTTGGGAGGCAGTGGGGCCATGGGCAGCTGCAGTACTGCCCTCCTGCCCCTCAGCAGCATCTGTGGCCCGGCCCTGGGTTAGCCGGCCCCTGAGGCACCCTCCCAGCATCACCGATGTCGGGGTGGCTTCCTGGGGGCTGGGAAGGGTCCTCAGAGCTGCTGGCCCTCCTTTTGTTGTTTGTAAACTGATTGTATTTTAAAATGTTCTATACCAGGAGTATTTTACAATGCATTTGAAGAATTTACAACATTTTAAAGCATTCTTTCACTTGTAAGTTTGTGTCAAAATGGAAGGGGCATCCGTGTCAGTCCACCATGGTGGAGAGAAAAAGCAACAGTTTCCCTGTCTGGTGATTTCTTTTTTTTTGACACATGTAAAAGCTGAATGGAGTTGTGGGTTTTACCAGGGCTGGAGCATAAGAATTACTTCCTCAGTTCCCTCCACAGGATTCCCAATGAGTTCAAAAAAGGAAAGAATGAACAAGAGCACTTTTCACCCATGCAGCAGAAGTTGCAGGGTGTGCGAGAAGGATTAGGCCTCATCTTGTTAAAGGGTGAAGCAATTTCCCTGACTGTTAGCTGTGCAGATGCTCAACGAAGGCTAAGATCTTTCTGTGCCAGTCTTTTTTTGTGACAGGCCTGAAAAGCAATCAGATTTTCAGAGTGTGTGGTGATTTGCAGCCGGAACAATGTGGCATATCAGTCTGGTGTGAAGTTCTTTGTAAGGAAGTTGTAAAACCATACAAACTAATCAGACAAATGGTTCAGTGCATACAAGTTTCTGTATGACGGCATCTTATTTTTGAAGCTTTTTCTGCTCGCAGGACTTCAAAATGGCTCACTTAGAGGCCAGTGTGAAACTCATTTTTTGCAATCAAAGGAGGAATACTTCGCTCAGATGAGCACTGAAGATACCAGAAATGAGACAGTGACAGTTGCCAGTAGAGGGTATCTGGGAAAGGGCATGAGACAAAGGCAAGCAAATGGTGATATTTCCGCAGCACATTCACTCAGCAGTTAGCAGCTCCTGATTGTGTCTTTATGTTTGATAGCTCTCCAATATGCTTTTCTTTCTGGGCTTGGATTCCTTGGTTTTGAACATTCCAAGAGCTTAGTATGCACAAAACTGGGCAACAAGATACTCCGTTACTTAATTACACGAGACCCACCTCCTGTTTACTTTAAACCACCCATTGGCTGCTTGCACTTCATGCCACCTTTCTTTCCAGCACACTATTACCCTAAAATGTACCGATACATTGCATGTGGCTATTACTCAGGCTACCCATATCTCTTGCTTTGATGTGAGTCATTGTATTTGCCACTCAGAAATTATGGAGGTTCCCCACTGAACAACCGCTGTAGAAGGTTCATCCAGTTGCCAAGCCACATCTTTAGTCTGTTTATTCTTTTTTCAGATCTTTTCAGTCATTGCAAGTGCAGCAACCTCTAGATCAAATTTACTCAGAAGAGGGCAGTATTTTACTGATTTTGACAGAGAGTTTCCCAAATTTTAGTCTTCCTAAAAGTGAGTGGTACAGCTTGTGGGGCCCTCAGAACATTTGCTGATGAGGGTTTGCTTTTCAGCTCTGCATAGTTTAGCTTGCAGAGCATGATATAAAAACTTTCACAAGTAATGAACACATTTTTCCTTAAGCTAATTAAAAATAAAAACTTCAACCACAACAACTCACAGTCAAAAAGATAATATCCTGGAAGATTTTTACTAGATCCTGAGGGAGTTTTATAAGAATGCTTGTTATGTGCAGTTAAAATTGCCTGTTGTGGCATAAATTTGTGCAATTACACAGAAATACATCCCATTTATAAACCTTCCTATTTTAGGGCTGTAGAACATCTCCCCTGGTGGCTGATGATCTACTGTTTTTTTGCAAGTAAAGGAGCTTTTACTTCAGCAAAGGTAGGAATGGGACAATGCAAAATATTCTAATACCTTGGAACAGTCTCTTCCAATATACTTACAGTTAGAATTACTCTGAGTGGGGAAATGCCACTTGACTCTGTACCCGAAAATAAGCATGTATGTTGTGTGCACACCTCTCCGAAAATATGGGTACGATCCCATGTCCATTTGGATCTACACTGTTTCAAAGGGTCAATCAGTCACACGCATATGTCTGCTTGCAGGGAAAAAGGCACAATTTCTGAAAGCATTTCTTTGGGTGTTAGGGTGAAGCAGTGAGATTTTGTTCATGTTTTTTTCTCAGTGTCATTGTCATTTTTATATCAAACTACATACCTGGAACTTGCTTGTCACTACCCGAAACACAGTTGCTGGGACAGATGTTTTTGCTAATCTTTTAAGTTTTGTTAGTGTAATTTTCAGCTGTAAACTGGAAACATGCACACCCACGATGGATCTGTGTTCATGGGATCAAAGCTCATTTGAACATTGATGCAGAGACGTAAGATGACTGCAGAAAGCAGCTGATCCCAGTGCCAATCTGTAGAAGGGAAAGGTATCCTAGGAGTCATTCTGATGCTCACAGATAAAGAAAAGTCACTCAGGAAACTTCTTAAAGTGCATGAAGTAAGGAATTTCTGTGGTATCTATTTCCAGATTCTGTATGATACTTCTTCGTTTTTAAAGCTGTAGAGCCTTTGCAAAGGACTGGCAAGAGGAGTTCTGTATTCAGTATTTCTCTTTTGTCTTGACCTTTTTAATAACTCCAGTGGAGGAAGGTGCTGCATTATTTGAAGTGAACATATTTACAGAGTTTGGGAAAGCAAGTTAAAAGAATAAGTATTCCAAAGTTACAGAGGCATCACAATTAACAGTGAGGTGCATAACATTGGTGCTAAGAAAATGAATATATTGTACGGTATATTTTCATGTGCATATGTTGACATGGACCTCTTAACATGTGTTTAATTGCATGCATAGCAGACAGTTATCAAAAGTGATCCATATGAAAGTGTGTAGTCACCCATTCTTGAAAGTCACATGACAAATTAAGTCAGACAAACTGAGAGTATAACGCCAACAAACGTGGGTAGAATATAGATCTGCTGAGCATGAGTCTAGATCGAATGCTTCTTGCTGAGTCACACTTGTGATTAGAATATATACTACATGAATGCTGAGAAATAAACACCACCAAGAATTGATGCCGGGCATAGCCTGGAACATTGAGAGTAGACCACAGGGCCTATCCACATGGTGTGACCTCCTAGAATGAGACCATTTATGGAATTGACTTAAAGAAAGTACTCCAGGTACCTGTGACAGTGTCGTGTTAGTTGGCAAAAAACGCCAGGGTGTTCTAAGAACCAAAGTCTATGTAGAGTACAGAAAAAGCAGGACATCACTAGCTGATGCAATTGAACTGTCTCAGCACAAATGCAGAAGGCATTAGGATTAAGTGATACATGCAGTCACAATTGCACAATGTATTTTGAAAGCCAGCCTTTGCATGCCTAACTCAACCACTGAACCAAACTTCTTTTTGGATGGGAGGAAGTATATGAGAAACTGTTTTTCCAGAAGTATGTTGTCAGTAATATATTCCAAAATCCTTGTGAGGATCATGAAGCACCGGAGTGGGTTGCTCCATGCATGTGAAGGGGTGAAATCGATTTTATTTTGAAATAAAAATCTCCCTCCCCTCCTTGCTTTGAAATTTGCAACATTACTGGGACTTGTGGATACAGTTTGCAACTGAGGTTTTGGGCTGGAATGCCCAGAATGCCCAGGAGACACTCACAAGCTCTTCTTGGAGACCAGTGGTGCAAGGTGATCTAAACAATCAAAGCATAAGATCACTTGTTGTGTTGCATGGCCTTTCTCCTTGCTCACATAGGATTTAGTGGGGACTGGGGGGAGCAGATTGCTCTTCAGGTTTTAGAGTCATTCCATTTAGAAATGAGTACAGTGTGCTTGCTCTAGGGAGTCTGAAAGAAGAATGTGGCCTCTGTTTATATGTTCCCAGGTTCCTTATTTTCATCAGACATTTCAATATAAGTTGCCTCATGGCGTCAGCAAGCGTACAGAATAAAGATTCTTGAATGCCTCACGTTATCAAAAGCCATCCTCTAATTTGATCATATATTTATAACCTGTTTTGCAACATGGCCACAAAGCAACCAACAAAGACAAGAAAAACAAGCAAGCAAACAAAGGAGAGGCCAAAGTAGTACCACATAATTTCAACAACCACTCTTTTTTTCCCTCCACCCCACCAGTACCTAATAGTCAAAGCAAAAAATCCCCAACAAGTAACGCATTCTTGCCAAAATCAAAGGAATGCCTTAGACCTCATGAAAGAAGAGCAGCTCAGAACAGGTGATACACAGAAGGGATGGTCTTAGTCACAGTGGCTTTGGTGGCCCCATGAGCGGTGAGGAAAAGGTACTCAAGCCTCTTTTTTTACCTCCTTAGTTCAACAAAATTCCCCTGAAGTAGTGTTGTCATTGGAAGTGGGCTTACGATTTGTTCCTGGAGGAGTTAGGAACTCCTTTCCCATTCTTTCTTAAATCTTCGTTGGAAAAACACATTTCTCTGTAAGTTGTGGGCTTCCATCTTAAGTCATGGCTGCTCAGGCATGCCTTGTGGCAGCTCCCCTGAAACCAGGCAGGAACAGTACTAAAAAACATTACTTGTTCTCTTTGCATTTCATCTGCCGCCATGTTGAGAACAGAATTGCATTCTCGTTTTGCCCTTATCCTTCCCTGCGGACAAATGAGTTTTCATGGCACAGTGCGAATGTGCAAAAGACCACAGAAACGTAAAAGTCGAATTTAGTCTTGATCTTGATACTTCTGAATATGTATATTGAATGGACAGACAAGCCAATACAAGCAGCATTTTTTCACACAACTAAGGAGGAGATGTTGGGGACTTCCACTTGATGTCAGCTGCTTTCGTTCAATTCAGAGACTGTTCAGATTCAAGTCAGTGCTCACAGAGCTAGAAAATATGTTTCCCCCAGAATGTGTTCTACCATTAGTAGTAAACTATTTAATGACATAGTTTTGCTCTTGTTTTCTGTAGGCCACTTTGCGACATTGATTATCTTCTTTACCAAAAGTGCCTCCGAATAATTAGAATTCCAAATGCAGTACTACATGAATAGACTGCTCATGAGAACAAATGTATCACCACAATATGTATGCCTGAATTATACATAAAATAAGCCTTCAGAAAAGCTTTCAAAAGAAAGGTAGGAAGTGAATGAAACTGAATACCAACTCGAAAGGAAAGCCTAAAATTGTTAAAATTAAATGCTAATTAAAATGTAATAGGAAAATTTTTAGCACCACCCACAATCAGCTGGTAAGTCGCATTGACCCCAGATTTCACTGCAGCAAAAAATTCAAAGTACGGCAAGATAATTTTATGAGGAACATAGAATGACCAGAGGTACAAAAAAACCCTTAACCCCCGTCTCCCAAGTGCCTCTCACTAGGCTAATATCACAGAATCACAGAATAGTCAGGGTTGGAAGGGACCTCTGGAGATCATCTAGTCCAACCCCCCCGCCAGAGCAGGGTCACCTACAACAGGTTGCACAGGACAGCGTCCAGGCGGGTTTTGAATGTCTCCAGAGTGGGAGACTCCACAACCTCTCTGGGCAGCCTGTTCCAGTGCTCCACCACCCTCAAAGTAGAGAAGTTCCTCCTCATGTTAAGATGGAACTTCCTATGTTCAAGCTTGTGCCCATTACCCCTCGTCCTATCAATGGGCACCACTGAAAAAAGACTGCTCCCATCCCCCTGGCATCCTCCCTTCAAGTATTTGAAAGCATTAATAAGATCCCCCCTCAATCTTCTTTTCTCTAGACTAAAGAGACCCAAATCCCTCAGCCTTTCCTCATAGAATATATATATAATATATCCTCTTGCTGTAAAGTCTATGCCACTTTTCACCATGGGCAAGGAAAAAAATTTTCTCTCACAGTTGTAGAAGATTGCAGGGATGTAAGGAAGGAGAGCAAGACCTTCACCTTCCCCTGAGGCAGAGCTTGTTGGCCTCTGTTAGAAACAGGATTCTGGAAAATGTCTGTCCCGGGTCTGATCCTGCAGGACAGCTTTCCCCATACAAGCTCTCACCACAGCCATCCCCCAGGTACTCTGGAGGCAGGTTCCACTAGTGGACACTGTGGTATTACATAGTTCTTCAAAGGTGTAAAGGCCTTTGCCTGTGTTCTCCATTTGTTCCAGTTTCAAATTTGTCAGTTATTTTTCGTGTATTTTGGCACAGACCTGTTTTAACTAATGCTACTGCTTCTGTTAAATTTAATAAGAAAGCTGGGCTGGCTTGACCAAGACAGCCTGAGCAGGGCTGCCTCATGATAACATAATTGTTCCCAACTTCAATCCTTTAAATTCTGTTATTTTTGCTATAGAAAAACAGCTTAGTTTGATAATTATGCTTCTAATTGTAGCATCATTATTTTAATAAAATAAGCTTTAGCAAAGAAAAAAAAAACAGCTTAAATTCAGCAGAGTGGTTTGAAAGTGCTATTTTTCCCATGAGAACTTACACTTTCACACATTTAGTACTAATAACATAAAAGTAAGGTCGTGCCTATGTTTTAGATCCTGCCTTCATGGCATTAGTATCATGACAGAGAGACAGCCGCATCTCAATTAGACCGACGGCAGAATGTCTGTACAGGAAAGTCAACACATTCCTCTCCTGTGTGCAGATGAGCTCATACCAGAATGCACAGGTACGCCTTTGGAAGAGGCCACTTTTTGGAAGGACTGTGAATCCAACAACTACGAAGGCATCCTGCTTATGACGAAAAACATAAACACTTATGGAAAGTTAAGTTCCTACGCAGAAAGCAAGAGCAACTGGCAAGGCACAACATCACAACATGCCATGTCCACAGTTTCTCTTGTGTGAACTTGGGAAGCTGGTTAGATGCACTTGCTGAAGGCACACAGGAAGTGAATATCTCCCTATGTTTTCCGTCCATGACTTTGTAAAGGTTGAATAGCATCTCCTTGGACTGGGAAGGAAAACATAAAAATCTCATACTTGGTGTACTCATTCCTGGGAAGAAAGAAAAGCAAAATGTCTATTGCTTTTCTGGAAACTGATTAAAAGCTTCGTCTGATGATCACCTGCATTCCCAACTGAAATTTATCTTTTTAATTTTCAAAAAAGATCGTGACAAGGTTGTTATTTTCCACGTCTCATGTAAGATTGTTATTTATTCAAAAAGAAGAAATGGAAAAATGCCACCTCCCCAGCCAACTGCTCACTTGGGTGTCCTGTGTCTTATAACAGCCCCATTCCAGTTTGTAATGGTTAGACAGGAAAATACAGTTTTGCCAGTTTCTTCCTTGAGATTTGGTTTTGAAGTGGAAACAAAGACAGGTCAAGACCGCAGTCATGAAGAGGGGAGGTCAGGGGAAAATACTTTCCTCTCTGATTCCTCTCTTCTCTACCAGGAAGAGTGCAGAGCCATGGAGAAGTCTCTGCAACCTATAAGAACCTGACCG
>VZSZ01005880.1:67747-78638 GCA_013398815.1 Ibidorhyncha struthersii | reverse complement strand
AAATGAAGCAGGACTCACAGTTATCCCAGGCCCCTCTCTCACTGAAGTGATGCCTGGCTCCCGAGCTGCAGCTGTTCTGGAGCCAGGGGGACCGAGAAGGAAAGAGGACTACATGAACTGAGATGTCACTTTCAAACTTTGAAGAAGGACACTGGGAGAAACAGGAGAGCTCAGAGGAGGCCACTGTGGCACTTGTTGTTGGAAACTTGCAGGTGAAGGGTCTTTAACAGAGTCCCTCATTTTTGCCACTTCCATGGAGCAGCAGGACTCTGGAGATCCAGAAACACGAAATGAGTCTAATTCAAACCCTTGGGATGTCGGATGGCACTCTTGTTGGCAGCCATGTCACCTCCATGGGCACCAGAGGGCAACAGGCTGTGCCTTGTGGGGAAGCAGGGGTCAGTCAAGAGAAGCCACAACCACAAAGAGGAGAAAAACTCCAAATAAACGCTGCAATCAGGGAGGATATGCTCTCAGCCTGCCTTGAGGTGCCCTTCAAATCCTACTAGAAAACATAGTACACTGTCAGCAATATATCTGTCACCATTAGATGATATGAAGCAGTACATATGAGGCAATATATTACTAAATTTTGCTGTTTGTATTGTAAATATAAATATACATACATGCATGGATACATATAGATATATACATTACTTTCAGTCAGATGTCCACAGAGCCCTCTTAAAAGTTACTGTTTCTGCTAGAGGAATTTGTTTTCCTTGGTCATTTTAATTACACCAAAAAAAAACAGGTTACCTGTGTTCCCTGGCACAGTTGTCAGAGGATGGTGATCAATGTCAGAAAGTGTTTAGTGAGTTCACAAGAAACCACTACCAGCTGTGGAAGCTGCATCCAAAAAGCTCTAGCCAATGACAGGATAGGGGATTGGGCCAAGGCAAATAGAGAAAGGAAAGGATGGATGTCCTCTGTCTGTGCTGTACAGAATAAATATTGGTCATTGCAGAGACTCTCACAGACAGATTTCCTGGAACATACCTGTGTATGCAGGAGCTCAGATAATACCGTGTTTTTTTCAAGCATTTTTCTATTTAGTTTCCTGCCAAATGCATGCATTGAAACCAAGAAAGTTGAGAAACAGTTTCTCATTCATCAACAATTTTGTTTTTAAAGAAAAACCTTTTTTTTGTTTTACCTTCCTGTAGGGAAAAGATCTTTTTGTATCAGAGTACAATTCAGTATCTCCTGGAAAATAGCAAAAATCAGGGAGAAAAGCATCATCACTTACCCTTCCCCACCCCACTCCCTCCTGCAAATTCACCTTTATTAGAAGTTTAGTTGTGCTCCATATTTAATAACATCAACCCTAAGCATTCAAGGTTGAGTCTAAGCTCCCATTGCATGCAAAAACACTGGCATATCCATTCTCTAAAAGTCTTATGATCATTTTCAAGTTTATTTCCATAATGGTATGTTGCTGGGGGAGGAACGACCAAACTCATTAGTTTAAGTGAAAGCTGATAGTCATCTGTACTGACCATAGCCTCCTAGTCTTGAGCTTTAAAAAAGACATTGAATTTTATGAGAGCTGTGATGAAAATTTTGAGCCTTTTCAAAATCATTGTTGTTTTTGCATAGTTGTTCATGGTGGATACAATCTCTCATAACATTAATAACAGCATTTTTCTGTCTCTTAATGACCTATAGAAAGAAATGTAGATCTCTGTGCATCAAGTCAAAACCAAGTCACTGAAATCACTGCAATTATATCAAAGTAATCCTGTTTCTGCCCAGTGATTAGGAGGGTATGCAGATAATTAACTCAGAGGTCGGTGTTTGCGGTGCACCCATCTAAACAAGGCCTCACTTGTTTCGTGTAATTGCTTTTCCAAAGAGAAACAATCATCTGCTAATAACAAATAAGCATTTATACTAGCCTCAGCTGTGCTGAGTTGGCCTTACCCTTTCAAAACCTTTGCATGATCCCAGGGTGTATTTTAAAATACACTTATATAAATGTTCTAATAGCAACAATCATCTGTGCCTCTTCAGCTGTTTCCAGTAGCTACTGTGTGACCAGGAGAAGAGCAATTAAAAGCTGAGGATAATACCTCAGCTTTCAAAACCTGACAAGATAGCCTTCTTAATGACTACACTTAATGACTAAAAATTCTGCTTGTGTTTTTTGTGAACTCAGTGAGCGGCTGCAAAACTGAGTGCTTATATGACATGGGGCTGCCAAGCCTGAGTGCTCTGCACTTTAAAATGCAGTCATTTTGCATGAGATTATGCAATGAGAACAATATGTTCTCCTTTGATGTGAAACTGTTACAATGCCTTCTCAGTGCAATACCCAAATCCTTATTTTTCCCTTTGTAAATTAAAAATAAATAATTAATGTTGAATACTGCTTAAATGCTCTCTGGTTTAAAGCTTTGATCTAATTGTTTGGTTCCAAGCCTCAGTTAGGCTGTCTTTCACTTGAAGTGGGCTATTGTTGCTAGGGGTTTTTGCAGAGCTTGTTATTTATTTCCCAAGGAAAAGCTGGGGAGGAGATAAGGCAGAAGAGGAGACAGTAAGAACTGTGGCTGTATGTCAGTGGGGCCTAGCTGGAGGACTGTACTTCAGTTTGTGCCCATGGCCTCTTGTCCTTTCACTGGGCACCGCAGAGAAGAGTCTGGCTCTGTCATCATTACTGTCCCCATCAGGTATTACTGCTTAGGTCCCCTGAGCTCTCCTTTCTCCAGGCTGAAGGGGCCCAGCTCTCCCAGCCTGTCCTCACATAGGAGATGCTGCCTTCCCTTAATCATCTTCGTTGCCCTTGACTGAACCTACTCCACTATGTCCAAAATTTTTCAAAGTGTCAAAACACAGACAATTTGTTATTGGTCGTGAGAGGAGCCAGGTTTTAACGTGAATAACTCTGAGGCATTCAGCGAGGCAGTGGCTCCAGCAGCCAGGTCTGCTCAAGAGCTGTGCCTCCATTTGCTGAAGCTCCTGCTTCAGGGCTGCGTCCCCACCACGGTCGTGCTCCAGCTGATCCCAGCACCAGCAGATGTCCACTGCGGCCATGGGGAGCCCACGCCAGAGCAGGGGAAGGCATGAGCGGGATGGAGCAGCTGAGAGAAACTGATAAGTGCTGCTTGATCCCTGACCCCCTGCGGCACTCAGCAGGGATGGCTGAGCCTGGGGGGAAGGGGGGCACCTCTGGCAGGCCGGGGAGGAAAGGTGCTGCTTTAGTGTCCACTGTGGTTTCTCACCACCCAAATCTATTTCATTTGGCAGTAAGTTAGATTGATTTTTCCCAAGTGAAGTCTGTCTTGCCCACAACAGCAGCTGGTAATCAATCTGCCTGATGTGATCTCCACCCAGAAGCTTTCTCATCCTATTTCCTCCCCCCGCCCTGAGGAGGGCCTAGGTGAAAGTTTGACCCTTCACCATGGTTAACCTGCCACAATCTTAACTTTGCTATCAGCCATCAATGGAGAGCATTTTGTAGAGGATGTTCCCTGAGATCTTCTGCAACACTACTGATTTAGAACAACGGGAAATGGTGGCTCAAATAAGTCCCCTTCATTCCTGTCTTCGCTGTGGTTTGGGACATGACAATGTCTGAATACCTTGCAGCTGGAGATGATAGTCCCTTTTTGGTATATTACATGTGTATTAGCTGTTTCCCCAGTTAACCTTGGCACTGTAATGACACATCTCAGATTCAGGAGAGGGTGTATCAAACTAGGGTCAGAGTTTAGCCCTAACTTCCCACCAGGAGAAGAGATGAAATAACAGACTGGAAACCCTACAGCTGAGATCTGCAGAGAGGGGCCAACAGCAATAGTATTTGTGACAGAAGAGTTGTCAATGTAAGCTCATTAGGCAGCTGGGGTTCATATCAACCTATAAATGAAAGCATTTCCAGTAAGTGATGGTAGATACTTCGTAAATACTTCAGAAATTCAGGGCATGTTTTGATGCCCCTAAGCCCAAATATTATACTTCACAGCATTAAAATCCCCATTTATCACCTTGGCAATAGATATGTGAAATTATCTTGATTCAGTTGATTGATTTAATCATTACATGTCAAATCACTCTGGGAACATGCTTGCTCTGAGTCCTTCAAAGACGCTCACAGTTACAAGACAAAGAGCTTCCAACAGCTTCCACAAGAAGCAACACGTCTTTTCTCTTTCTTATTTATAGGGAGTGTGCACAGGACAGGCTTTTATGTGCAGAACTGTCACACAGCCAAAAACAAGGAGGAATGAAATCACAATTTAATATTGCATGTGTTTGTGTCAGAGCACTTACAAAGAACAGGTCTGGTTCACTTGAGTTGTCCCTAAGTGAAGAAAGGCTTTTCCTGATGGGAACAAATGAGACGCAAGTTAGTTTTGAGAACATCAGGTGTTGCAATGAGTTTAAGCAAAACCAGGTTATAAAAGAATAACTTTGTGCCATCCAGAGGCTTGCAGTTTGTACTTTGCATCTTGAGAGTACTTGTTCTTGTTATTTACATTTAACTATACTCCCAATTTGTGATTCAAAACTAGTTGAAATCAGGCAACTTTAAATCTCCTTTACAGCAGGTTGCTTTTATGAACACTGCCTGGACTTGAGTGATGTTAGACACATCACAAAAATTAAGTGCCTTCTGAACGCTATTTTTGTTTGTAGTGCCTCGTATTCAGCAAATACAGGTTAAAAACTGCACTGCAGTTGGATGGTATTTCATTGCAGTGGCTCCTGAATTTGTGTTACATTATCATACTGCAGAATCTGGAGAAAATAAGGTTTCTTCAAATAGCACACTTCTGCATTGTGCTTTGTTCAGAAGAGTAGCCTGTGGTTTGGGGAGCTTCAGTGTCAAAGAATATAGGGGGGGGTCTTCCTTGCTGTGCTAAATTTGCTGTCATGTGTAGCTCGAACTGAGTTCAGGAATTATGCCTGCATATGGGGACTGTTGCCAAATGCAGAGAGATGTATTACACTGCTGCAGAGAAGAAGGCATTGATCTCCATTAATATGTAGTCCTGGGGTTTGTCACGACTGACAAACATCTTGCTATTTATAATCAAAACTCACAGTGCTTTTATTTTTATCTCCTGAAATAAATCAACAGGGGTAGAATACACTGGACATGGGCCCACGGTTGTTATTCAGGCAGAATGCCCTTTGAAATCAACTGTTTACTTAGGTGAAACACTGGTAACTTTGTCCCAGTGCTTGCAAATTATGTTCCTTCAGCCTCTTCCCTGCTTTATTCCTGAGTGGTACTTTAACCCGTTACTCGTCCTAGTAACATACCCACAGTGAAACTGGTTGATAATGGAACTACTGAGAGCAAAAGAAAAGTGTAAAAATATGGCAAGTCTTGCCTTGGAGCCTGTAGTAACCTTTCAGAAATGTCACTGATGCTTGTTGCAGAGCTGTGGTGTGTTCTTTTGATGCTTGCCTCCTGCATCTGGCAAGAAGCAGAAGGCTGACAGTTTTCTTGTGTGACTAGACTAAAGGAAATTACATTGTGTGCTCACACCTGTTCTGGAATGAATTTGTTTTGCTGTGTAATGCGTTATCACGCGGGCACAGTACTCATTAAAAAATGTGATGTCATGCTGTAACAAGGGTGAAGGTATTGGAGGGGATAATACATAAGGACAGAGAATTATGGAATACTTTGCTCTATAAACTAGTAGCTCTCATGCTTTTTCTTCCACTGCTGTGTGTTTTAGTTGCATCCTTCAACTTTGTCACTCTGACCGCACTTTGATATCTCTTGTATCCAGGTCTTAGTCTACATGCGTCTGAGGAGTGGAACATTATGGTAATTGAGAAGAAAGAAGTATCTGTCAAACTGGGCCCTGTGGTAAGGAGACGTCTGCTGCAACGACATCAGCTTAGAGTAACACCATAGGGTAATGCAAAAGGAAAAAAGCTCTGCAAATCAGGATTTAGCCTCCCTTTGGAAATATTTCCTTTCATTAAAGGATTTGTCCCAAAATTCCTTAAAATTCCCTCTCTTAAAATGAGAAAGGAAGTGTGTGAAACTTCACCACTCTTCAGGACTGAGATCTGATCCGTTCTTGATCTGTTAATGCTCAAGTGTAGCCCTACTCATAATGGGGTGCGGGAGAAAATACCCTGAAGTGCAGTGCCCCTCCTCCTCCACACACCATACTGTGATGTGCTGGAGGACCTTTGCAAGAAGTTTGCCCCATCTTCACATCATGTGGTCTTCCAATACCAAATTTGAGGAGAATAAAAACGCAGTTTTCTTTCCTAAGTGATCCTATTTTTAATGTTTCCATTTCTGTATTTTAGAATAGCATATACTATTTTCTGAGCCAGCGCTTTTCAAAGGTATCATTTGACTAACCTCCCTCTGCAGTAGCTAAATTTTTGTTTGCTACCTACTGTATGGTGAATACACTATAATGATTGTTGTGGCTGATGAGGACCAGCACCATTAGAGGGTTATTTCCTTCATATTCCCATTAGGAGCTGGACATAAACTGGCATTGTTCCATGGACTTATTAAGTCCAGAGGTTTTAGGGCCAGAAGGAGACATTATGATCAGGTCTGGCTTCCTGTGTAAAAAAGAATATATACAAAACCCTATGGAGCTCCCAGGATGACAATGACGTCACTGGCTGACACTGGGGAAGTCCCAGACTGGACTAAGTGGTGGATGGGAACTGGAGTACAGGTCTAGATCCAGGATCAGGATCAGGATCAAAGGCGGATGAACAGAATCCTCATCAGACACCAGCCATTGAAGAAAAAAAGCTGACCCTTTGATCACTCAGCTTTTATACTGAGCATGGGGCAGATGGGATGGAATACCTTGTTGGTCAGTTTGGGGTCACCTGTCCTGTTTGCTCTTCCCTGCAGGTGGGACTCCTCTACGCTCTTCTGCTTCCAGCCCTCCAACAGGGCAAATAACAAAGTGGGATGGCATTGGGTGTTATAGCGATAAGAATAAATTAGAGCCTGTCTGCATACCATGCCTTGGCATCAACTATGAACATAGATATTATTACCCTGAGACCGAACAATTTTGGCACAATATGCTATTAATTTCAGTAGTTAGAAAAGGCCTAGCTAGAAAACGAAGTTACTGAACAAAATTGGTCTTGTTTTATCTCAAACCAGGACAGCCCCAAACCACACATAGCTTGTGTTGAAACTCTTCTTATGAAAGTGGATTTATCTGAGAAGCTCATGAGCTTCACACGTAGCTTGGCAGTGTCTGTACCTTTGTACTGATCCATGGCAGAGATGTATTTCTGTGCTATTGCTATATCAGTTTAATACATCTATATTCAGGTTCAAGGCAAGCTAATATTAATTTTATCTTGATTGGCACATTTATAATTTTTAGGTGACATAGGCCTCTGCTTTGGCTACAGTGTTGACACAGCTACGAATATACACCAATTCCCCACAGAGTGAGGGGGCTGTAGCTTGCAACAGAAGGATTCCTTCAAAATCCAGAGGACATTTGAAGTGTTTTCCTGAGTTACTTAAAGAGTCAGAGCACTTGGGTAGTTAGCTCTGTGGCCTGGAGGAGCAAGAATGACTCTAGAGGTGCCCTTGTTAGAGTTGTCTTCCTCTAGCTGGTTGACTAAAATAGGCAAAATGAAAAATATTTAATTTAACAAAAGTAGTGTTGCCAGTTTTTGTATATATAATTAATCCATTTCAATGAATTAAGCATTCACAAGTAGATTTTAAATTGGTGTTTCAGCATTGTATTTTGAATTGATTTTTTCTTCCTTCAGTTAAAACTTCCAAATTCACTAATAAGTACGTTGATGGTGTACTCTGTAAAAAGTTTCTCAGCATAGATCATTTGCATGGCATTTCATCAGGGTCTGCAATCACTTGCCAGTCACTATAAATCACCTGTTGCACAGCCAGTTCTCTCAGGTACTTAATACCTTTCTCGATGCTGATCCATTTGCTTGGACAGCATTCTGTATCATCCTTAAAGGGATACCTGCCCTTTATGGCTGACACCCGTTGCCTCCAGAGACTGGGGGTGTTTGTCTTTTTCCCTGTTACTTTGTTGATAACCTCCAGCCCTGGCCAGGTTCCCCAATTGCCTAGCTTCTCTGGCATCTAGGTCTATGGTATCAGCCCCATTGTTCCAGCACTGGAGCAACTAGGAGATGAGTGTTTCACCTTCACAACAACTAAAGTCCTTCCTCATATTTCACAAATCCTTCATAGAGAAGGATTTAACACCTATCTCTACATCTGAGCCCGCCTTCTGCGTTGATGCTGACTGGGAAGGACCCTCTCCTGGGTCTGCTTTAGAAGGACTCTTTCCTTTACCTGTTTTAAAAGGTCTCTTTCCTTTGTCTGGTTTAGAATGACCCTCTCCTGGATCTGCTTCAGAAAGACCTTCTTCTGGGTCTCCATCAGAACTCTCTCCCAAGCTATCTGGCTTGAGCTGGTCCTTGTTGTAAGGGACAGGGGAACAAGCTGACATCTTTTTCTGCGTCCTAGTCACTGGGGCAACTTGTACCAGTTTGATGGAGTTTGTGTAGGAGCAGTACTTGTTGGAGCAGCTGGAGTAGTGACAGTGCTCATTGTTGAGGCTGAAGTAACTTTTGCCGGGACGGGCAGCAGCATGGCCTTTACAACTACAGGTTGCAGGGCAGCTGGTGCCAGTAGAGATGGTGGCGGTGTGGCTTTTACTGTGGGCTGCAGAGTGGATGGTGCAGGTGGGGGCATGGGTCTCACCAGGACAGGCAGCGGTGGGTTGACTCCTACTGGTACAGGTGGCAGCATGGCCTTTACTGCTGGCTGCAGAGTAACTTTTGCCGATATGGGTGGCAGAACGGCTTGTGCCACTACAGTGTGAGGGGGCAGTTGGTGCCAGTACAGGTGGTGGTGGCATGGCCTTTACCGCTGGCTGCAGAGTAACCTGTGCTGGTACAGGTGGCATTGTGGCCTTTACCGCTGACTGTGGAGGAACTTTTGCTGGTACGGGTGGGATCATGGCTGGTGCCAATAGAGGCTGAGGAGCAGCTCCTGGGGTTTGAGTGGCAGCAGCGCATATTTCCCTATAGCTACTCCTGCACCAATGTTTCATGTGAAACCACCCCTGCAACACATTTCAGGAGCACCACCAATGAAATAATGATCTTTGGAAAGTAACAGTCTTTACTGTCACAGCCGAAAAGGTTTCCATCCCCTAGCTCTGATCAGGCCACTGCATAACCATCAAAGGCCAAAGTAAACTTTCCCCAGGTAAAACTGAAAGTGTAGTTAGTAACAGAATCCATCACGTGATGCCCAAGATATGCATGTAGAGCCATTATCCAAGTAATCATTATACATCTGAATTGCAAACCACACCAAAACAGCACATTTAAACCCTTGCACAAAAACACGGAGTGAATTGCCAAGCAAAGCATCTGTGCTGAGCCTGTGCTTTTTTCCCCATATATCCTTTTCCCCCCATAGCCTACACAATCCTGCTGAGAGCCTGCCCTCATTCCTCAGTCTGCCTGGTTTCTCTGTTTTCTCTCTGTGTTGAACTGTCCATCTGGCTAGATGTGCATGTATCTATGTATTATACAGGTGTGTTTCTATGTGTGCCCCTGCTTGGAGCGTATATTTAGCCTCCCTACTGGTTAGACCTGGGGTATAAAACCATGGCAGCCTTGCCTCCATCAGGCTGCCAGAATCAGCAGCTCCCGAAAGGAACCTTTTGCACTTTTCATTTCCTGGCTTTTCTGTCTCTTATCTCTTTATCAATTATTCAACATTTCGGCATTTTCACCTTTGGAAAGAGAAAACAGTTCAGTACCTGACCTCCACTGTCATTAGACTAATGGTCTGAAATGACATTGCTGCTTTACCTCCCATGCTTCACGCCTCAAATTCTCTTATTTTGCTTGCCCTCTGCATATTGGTGGGTGCAAGTCTGGGTCAAGTTTTTGGTCAAGTTTTGTTCCTCAGCATGATTTTCTCCCCATAGGAGATTCCACTACTGCTTAAGTAATGGCCTTGTGCCATCCCTTTTCCACTGAATGTGAATTCCTGACAGGCCAGATTGCATCTAAAATAAGGGCTAGCTTACTGTTAACAAGGAAAAGATTTTTTGGCTCAAATCAAATGCCCAGAAGAGAGGCTCCCGCCATGATGTTGCTGACTTTTGTACTGGTTTTGATAAGCATAGTCGGAGTTTATCTGTGCATCCAGTAATATGACCTGTGGGGCGCACAGATCAAGGCTTTGTAACAGCAGCTCCAGAAGGAGCAAATGACTCTGGTTATTGGTTTGCCATCCTCTCCTGATTTGTTTGCCTTTTGATTCTTGCTTTTAATTTGATAACATTTCTCAAGTTTTCCATGACCTGGCCTATCCTGCCAAATATGTTCTGTTATCTTAAAACATTTCTATAAAACTGTTCTTTTCAGCAAAGCTCTGGGTTTGAGGTTTTAATTTCTTTAATGTTTTCTCGAAACTGTGTTTGAAAAACTGTCACATTTGAACCAGTCTTTTTAATTGTGTCTTTTTCCTTTGCATTGATTAGCTCTCCTTCTAAACCATTTCTGATACTACAGCTTTATTTCTTGACCGTTGATTTAACACCTCCAGCTTTTCACTATTACAAGGACTTTTTACCTTTATTTAACTGAGGGTTCGCGATGACCCTCCCATTCTTTTTCCCCTTGAGTGAACTAAACACCCATCCCTTAGCCCGAATGAAATTTGTGCTGCCTTCCTGTGAACGTTTTTTAACTGACTTTTAATGCCTGGAAACAATGAAATGGAACTTGAGTTTTTTCTTCCCCCCCCCAAACAACCCACAGTATTACAACCTGCTCCCTGTAGGTTGATCTGTAAGGATGAATCATCACAAATTAGCTTCTCCTGGCTAATTTGCTAATTATCATGGTCTCAGTCCAGACT
>VZSZ01005880.1:29277-67702 GCA_013398815.1 Ibidorhyncha struthersii | reverse complement strand
CTTATTGGAAAACTTTTTCAAACTGTGTGACTCTACCTTGTGCAGATTGCAAATCTGTAGTGTGGGGCAGCCCTTTGTGTCTGCAGAGTGTTTAGTACCTTGTGGTAGCAGCCCTGGTTTTGATGCTGCTGCAGCAGTCAATAGTAACTGCCAGTAGAAGTGTGCAGAATAGCCCTTTGAAATGCATGCTGGGGATCTAATGTTCAGACTGATTGAACCCATATTCCTGTCACTCTCTCCAGTCATTTCAGTTAATTGGGACCTTCACCTGCACTGATAAAATCCAATTTTATCTGAACAGAACTCCAAGGATCTGCTGCAAAGATCACCAATAATTCGATGAGAAAAGCCTCATGATTTGGACTGTACAGCTGTTGGGGCAGGCACTGTAACTGCAGTCAGGTTTGAATTAAGCCAAACACAGTGAGTCAATGGTACCTCCAATTCCTTGATGCACCGCCACAGGGCAAGCAAGTAATTAATAGCTGATGGCAGTGGGATAAATGCTCTGCTTCGAGTAATATACAAGAAGATATTATTGGGGGAACTGCTTAAGTTCATAGGGCAATTGTAAATGCCTTTGTTTAAAGAGTTTTTTTTTTCCCTACAAAATGTGAACAAAAAAGAGATGGTGGTGATAAGATTGGGCATGGTGCACTGAACTATGAAGATCTTCAGTTCCTACAGCTTCAGCCTCTTCAGTCCCTTGGCTCTTCCCCCATTGGCGATGGTAGAGGAATGCCTTGTGATACAAGTATGATCAGAAAGGCCCTCAACATTTGCTAAAACTGTCCATCCAGTTCAGGTGTCCTAGTACAAACTCAGCAACTACCACGAAGAGTAGTTGAGCCCTGCACCCCACCCTCAGGTGTCTCTAGCGAGCTGGAGTAGAAACTGACATGCACAAAGCAGCTGAAAATGCAGTTGTGCTGTTTACAGGCAAAAGAGGCTCTTCCCAGAGGAGTGAATGGGCCCCACCACTCCCCTGGCTGCCTCAACAGGCGGGAGGGATGCCCATGGTGATAGGGTGCTAGGAAACAGTCCCTGCTACTTTATCCAGAGATATTTCTCTCTCCAAATGCCTGTGTTTGAAAATGAAACCCCTGTATACACTACAGAAAACCTCAGCTTTGACTTGAGCTATTTGGAACACTTTGACCTTTAAGAAGTGCTGACTTAGCTAGTTTACCTGTGCTTTTCTTCTGGACTAAAGGAATGGTTTAGCACAGAGCCCATAAAGTGGAAAGATGATTTTTCAAAGAGCAATAAACCAAAGATTTTTGTGATTCTTGCAACTGAGAAAATAAACAATGGAGAAGTATCCAATTCCTCTTTTTAAAAATAGAATCACAGAATGATAGAATGGTTAGCTGGCCTTGAACACTTCCAGGGATGGGGCACCAACAACTTCTCTGGGCATCCTGTTGCAGTGTCTCACCACCCTCTCAGTAAAGAATTTCTTCTTAGTATTTAATCTAAATCTACTCTCTTTCAGTTTAAAATTGTTACCCCTTGTCCTATTGCTACACTTTCTGGTAAAGGGTCTCTCACCATCTTTCCTGTAGGCCCCTTTTAGGTACTGGAAGGCTCCTATAAGGTCTCCCTGGAGCCTTCTCTTCTCCAGGCTGAACAATCCCAACTCTCTGTCCTCATAGGAGAGGTGCTCCAGCCCTCTGATCATCTTCATGGGTCTCCTCTGGACTCACTCCAACCCGTTCATTTCCTTCTTATGTTGGGAGCCCCGGAGCTAGATGCAATACTCCAGGTGGGGTCTCACCAGGGTGGAGTAGAGGGCAGAATCACCTCTCTCAACCTGCTGGCTATGCTTTTGATGCAGCCCAGGATGCTGCTGGCTTTCTGGGCTGCAAGCACACATTGCTGGCTCATGTTGATCCTCTCATCAACCAACACCCTCAAGTCCTTCTCAACAGGGCCACTTTCAATCCATCCTCTACCCACCCTGTATTTGTGCTTTTGGGATTACCCCAGCTCAGGTGCAGGACCTTGCACTTGGCCTTGTTGAAGTTCATGAGATTTGCACCCGCGCACTTCTCAAGCCTTTCCAGATCCCTCTGGATGGCATCCCTTCCCATGTCAACCATACCACACAGCTTGGTGTTGTTGGCAAACTTGCTGAGGGTGCACTCAATCCCACTGTCCATGTCACCAGCAAAGATGCTGAACAGCACCAGTCCCAGTACTGATCCCTGAGGAACACCACTTGTAGCTGGTCTCCACTTGGACATCGAGCCATTGGCCGCAAGTCTTTGAGTGCCTTTGCCTTCTGCAACTTGGGCAGTGTGGCTAGAGCACTTGTTGATGAAGACAGGCAAAAAAGTCGTTGAGTACCTCAGCCTTCTCCATATCCCAGGCTACCAGGTCTCCCATTTCTTTCCAGAGAGCATTAATATTTTCCCTAGTCTTCCTTTTATCACCAACATACCTATAGAAGCTTTTCTTGTTGCTCTTCACAACCCTGGCCAGATTTAATTCTATCAGGGTTTTAGCTCTCTTAACCTGATCCCTGCCTGCTCAGACAATTTCTCTGTGTTCCTCCCAGTCTACCTGTCCTTGCTTCCACCCTTTGTACACTTCCTTTTTGAGTTTGAGTTTCTCCAGGAGCTCCTTGTTCATCCATGCAGGCCTCCTGGCATTTTTGCCCAACCTCCTCTTAGTTGTGGCGCATCACTCCGTGAATATTAACCAGCTTTCTTGGGCCCCTCTTCTCTCCAGGGCTTTATCCCATGGGAGTCTACCAAGCAGATCCCTGAAGACGCCAAATGGTTAATAAATACAAATGATAATACAAATGTTTACAATATGAAAAACACTAGACAATAACTCTGAAGTGTATACATTCCTTTTCTCTCCAGGCTAGAAGTAAATTCAAATGTAAAATGTATCCAACATAAGGGCTCAAGAAATAGAACTCAAGCACTATCCATAAATGATGTAAAATTTAATCACATATATCCATGAAAGATAAACATAAATAGCAGAACATGGCAAAAAGTCTTGTTCACAATGCAATGAAACAAACACTATAATTTGAGCAGAACAAAGGTCATACTTAAAGTATATCATATATTTTTATTTTAAATCAAACTTTTAGTAGAGACTGTTCAGAACACTCAAAGCTCAGAACTCAGTGAGTAAACCTCTTAAAACTGAAGTTGTAGATGTAAGATTTGCGGGAGAATTAATGTTATCCCATTCACTGATACAAGCAGTTTAGAAATGCTTGAAAGGTAGCAAACCCAAGGAATTCTAGAAAGGTCTAATGGCAACAAAACCTTTTTGTAGAACCCTTTACTCTTTTTCCTCTCCTCTCCTCTCCTCTCCTCTCCACTCCATTTTATTGNTCTCCTCTCCTCTCAATTTTATTGAGTTATAGAGGGAACAGAAAATCCCATTCCTCCTCCATTCTAGAGTGCTTTGACTTCTGTGTAAGTAGTAAATAGCATTGTTTTAATTAGATGAAGATACTGAATTTTAGAAAATGAAGGCCAAAAAAAGTATATCAGTGTTTGCATCATCATTTTCCTAATTAAGCCAACAGCAGATTTGATGAACATCTGTATGGAACTTGATATCAGTTCCTGCTCTGCTCTGGGTACCTGGAGGAAGTGGCATTCAGTTCTTATAAAAAAGCTATGGTGGGATGTCATGTTGACTACAGCTTTGAGAAGAATATGTCTAGATCTTCTCCCATAGTAACCTTACTCAGAACCCCAAATGCCCTTTAAATACAGATGAGGTGTGACCTACAGTTTAGTTTGTGAATAAAGAAAACTCCAAGTGATTAAGTCAGAACAGAAACACAAGCTGTTTCCACCTCACTCTTACATGCCCGCTGTGTCTTTAGAAGAGTCCCTTGCTTGTATGTTTGGTGTCAGGCCACAGAATCATGACTCCGGTCCAGGAAAGTTCATTTTTCTTCATCTCTGTTTGCTGGCTAATACATTCCTGGTTGCTTTTGACAGTGGTACATGACCTGCAGGTTTCCAGACCTGCGGAGCTGCAGCTTTCTCTTTCATGTGACTGCCACATTTTGAAGTGTGGTGCTTGCCCTGGACAGGCTCTGTTGCTAACAAAGAGAAGTGAAGGTTATGGGCCGTCTTTGCAGAGGGCTCTGCTTTGCCATTTCTTGACAGAGTGACATAGCCCTCAGTGAAAACAAGTCATTCATACGTATCAGCTGTCTCACGTGATAAAAAGGAAAACTGAATAGGCCAGGGGACAAAACGGCTCTTCCCTGGGAAAATTGCAGAGCAGAAATGTAGAGTTTGTGACTTCTCATCGTAAGGATCATGCTGGAGAAACAAAGCTTCTTTTCAGACCTGCTGCCTGCCCTGCTCTCCCCAGCCCAAGAGAGAGTGGGCTTTTCCCTGAGGTAGGGTCTGTGTCTAGATGGAACACAGTTCTAGCATTATGTCTGGGGAAAATGGCATATAAGTACATTTTTAAAAGAGGCATATATAACAATCCTCTGGATTTTATGCACTGGGAATATATGATCTTCATCCTAATCCCTAATTTCTATTTTTAAATGATCTATAGCAAACCTTCCAATAGGATGTTGCAGGTCACAGTGTCCTGAAGAATACCTGTGAGAATATAAAGATCTTGTTTTTTATCAGGGAACAGAGAGAGTATGGAAGGGTAGTGGTGAGGCATAAGAGCTTAATTTGGTAAAACTTGATTGCTCTGCTCCATTTTTTGCTTAGTATTGTTATTCTGAGTGGGAAAGTCATGAAGTGGTGGATGTGCAAGTATGTTAAACTAGACCTAACCTGTTGTTGGGCTGATATTTCTTGCAAACCTTTTGTAACAAAGAAGAGGAAATCAGGTTCTCTATTAAATCTTTTTCCTCCCAAAATGTCCTGCTGTACTCAGAACACCAATATGTTTTTATTGAGAGATTCAAAACTTTTAACCATAATTCTTTCCCCACTTAATAATCTTCACTTAAAAATAGCTGCCTTCTCTAAGTCCTCTTATTAGCTCTAAGTGTGGTGGCACCCTTTCCCCTGACAATAATTATCTCTCTGATCCACGTCGGTCAGAGGTATGCAAAGGCTGCTTTTTCCCCCAGAGTAGTTCTGTGGGGTTCAATATGCATATGTTATCAGACAGCACCACGTCACTAGCACTTGTCATCTCTTATCTCCTCTGCAAGACACTTGATCCCTGACAGCTCCAATGATCAACTGCAAAAATGACCTTATTTACTCCAAAATGACTATAACCTGTAGCAGATGAGTCAGTGCTGGCAAAGTGTGTTGTTGAAGGAATTAACCTTCTCTCATGGCTGAACATATAATGCTTAGGTCTTCTCACTACTCATTCTTTTGCACCTCCTCAGCAGAAACTCTGAATTACTATTTTTAGTTTACCTTTAGTGCAGTTTACCTTTAGTGCAGAATATCCCTTCCTACCTTGTGGGCTTTTACAGTAGCAGCCTGCAGATCAGTACTGAATTGACTAGGTTGGTTAGTAGCAGAAGACACAGAACATCCATTTTTAATGCCCTCATGCTTCATATTTAATTCTTGTTACAGGGAATTTGTTTTTTCTTCCCCATCAAATTACCTATATCAAAATTCTCAACAGCACCTTGTAGGTCACAATGTGCTGAACAGCAGCTGTGAGAATATTGAGGTCCCCAGCCCCACTGCAGAGCTTTATAAAGGGCATGCTGGACTACTTCAGATCACCTATTTAATGCACTGTGAAGTCTATTCCCGTTCAAAATTGGGGTGTGGAGGATACAAGAAAAAGAACAGGAATTAGTTGTCAGTAATAGGGCATTATAGATGGCATTTTTCAAGATAAATGCACTGCCCCTCTTACAGCTACAATTGCAATATTTCCAAAGAAATACAGTGTCTTCTATTGCACATGAAATTCTGATCTTTCATGTGAAAAAAAAAACCCAACACATAGAACCAAGTAATTAAAGCACATGTGGTTGTGCACAGGAGACCAGAGGTACGAATGAAAGATGCCAAAAAGAGTTTCATTTTAATACTGCCTAACATTTGATTGTCTGAATTTGAACCCTTCGGGAAGTTACCATTAAAGTCTCTCATTACTGTTTTTTTTACCTCTTTTTCTGAAGGAAAATAAGGTGTAGGTCTCAAAAGATAGGAGGGCCTTGGAGTAACTGCTGCATACAGTAGGTATAAAGGGAAGGTGCTGGTGAGGTTCACTCCAAATCTGTTGTTTGTAAAGACTTGTGGTTTGTAAAGGGCTTAGCAGAGAAGAGATTTCATAAGGGAGAATATACAGTGAGTTACCAAAAGGAGGGATTTTCACTGGCTGAGATTAAAGCGTTGTTAATTAATCAAACAAATGCAGAAAGGGACACTTCATTTACAGAAAGATACTCACTTTGTGAATAAAGTAGAACCATCTCAGTTGAGAGGAATAGTTGATTCATTTCATGAATGGGAAGAAGTGACCAAACTTTGCAAAGAAGGATTTAGCCTGTCTCAACTTGCCTTAGTCCCTAAAATTCTTCAAAAGGCAAGACTGGCTGTAAAAGCCAAAATGCTTCATAAGGAGAAGATTCTTCCTAATAAGTCAAATGGAGATTCCCTGACAAACTACGTGTTAGGAAAAATTACACGTTAGTCTGCTGGCAGGAGAGGGTCACCACTTCTGATTTAATTCAACTGCAAGGGGATTGAAGTGCTTTTTCCTTTGTTTCTTCACTTAAGTCTGTAACTATTTTTGATATTCTGGATGTTGCAAATAATTTTATTTGCATTTTTATATTAACTTGCCTTGAGTTAAGAATGATTTCACAGTAAAGCTGCTAGCAAGATGTTCTTCACACAGCAGCACAGTGAACCTGTGGCCCTGGGACACTTTATCTCCCAGAGGCCCATTCCTCGGAGTATCTCAAGTGTACTAAAATATATCCCACTAGGAGTGAACTAGGCAGCGAGGGAAGTGATATCACAGGTGTTAAGAGCGTAATAAGCATCTTCAAAAGAGTAAGGGTATGCAGGAAGGCTTTCTGTCACTTATCAAATCACTTGGGAGCGTTTTTCTCAACAGGTATTTTCTACTTTGTCATTAAAATACTAATTAACAAAAAGGGAAATTTTATATTGAGTATTCTGGCTTCTGTTGATATTCTTATAGGAACTCAAAATACTGAAGAACATAGTCCTGCCCTAAGGAGACAGGGAGTTGGTGTTGCACAGAAAGGAGAAGAGACTGGTAGAATTGACACAGTTCTCTTGCAAGGTCTAAGGGCTGATGTGTTTCTGGTCTAAGGGCTTGGGGGTGGGGGGTTGAGCTTTTTTCGAAATTTGTGAATAAAATATTGAGAGAGATGGGATAAACTGTGTTGTTCCTTATAACTTTTCTCATAATAAGCATAGTTTACAGTCTGATCAATAGTTAGGGAATTTCTTTTTGACTCATTAGAGTGAATCTTCTCCTAAATCCAAACACACACACTATTTTTAAGCTGGAGTCAATGTATGTAAGCAGGATGAGGGAACCCCCAAATTTGGATCTATTCTGCATTGACTGTGTGATACATGACTTGCATTGTCCCAGAGGAATGCCCAAGATCTGATGGCTAGTAGCTGGGGTTGCAGAGTTCTGGGCTCATTGCTAATCCCTATTCACAGTGTGCAAAACAGAACCGTAACAAAACAGAAACCGAGGGTATCCCATCTCTGAATGTCACTCAATCACTGGTTTGATGAGTGCCTCAACTTTGGAAAAGCCAGCTTTGAATTTTTCTTCCACTTAAAGAGGCTTCATGTGGAATTCTGTAGAAAAGATTCATACTGTTCTGTCTTTATTGTAGACTGCAGATGTCTTCTGGCACAGAGAGTGTGTATTGGGTCAGTAATCAGCCACATACAACTTCTGAACAGAATATTGCATTTCTGTCAGGAAGGTTAAAGCATTTTCATTTTTGTTCACGTTGAATAAAGTTTTGGTTGTGCCTCTGCAATGAATAAGAGAATTATTGATCCTTGTCATGTTTGACATGACTATGATGAAAACTATCATTAAAGTCTGCTTTCATGTGCTTTCCCTGCTTGTATACTTTTAAGTTTGCTTTGAGGTGCTACAGTTTGTTTGGTTTTCTTAAGATTTCCACCCAAATGGTTTTCAGTTCTTATATTTTTAGTATATATTTAGAGTCCCCTGCTCTAAGTAAACAATAGAGCATGGCTTCCTCAAGTCAAAATGAAGGCTTGGTCCCACTCTCTTAGTCACCCAGCTTTTCCCCTCCTTTATTTCAATTTCAAAATGTTCTTACTGTCTCACTGAGTTTTTAAAGTTACACACATTTTAAACACAGTTGTAAATGCAACCATCATAGATTAACACAACTGAACAAAATTTTATTATAGTAAGTATAATCTCTTTAAATCATCATTTAGGGTCACACTTTCACTGGGTGTGAAGAAGTCTACATAGTTGTATCATCTAGCAACACTTAAAGGGAGAATACTTCAAATCAGTCTTCAGAGCACTAACAATATTTCAGGTGTAGTATGCATGGGGAAAAAAAGAAACATATTCATTTTTTCAGAAGTATTTTTTTCTTCCTGCTACTTTTATTGGCACTATCAGGAGGATAAAGAGATGTAAACGTTTGACGGAGAGCAGAAATATTTTCTACTTAGTTACGATCATTGTTTCTCCTAGGACTCATTTAGTTGATCATAGAGGTCTAGCGTTTAACATTGAAATGGCTGTAATTCATTATTTTAAAAGTATATTTCTAGTTTCCAGCTTTTTATGTGCAAATCTGAGAAACTCAACTTCATATTCCTTCGACACTATTGAAACAGAGGACTTTATCATAAATAATTGACTTGTCTTCCATCCAAACAGCCATCTTACTAATAAGAGAAAAGATTAGTATGAAGTTGTCTTGATGAACAACATAGGGTAAACAATGGGGCCATTGGTTATAAAATGACCTAATGTTCTCAATAAACAATCATGTTTTCATTCAAAAAAAGGGCTTGGATGTTTCCAATCTATTCTAATGCTATGCCTTAGGCTTATAGTGCTATTAAATAATGCTCTTACAAAAGTAACACTGAGCCTCAGTCAAGTCCTAATGGCCAAAAAATGGAATGATGGTTTTTAAGCCTGCAGTCCGCAGACAGTGAAGTGACTCTTTTCCTTGTCTGATGGAAGAAAATGAACAAAACCTCAATCAACTTTAGCAGTAGCAAAGGAAAATAAGTGACATCATGTGGTTTAATCAAGTGGCTGCATCTTCTGGTTCAGTAGCAAGCAAGTGCCCAGAATAAAACTGTTAGGCAAAGAGGCAGGCTCTTGTATGAAGGACTTCAAGGTCAAATGTCCTTTGACTTCTGTAGTCTGTCATCAGGCCTATATGAACAAGGCCCTAACTATGACTGTTCCCGATTGACTGATATTTTCCTTATGAAAGGAAAGTTGTTGTGAACAGATTATTGAAATGTACAGTTTTATTTTCTAAGTGTTTTGTATAGCCTTCTCAAAAATTGTGTGATAGTCATTAAATGTATGTCCTTTCTGCACAACTTTCTTATGTGTTTGGTGAGATATGTACAACATTCTGGGTTTACCTAGCAGACAGTTAAACCACTGCTGCTGTAAGTTCAATGACAGCCCTTGCAGGCGTGTATTGGCTAGCAACTTATCATGAAGTTTTATCCCTTTTAAAACTTCATCTGCATTGCTCTGTATAACTTGGAATGTGCTTGCTGATTAAAATACACACCCAACTTCTTAAAAAGGTTTCAGTTAGTCATCTAAAAACATCATGTGTCAATAAGCTGCACTATTTGACTGTGAACAAAGGAAAATATTTATTTTCTACTGCAAAGTTTAGTTTTTCTACCTGCAAATATTAATTTATTTTTCTCTGTTTTATCTAAGAAACTATATGCAAATATGATTAAATTGATATACAGACACTGGGATTTCCCCCACCCTGTCCCAAATGCTGAAACAAGTGCTGCAGAGGTGTAGAATCCTTGGAGACATGCAAGACTCACCTGAGCAACACCATCAGCAACATGTTCTAAGTTGTCCCTGATTTATGTGGACAATTGGACTTCCAAATACCCCTTCTGATCGATATTACTGTGCAATTCTCTAAATTTACTTTAAAAAACCAAATAATTAAAAAACCCAAACAGGTACATGTGTAGGAAATAGAAACAACGACTTCAGTGTCCTATTACAGGGTTGACTATGAGTGGTGGACCTACGCACATAATCCTAATCCACTGCAGCTCATTTTTGAGGCAGGCACTTGTTAGCAGGTACTCTTCTGAATACAGAGTGAGGTGCAAGATGCACTGCAAAACGATGCTTTTGGAGATGGTTCTCCCACATTTGTAGAAAGTGTCTTCATCAGTGTTCTACTGAGTCAAGACTATTTTCATGTATGACACAATGGCTCAGGCTTCTTTACAAAACGTACCAGTCAAAAGTAAAGCAAGCCATATGCTAATAGCACAGGAATCTGCTTCCCTGTGGTCATGTCCCTGGACCTGATGCTGTTCTTCCACATTAACCCCACCCCGCCCACATTTACCTGACATGAGTCCCTACCTTGTTCCCCAGCTGTTGCATGAGACATGCTGTCGCTGGGCAGAGTCAACCATGTGCCAATAAACTAGTCAGCAGGTAACATGCCACGACATCCTCTTCCTTAGGGGAAGCCGCTGACTTTCTTTGGACCTCTCCCCCGCTTTCCACTTTCATGGAAATTTGTCTAGAATTTCAGTAGCTTAATAGCTAAATAGTGCCAAGCATGAAGTCATGCCCTACTTACAACAGCAGACCAGGAGCTTTTTAGCAAAACATGTCTTGCTAAAAAATGCCAACTCATTGCCATCCCTGCTTTTCAGGAAAGTGTACCACTTGTGAAAAAAAAAACCTGTCCTGGAGAAGACCTGAAGCTCCAAAGACAGTATGGACCCTAGGTGAGCAGACATTTGGTGGCATTCATGCATTTTTTTAAATCTTGATGTTCCTGGGCTATAGAACTGGTTTTATTCCAGTTCTATCCATGTGATTTGTCAGCCTCTTGAATCATGATTTTTTAGATTCCTATCTTGGCAATCAAGCTAAGGCTCTCTTCCAAAACTTGTAAGTTCATTTGGGAATATCCATCAGTGTTGGTACTTCACAGTATTAACAATTCAATATCTAGAGTCTCAGGAAAATCACAAACAGCATTTTTGGTAGCCTTTGGGCAAAAGTTACATCTGGCTATGAATTCAGTTTCTGAATTTTGCAGAGGCTGTTCATGCTGTCTGCAGTCACTCAGGTAGTGATCACTTTGTCATTGCCAGAGTTAAACTGGCAGTTCTAAGAATGATTTTGAAATATCAGGGAGACTCTGAAAGATAGATTAGCTGTTTATACCTGCCCTTCCTACTCCCAGATGCCTACAGCAGTCAACTAATCACATTTGTGTCACAAGGCACAACACCGGGACCATGTTTTTGTAATTTTTTTTCTGCACAGTGTCTTAGGTTCATGAACTCTTTTTGTTATGTTTATATTCAGAAGTTGTGTTTTTGCAAGAAAAAGAGGAGGCCAACAATTCTTACTGGGGAAAATGGGCAGGGTGAGATTCTAGAGCTGCTGGGGTAGAATTTACGTGTTTCTTCTTTTTTGAATTGTTCATTGCTTTTTATTGCAGTGTCCCAGAATCTTGAAGGGAAGGAGGGAAAAGCAGAAAGGAAATGTTACTTTCCCTACTGACAATATTGCTTCTGTGCTTGTTCAATGTTTTGTCCTTTCTTTCTCCCATCCCCCCATAGTCTGTTTTTTACTCTTGTAAAATAATTATTGGTCCCTGACAGAGTTAGGGACTTCCATATTTAGGATACACATAGGTCTGCAGAAAGTCTTTATCAAGTGAGAGAGGAAGACATATGTAGTCTCAGAACACTGAGAGAGGTGCCCTCTGATACCAAGATCTTGCAGCAGTTCTCTTTGGCAACTGAATACCATTGGGATCAGTAAATAACATCTGGATTCACCTGACTTCATGGGTATGTCTGTGCTGGCTCTTGAACAGGTAATGATTTCTCACCATGGACAGGTGACCAGTGTTGGGTATGAAATTTTTTTGTGATTCGTCTCATCCTAAAGTGGAGTCCTACACTGGCCAAGTCAACCTCAGCCTAGGATGGTCCTGCACTGGCAGGATTACCACCACCTCTCCCTTGATTGTACAGGGAAACAGACAATTCAAGTGTGGATTTCTGCATGGTCAACAGCTAAAATAAAGTGGAATTAATTTCACTTCTGTAGGGCTTCTCTTTTCCATTTGTCTTTCCTGTGTCCATTATCTTTTTCCATTTCCATTTCCTTTGTATATTTCCTTTTATTTTGATGTTTCTTCTTTCTTGAAGGTTGCTTCCTTGATAGTTCGTGGAGCAATTCATCCAGTTTCTGTAGTAATCAGAAAGACCTCTATCTCTTACCTACTAACATTGTGTCCATTAATGGTTCTGACCCAAATGCCACTGAAACATGTGAGGAATGTTTGTAGCATCTGGTCACTGTCTTACTCCTGTACAGCAGGTGTTTTCTATGCTTAAGGTGCAGTAGACCCACTGAATGAGCAGAGAAAGTTAATATTCTGTCTCTTGTTCAAAAGCATAATTCTAAGACAATGAGTATTTCCTCCACTGTGAGTGCATTTGATGCCTCTGTGAATCAGGAGTGGACTTTATGAGTGTGAACAGAGGGCTGGAGGTGAGGATGATATAATTTCTCTAGCATAATATTATGTGTAAAGATCCAACAGAAATTGTGAAGAGAGCACAAGGTATTGATATTAGTGTGGTTTTGCTGGTCATGCTAAAGCTTTCCTTCCACTGAGTCTCCATTTAACTCACCAAGGGTGAACAGAAAGATTCAACCAGGAACAAAAATTAAAATTTTTTATATACATTGATGATTTCTCCCTTGAGCTTTCTCTTCTCCAGGCTCCAGTCCCAGTTCACTCAGCCTTTCCTCAGAGGAGAGATGGTGCTTGATCAACTTTGTGCCTCTTCACTGGACTCACTGCATTATGTCCCTGTCTCTCTTGCACTGGGGAGCCAAGAACAGGGCACAGTACTGTATGTGCATCCACACCAGTGCTGAGAGGGGAAGGATCACCTCCCTTGATCAGCTGGTGACACTCCTCCTAATGCAGTCCAGGATAGCTTTCTTTGCCACAGGACCACACTGTTGGTTCATGCTCTAGTTGTTGTCCAACCTCAGGTCCTTTTCTGTCAAGTTGCTTTCCAGCTGGGTGCCTCCCAGTATACATTGTGCATGGTGTTGACCTTCCTCAGATGCAGGACTTTACAATTCTCCATGTTGAACTTCATGAGGTTCCTGTTGGCCCATTTCTTCAAGCCTGTTGAGGTCCTGCTGGATGGCAGCATGACCCCCTGGTGTATCAGCCTCTCCTCCCATCATTGTGTCATCTGAACACTTGCTACAGGTGCTCTCTACCCTACCATCCAGATAATTTGTGAAGATTTTGAACAGGACTGGACCCAGTATTGATCCCTGGGGTACACCACTAGTTACTGGCCTCCAACTAGACCTTATGCTGCTGATTGCCAGCCTGTGCACCTGGCCATTCAACTGGTTTTCAATGCACCTCAATTTTGTTCAACCCAAACCTTAGGTTTTTTTTACTTCATGATAAAATTGAGCCTTTGGGTCATTAATAAAGCTGAAAATCCCTGGCCTTGTGCAGGCAATGTTCCAAAATGCTATGTTCCAAATTTTCGACACATCTTCAACACTTACTTATGAGCTGTAGACACTCCTGAGAAAAGCCACTGAAATTATAACATTGTAGTTGAGTCATTAAACTAAGTTGAAGAAACTACCACTTTGACCAATACAGGTTCAACTCTGGTCTTAAACCTCCTGAGTTGTATCAACTTCTTTGAACATCTTGAACAGCCATATTTTTAACCTTGTCTGTTCGGGATGAATCATATTGGTTGTGCTTTACTCATTCTTGGCTAAAATAATATGTCCTTATTACTTTGAAAATAAAATTTGTTGTTACTTCAGCAAGAAATCACAGAAATTAAAAATAAATAACCAACCACCACCATCTGTAGACACATCTTAGCCACACAATTCCTACAGATACAGGATCCACACAGTTTTGCTTTCTTCTTTATCCCATGTCTTGTATCAGTACTGTGGTCTGCATCTAAAGTTGTCTTTCACCTTTTATTCCCAGTGCTACAGTGCAGCTCAAAAGGATTTCTCTTCAGTCTTTCTGGACCTCAAAGAACTTTCTCCAGCCCATCACTTGATAGTCTTCTTTCTGGCATTCAATAGTACTTCAGTAATTTCCTCAAAGAAAGATTGACTTTTCAGTTAACAATTAGACTCCTCCATTAAAAACGTATATAGATTTGCCATTTCATCATCAATGTAGTTGTTTATAAGAAAGTGGACAGTATGGTAAATTCTGGAATTATTTGTTTCTCAAGCATGCTGAACATGCTTCGAAAGTGCTTGGTGACGAAAAGGTGTATTTTATAAGACAGCTACATATTTCAACATGAAATATGCAGAGAAAAAAATCTTTTTTTGCATACAGTCTTAAATGAGATAATCTACCGAGAAGAAAATTCAAAACAGGTATGACTTTTTATTATCAGGTATAAAATTTTATATGGGATGTAGTCATGATCAGCCATCTTTCTACGACTGCAATTAGTTTTCAAACAAGTTTTAGTTTTAATTAGTGATTTTAAAAGTGTTAAAACATATTTAAATAAGAAATATGGGTTTTGTCAATATTTTTGTCATTTTATTGTTGTTTGTATCAAAATACACTATTATCATAAATGATCATGGTTTGGTAAACAAGCCTTATAAATGGAAAAGCCACAATATGCATGCATAAACATATAAATAATAAAGTTTGTGTGTAGGGGTCTGGGATTCATCTTAAATATATGTTCTCGTATTTATTTTAGATCGATCCTAAGTGGCAAAATATGTTCCAAGAACTAGTTGTGATTGATAGATCTGTAGAATAGACCCAATTAGAGATGTCCCAATTTGTCTGTCCCAGCTATTTGTCTCTCCCAGGATCTACCTTGTTCTTAGTAGGCTTTAGAGCATTTAGGCCAGTCTGGGTAGTGTTCCTTTTCTTGGAGCTCTCACTAGGGAGCTATGCTGTGCAAAATCCTAATCCATAGACTTTATATAATCTCAGATTTCCTTTAGCCTAAAGCTATGTCTGCTCAGTCTTTTGCAGACAGAATTAAACTGCCTTTGTCTGCCAGTTGTGATCCAGCTCTGAGCTTGAAGTCAGTCTCTCAGCAAGACTTACTAACTTGGGCATAGCACTGTACTCACAGCAGTTTCCAATTGAGAGCTGGCTGGCATCCAGTTGAGTTGAAGCACAGGCAGAGATTTGGTTGGTCTGCAGACACCATGTGGACTTTTTTTAAATATGCTGAAGCACTTTCTTCTCCCACATATTTGGAGTACAGACTGTCTGTTGCCTTATCACAGAAGTGGCAGCAGCTTGCTCTGACCTGTAAGATCACTGCTTACCCTCATCCTTTTTCTTAGCGTAAGCAGCGCTTTTCAGCATGACAATATTGTAGTGAATATTTTCCACCTTTAGGAGCACATGTGAAGAATGCATAAAGCATGCAGATTTTTGTATACAACTGTAAAACAAGTTACTCACTGCTACCAAAAAATAAGTACGTATTTTAAAATAAAACCTGTGTGCACATCCACGTCTGTATTTCCTCATTTTTTTGCAGCATTCTTTGGACTTGGGTTCACATCTTTTTATTAGAGGATAATTCTGTCTCTCTGGAGCAAGTCAGTAAGCCATTAAATTTTCCTGTCATCAAAAGAGCAGTTGTCCCCAATTGTTTTTTTTTTTTTTTTTTTTTTTTTTTGTGGTTCTCTAGTCTTTCTGGTTCACAAGTGCTCTAACATCACCCACTTCTAATTTTGCCATTGTTGATATTTTCAGTATTTATTTCAGTCTATTTTGTATCTCTGCTCCTAGCCTCTTTACAATTCTGGGGCATATCCCATTGCTGCAGAGTTAGCAGAGATAATGAATCTCACTGTCTTTGAATCAAGATGACTAAAGTCTGAAGTGTCTTTTACTGATGACTAGAGCGCTGGTAATAAATTGAAATATAGGTTTAGGTTAAGCTGGAATTCTTTCAAGTTAAAGCATTTTAGAAAGCTGGAAAATAGAAGCTAGTGTCCCTAGAGTAAAGTCTGCAAAATATATTCCTTAACTACAGAGCCATTACTATAGCTTCCAACTGACTTGAAGACACACAGGAACTGGTATGCTCATAAACAGAACCATTTTTACCGTCACTTTTCTGACTATAACAATAATATAAGATCTACTGTATAAAAATGTACTGGGAAGTTAATTTTTCATTGACATGAAGTTTAATAACTAAAATATTTCTCATATAAATATACACATGGAAAATAAACAGACAGACTAACAGACCCCAGCAGCATATTACTAATTTTTATACAAAAATGTATACACATGTACATTAAGCGCATTAAAATGCCATAAGAAGTATCTTGGGAATGGAAAAGAAAAAAGAATGTAGTCAGATGACTATTTGTAGTCAGTAAATGAATAGGCCAATAACGTTACTGTCTACAAAAGACAAGATCTTTCACATAGCATATTTTTCTTCTCAGCAAGTTTTATTTCAAAGAGGAATTGCAACACTGGCTTTATTGTTATGGTTTGAATATTGCATGGATTTGGTATGAGGGTCCAGTTTTGACAAAAAATCGGTAACCACTTTCTCCCACCATTACTGTGCTGTTTATTTTATTTGCCAATAAAGCCTAGCCATGAAGCAGAAATATTTGGTTCAGTTAAGCTATGATGAATGTAAAAAGACAAAGGAAGAATAAGCACAAGCATATTGATAGCTTTATACTTAGCTAATTCTGGAGGCAGATATACCGTGGACAGAGGCTGAAAGTCACAGAAAAATTTGTCTTTTCTAAATTATTTTTGAGTGCTTTCTTATTATTGCTTTTAATATTGCAAGATTTGGAAGACTCTTTCTGGTAGCAATTTTCAGTTATGCTACCTGCTATGTAAACACACATCAGGTGTATGAGATTCCCACCGAAAGCTCTTACAAACACTGAAATATAATTGTCAATATACAGATTTAGGGGCAACAATATTTTTTCGTTTTTTGCTTTGTTGAAAATACATCTTAGAAGAGTAAAACAAAAAAGAAAAAAGTGCTAGGATTTGCTTTCTGCAATAGAAGAAAAATCAACTGTTAAAATTGATCCTTTCTAATGTTAAAATTAATCAATACCTGATGAAGTAAGCCTAGTATGACAAAAAGTTAAAAATCCAGTAACACCTTGTTGATCTGAAGTTACAGCACCATAGCTGTTGGCAGTCAAAAGCTTGCTTTAGGTAAGGAGATTTCACTATGTTTGGTTTCAGTCCAAAGGGTACATCTGGGTCAAACCGCATGACAGTGAGGAGCAACTGCCTGTGACAAAGCTTAGTTTTGCCAGGAAAAGTGAGAGAGGTTTGTTTTTCTCCATAAAGAAAAATAAATTGGCATAAGAAACTGTAATTATGTCTAAATTATGAGCATTTTCTTAAATGGAGATACATAAATCCATATAAAAGTATATAGCAGTAGATCATGCTTCCAATTGATTCTGTGGGTAGTGCAAATATGCCTACTCTTCTGCATTTGTCTGTCCTAACAACTGGAGTTACGCAGCTGGTAAAAAAATCTTGCTCTTTTTCATAATTTTCAAGGGAGTAAAAATTCCACGGCTGTGATTAACTATAAACTATATTATTTATGTTATTAACTATAAACTCAAATATAATATATGATTTTAAGCAATTATGAACATGTTTAGTGTGAACCAAGGTTGAATGGCTTCTTCACATCTCAAATTCAAGTATTAGGTAGAAATAATGCTAAATGAAACAATATGAGAGATGCATTTCTCTCATGCATTTAAGTGTATGTATGTAAATGCATGCATTTAGGTGCATGCTATAATATTTAAAACTAGAATTTCTCTCACTGTATTATTTTAATAATTTGTTGGTGCTCTCAAAATATATTTCTTAAAAATGAAGGTAGTGAAAGACTTGCTTTTGTTCAGCAAAGTGACTGGTCTTTCTAAAAGCCAGATTTTACCACACTGTCTACTAGAAAAGACATCGGATAAAAATCACAGAAACAGACTCCAGGACTTTCATTACTTGTAGAAACACATTTCAAATCCCTGTGGTATTTTTGTCCTGTCTTTCAGGTTAGAGAGAGGTTCACTTTTTCATAATTAATCAATTACTTTGAGTTGGGCAGAGTTGACCATACACAATTTTACTCTTAGTTAAAATAGTTGTCATCTTTCTTTTTGTTTTACATTCTCCCTCTAAAACACTTTACTCTCTCAGTAATTAGTAAATTAATAGTCTGGAAACATGGCTGTTTCCCTTCATTACATTATTTACAGTAGCTCAGTGAGGTTGCTTTGTATTTTGTTCCATGTGATATAGTTTATCAAAGCAGTGGGTGGATATCAGTGCACTGGAAAATGTGGGTTATGCTTGTTCTTTTGAGCGTATGTCAGGCTAAACCATTCTGATCCAATGTACATACAGTGGCTCCAAAACCAAAACATTTAGCAAGGCTGGAATGCAGCAATACATGATACAGTGATCTCATATTGAATATTACCTAGTTTGGGGTTTTTTTTTTGAACCTTACAGTGAGGTAGTGTTTGATCTGCTAGTGGTAGCTCGGTAGTTTGTGGTGTCCTGATTATCTGTTATGAAGTGATTTTTTCACAAGGACTCTTATTGCTGTTTCAGTGCACTGTTAATTGGGTAAAAAAGGAGCTGCTGTTTGAAAACTAGTGTCAAGGTCTTGTGAGATCTGGAGACATGGTGTCATTAGTGAATTCTGTGAGACATTTCTGTGTGTTTTCCTCATCAGCTAGTCTAGGTTAGAGAACTAATATCGACTGTAGATGTAAAGGAAGTAGCTACCTACTCTTATTTACTGAGTCCAGCAGTTGCAGCCAAAAAGTTCTTTGTCCATAGACAACAATGTAAATATTTTTTGTATGTGCCATATCATTCCATATTTCACCTGCTTTCACATCAGCATCCTACAGATTCAGCTGGACCTTATTGTAGTATTTTTTCACTTTATATTTGAGATTATTCCCATAGTCAAACACAATTGTCTTACTTAGGAAAAACATTGTATATTTGAGAGGTTCCATTAGAAAACAGAAAATAAAAGAAGGTTGCGTTGAAGAATAAGCCTGTGATGGCAACCAATATAAACACATATCTAGATGTTTTGGCAAGCTAATGTGAAGAAAAAACTCTACAGTCTTTATTTACGCTTTATAGCAAATATTTTACCAGGAGGAAGTGAAGAATGTTGACATTCCACCACTTAAACCCCAGTCAGAACAATGTCCTGAATGCCAAAATGTCAACATTCATTGCAAAGTTTCCTCCGCATCAGCATGCTAGGACACACATCTGGCATCTTTCTTCTTTTTTTTTTTTTTTTTTTTTTTTTTTTTGTTACACAATTATTNTTGTTGCTGGCTACTGTAGATATGAAAATGGGAAGGCAAGATAATTCTCATTTCTCTCAGCCAGCCAGCTGTGTTCAGCTGCCTGTTCACCTATTTGGAAAAAATAAAACAACCCAACAATCCAAAAAACAGAAGGCAGCATAAATTCAGGTGCACATATTATGTGCAAAAGAATGTATTTATTATCTGTAATCTATAAGCCTTAAATTCCTTGTAGATTATAGATTTACCAATTACAATCTCCATTCCTTATTATTATTTGTAATTCTTATAGAATTTATAATTCTTGAAGATTATAAGTAAAATCTGTTTTATCTGTCTTTTTTTCTGCATGATAATACCACAGTCAATACTGCAAGATGAAGTCCATTTCACGGACACACATTAGAAAACAAGTTAAACTGCATGCTCCAAAGCTATTAGAGAAACACTTTGATTTTGGCTCAATTCCTCATCAAGCATACACAAAGCAGCCATTCAGCTCTTCCAGGGATATTTAGTAGTAAATGAAGACCATTTTCTCTACCCGAATCTTAACTGTTTTGAAGAGCATGTGGCTTTCCTCCCTTGTTCCAATTCTGCAGTTGTGAACTAAAAAGATTCTAGCATTGCTTCTGGAGCAGATTTCACCTCCTGCTTTGAAGGGGGAGAACAGAAACTTCTTGCTTCTGTAAGAGCTGTGAAAATGAAGACATGAGGCTTAGTGTCTTTGTCCAGCTTTTCATTATGAATTTATTACCTTTTTCTATATTTTCCCTGATAATCTGACTGCCTGAAGAACCAGTTAATAATATCTCTTTTTCTGAAAAAATCACTATTCCATTTTCAAATAGAAGTAGAAAGAGTCCCAAGCAATCTGTTATTGTGTAGGTATAGATTATTCTCAATTATTCTGCAGGGCTCCTTTTTCTAACTGTGGGAAATGTCCAGGAAGAAAAAGAGATGCAACCATGATAGTTTAGGCTTATTTCTAGCATTCTAGAAACCAAAAATGTTATGAGAAATATCTACCCTTTTTTTCCTTCAGAATTTTGTTAAAACTTATTTTGCTTTGTGTGACTGTAGTTTGGAAAAAAAAATTGCAATGTAAAGTACTGTCTCATATACAGAAATATCTGTGTGAACTACAAAAATACCCCAAACCATCCCACAAATAAAAGGAAAATAATTAAAACTAAACTCCACCACTTCATACCAAAGGCAACATTTTGATTTAAGATTTCTGACTTGGTGTAGAACATATCCTGTGAATGCTGAATGCTAAAAGCAGACACTTGATCGCTTTTGAAAAGAACTAAATGGTTACATTTTACCTTAAATAGAAGCTGTCTAGATGCTTAAGGAGAATGTATTCCATTTGATCCACAACTCAGGGATGTAAAGATGAAATGTTTAGTGGCATATTACACAATCACAAATTCATATAGGCCACGCTGTACAGTAATTGTGCAGTGTTTAGATACTTTCAAGTTAAAGTAAGTTTAAGTAAAAGTGGAAGTAATGTAAAAGTAAAACTCAACTGATTTTTTTATTGTAAAACCCCACCATGCTTCCTAATCTGGAAAGAAAATAAAAATTGTTACAGGCTTTGTGAATCAGTTATAGTATCAGAGGGAATACTACTACATTTACTCATTGGTATACAGCACAGATAAATAATTAATAATTTATCATTTAAAATTTTATATGCACCCAAGTAAATCCAACCCAATCAAATCAGTATCCCTTGTATCACAAACACGAATAACATACAGTCACCGCTGTTACCATCAGTAAATGAATTTCCTTTTGGCAGCCTCTGGCATCTGTCTTACAGCAATCATTTTAGTTGAAGTTAGAAGACTGAAGGCAATAAAAGAGAAGGTTTTCCTTCATTTTAAACCTATATTCCTTTACACGTTGATTTTCATCTTCTTACCAGCACTGCAGATATTTTTGAGGTATGATGTAAACATGATGCAATTTCAGCAGAACTCAAAACAGCATGAAAGTTTTTGACAGGTTGTTTGAATATCAGAACGTATATTATTTCATATGTTTTTTTAAAAGATCTATTCGCAGAAAATTGAATGATGTCATTTTCCTAATGCTTGTGTTTTGTCATGTTCACTAGTACTAGTCCAAGACTGAAAACAGTTTGGTGCGGCATAATATTACCAATGTACAGTCACAATATAGTTTGAGATAAACAGGTTAACATTGAAAACAACATAATTTTCAAAAATTACAGTCACATGCAGTAAGATATTTTTTCATAACTAGTTGAACATTAGGCATATTTTCTCTTAAATCAGTTTTCTAAGGATTTATACATGTGGTTATTTTTATTCTTTTGGGTTGCTTTTGGCTTTCAGTGGGGCTGCCCAAAATGTGCTTAAGGGCTTGTTTGGGGGTTGGTTTGTTAGTTTGCTGGGATTTCTCTTTGTTTAGCACAAAGGATAGCTTTTATCTCAGTTCAGTTATGTAAAAGTTAGGTATGTTGGGCCATCTTGGGTTTGACAATGAAATAGTCTGTGTTTATGTGTATATAACTATATACATGGACAATTTTGGGTACACCATTTCTTCCTTCACCATCTGTGTTGTTCATTTCTGCTTGAGCGACTTCCTTTAAATTGCAGCTTATGCTATTCCTTTGACCACCGTAAGTTTCAACTCTCTCTTGCTCCATTATCCTCATAGTGCAGTACACTCTACAGCAATTCTGTACAGTCTTTCTAATCAAATTTTTGACAGAAACACAGCCTATTTGGAGTCAAGTATCATAGCCCTAGCCTAGGTCTCTGAATGGTTCAAACAGGACTGTCTTGGACTGCATTGTTGAGAAACATCAGCAATTTTATTCCTGGTTGATGCCACCTATGGTGGCTATGACTGTGTGGAGCACTAAGTGCCCAAGGTGCATCAATCCTCTTTTCTGCTGGGCTCAGAAAGTATTCTATAGCATAAAATCTCAAGATCAAAGCGTCCTTTACCTCCCAACCCTCTGTTCATGGCTGTCCTCAGGGCTGGTTTTCAACCTTTTATATACAGCAGTGGCAAAGAAGAATGCCAGCCAAACACTGTCCATGCTGCTACCACTTCTCATACTGGTATTGCAGGGAGCAACTCCAGGGTGATTTGCACACAGATAGTAAACACTGTTGTGATTAGAGATTGGATTTCTGAGAATGTCTTTACAGCAGAAGGAAGGTGTGGCTGTATCAAGAACCAGCGCACCTGAGCAAGCCTGACTAGCTAGTAAGGTGACTGCAGGGCATAGATTTTGCACTGGAGTCCAGCTGTTAGCACATGCCAAATAACATGCAAAGACAAATCTCTGCCATTATGCACTCTAGTGTTTCCTGCTGTACCCCATTCGGTTTTATTCAAACACAAGCTCTCCACCTATTTCTAGGCTTAGTGTAGTTTTGATGTCTTTCTTAAGCACGCTGCTCTCATATCTCCCTCTCTGGAGGGCACTAACAGCCTTCAGCCTCCTCCTGCCCCTTTGTCTTTAGATTTCCTTTTTTTCCTAGGCTTAGGAATGGGGAGGATAGACCTTGCCAGTCCTTTTGGAGTTAGGCTGATAATTGGCGTTTACTAGTATCTCCACTGCTTTCTCAATGACTTTTGGTATTCTTAGCCCAGCTCTCAATATTTTATTTCGTTATGGTTGTTACTCATTGTTAATTTGCTGATGGTTTCATCCCACAGAAGCCCCTGTTGATTTAAGGTAAGACATGAAACAGGCCAATTGCATAACTTTTTCATAAAAATGAAGAGCACGCAGTTCATTCCCTTCTTTGCCACAGAAGCCTTCTTTATTTTGAAGTTCTGACATCACTGTTGGTCATCCTCATAATGTATCTCACCAGTATTACATTTAAATAAATTAAGCAGCCTGAGCAAATTTAATTTAAACTGGCTAACTGGCCAGTTCTCAACTTCTGCTTTTCAAACAGAACTGTTGTAGCACTCCAGCAATAAACCAAGTGGCTGTCTGCCATTTCTCTTACTCATCAGAAGATGCTTGTCTGTATGGTTGCCAATGAATCTGAAATACATTAATACATTTTGCTAACACTGAGAACTGCCATACTCAGCAATACTACTACCACAGAATTTCAAAATTTCACGGGCTCATTTAAAAAGATTGAATTATGTCAAAAAAGAAATACTGAGAGCTACTAAATTTAACCACAAGTCCTAGAGTTCCATGAAGAGAGCCCACAATGCACGAAGCCAAGCAACAAATGGACATGTTGCAACATGCATGTCAAATGATTATTTCGAAAACGCCCACTGGATTCATTAAGATTGCACAAGCAAATTGAAATGCATTTGCCCTTTCACTACAGTTGTAGCAAAAACCTCCAAACTTAAACTCTGTCAGTCATTTGCCAGTATAGACAAGCCTTAAATTGTATGTGTTGAAGCCCTGTGTCAGTTAAGCAGCTGGTGGGATCTAGTGAAATATATTTTCTGTATTTCCCAGTTAATTCACAACAAAGGAAAGATGTCCTGTTAGGCTCTAATTTAGAAGGTTTAGATACGTTCATTTTGTTTTACATGCTGTTTAATATATATTCAGAGGAATTTCCTTTTTTCCTTAAATTTCCCTTATTCTTTGGACGAAAAGGAAGAATATGCTCAAAGCTGTGCCTGTGTGTCCTCTGACCTTGTAGAGTAATTGTCTAAGTATGAACCATGTGTCACTAAGGTTGACCTCCCTCTGTTTGATTCCCTTTTTTTTCACATCTTCTTCTCTTTTTTCTTCTTTTCTTCCCTTTCCCATATTCCCTCCACTTGTCATAATTGCGAGAGGGTCAGGAAATTTTCAGAGCCTTTTTTCATGTATTTGATATAACTATTGCTACTTTCTTATACCATTTCTAATGTTTACAAAGTATTTTTTCTTTACAGGATTTTATTAATGTCTTGGAAAATTTGACATTTAAGCTCAAGGACCTCCATCTAACGTCTAGCTTTTTCTTCCTTATCTTTTAGAAGAAAGTAGTGTCACGTCTCCCACACCTCAATATGAGTGTTTTTCTAAAATTAAATGTGATTGTTTTGTAAATACAGAATTTACTGTAAAAGTGCTTTTTATTCCCATCTTGTAGATAAATAAAGCAAAGCAAAATCACACTGAAAGTTCTAGACATGTAGAATAGAACCTCACTCACTTCTGTAACTGTAGATAGCCGCTTTTAAAATTTCAAATCTCTTATGACTATATACCTACTTATTAATTTCAGACTAAACGCAGTACAATCTATCATGTACCAGTACAGAACAGGACTAATTTTGTAGTTATATTTTTATTTGAAATTAGCAAATACATAAATCTGTAAAGATACCATTTGTAATCTCAAGAATTACTTGCTAAATTCAGGCGTACCCTTAAAAACAAATTCAGTACATTTTCTTTTGTGTTTTTTGGTTATGGAGCCTACATCAAATAACAGAGAGACAATATTTTATCTCTATGGAAAGATTTTTGACAGTTTTGTGAAGAATTCACAGCCTGCAGCTGGATGGATTTTATTGACGTGTCCCAAATAAGATTCTTCAAAATTTACTACAATTACTGAAAAGATATGTCAAAAATANNNNAGAATGGTTGCAGTGACCCTTTGCTTGCATTGCCTGAGTTACCAACATTCTGGACCAAAAATAGGTACTGCAATACTTAAGCCAGGCAGACACCCCATTACTAGTTAGCATACTCAGTACATTTATGTCTTGGATTTACAGACTAACTTGGAGAAAGAACTGGGTTGAACCTTTACTTCAAAAAGCAAATCAAAACAAAATTTCTTAGGCTGTTAAAACATTTGGGAACCTATTCTTCTTTTTTTTTTTTTTTTTTTTTGCCTCTCTGCTTCCTGTTTTTGACCACAACAAGAAACAGAAATGAACTGCAAGAAGAGCTATCCCCTCCAAACCAGACTGGTTTGGATAAGCAACTTTTGGAACAACCCAGTAGAACTTCCCAGACTTTTGATGTTTACCCAAAACTACACACCCACTTTTCATGCCCCCAGCCACAGACATGACAATGAATACCCTATAAAACAAAATGTCACCTCTGTCCTCACAACTATTTAAAATTTCTTGCATTCTTTTAATCCATTATTGTATCCCTCTCCCATTCCAAAGAACCCACCACGACCATTTTTTAAATTCACTTCTTATTTTAAACCCTTTTGATAAATAAAAGGTTTGGTTATTTTTCCTATCATCTCCAGATAAGAAAAAAGAAGAATAAAAGATCTGTCTAAAATATTTATCCCACTTGATCCTTTCTTTCTGCTAGGAGCAATCTTTTATCTTGGTAACAAATACATGAATATTTATGCAGTCTTAAGCTAATTGTAGGGTGGGGTTTTGGTACTTTTCACTGTTCTTTCCTTGCCATTACCTCTGGAAAAACACTATTTACATTTCCCTCTAGCACTTGTCAAGTAGTACATTATTCCAGAGCTGTCTTAAGGTCTCTGGGGACCAAACTACAGGCCCTGGTTTTGAAATGTTTCTGCAGTGTGATTTGAACCTAACACCACAAGGTTTAAACCTTGTTGTCTCTAAATACACTCCTCTCTGATTCAGTTTCTTCTACTTCCTTTTTTCTATTTCCTCCATCTTTTTCCCCATTCTTCATTTTTTGAGCATTTGGGCTTCTTAATCTTTTTCCCCTTCTTTTTCCAGGCACTTCACTGATGGAAACATTTCCCAACTTTTATTCTTCTGAAAAAGACTGAGGAACAGTCTGTGCAAATTACAGTCTGTTTCACATTGGAGTGGAGCAACACCACCCCAGGCAGTGCTCCAGGAAGGACTGAAGCCACCAAATGCGTGAGAACTTTTCAAAGCACAAAGAGAGAGCCAAGAGTATTCACCTCTGCAGTCCATGCTTATGCTAAGCAATGGATGTTCTTATGGAAATTAGTACCAAAGATACTTTTTAGCTGGAAACTAGAGATATTGGAGTGAACACATGATGGATTCTCTTGTGGCTTGTAAGCATACTCCTGAATTCAGGCAGTGCAGAACTGCATCATCCCCAAAGGAACATTATAATGGCTTTTACCTCAGTAACCTACAGTACCTTTCAGACCTCCAAAATGCAGTAGGAAAGTGCTGTCTACTGGCCCATTTTCAGGACGTACATCATCCACACACTTGTCATACAGCCAAGATGCAAAGAAATAGGTGTCACTTTGCTATCTTTCAAGACCTTCAACCTGTTATTTGGCTGTGATATTTACCTGGCAGCTCAGGCAGACCTTGATATGCTTTCTCTGTCACCATTATCTGATGCATATAAAACATTCAGGAAGAAGTTTGGATTGGCACATTTTTTCAAGATGCAAACAGAGGTCCCTGTCTCACTATTCTTTTGTATTCTTCTAAGTATTCTTGTTTTAGTCATAAACTGAACAACGTAACTTGGTCTTACGTGCTGTTTTTAGAGACATAAATAACTTGGTTTTCCTGTTGCCAGCCTAAAAAATATTCAAGACACCCAGTCTTGAGGAAATGCAGAAAGCAATATGGTTCTACCATTTAGCCATGTGCAAGTTGAGGAAGGAACCTGATAAATCTGTGGCCTGCTCAGAAAGCATGGACAGAATTTGCACAAGGTTTGTTTACTGTGTGTGTTCAAACAGTTCTGATAAATATGCACTTCCTCTTCCTTCACCACAAAAGTTACTTGAAAAAGGATCTCATAAAGAAAAAGCTCCTAGAATCTTGTTCTTATACATAAATAAGATGTGAGGGTTTTTTTTTCCTTTGTGAAAGGGAAATTGAAAGATCACGGCATCCTGAAGGTTAGGACAGCTAAACCAGACTAATCCTCACACCAGTCCTGTTGGCAACTCCTTCAGTAGTTTTGGCAGCCAAATGTGGAGCCAGCCAGCAGCACGAAGAAATCCAGCCAGAAAGACAGCTACAGTCCCATATACTGATGCTGGAAAAAACGCATTCCGGAGCTTGGCGTCTGTGCTCCAAAGCTTGCCAAGCACACCCTAGGAGTGGCCACACATGTGCTGGCTTTCGCAGCAGAGAAGCAGAATGAAAAGAGGAGAGCTGTGTGAGCCACAGTGCAAGCAGTAGGGAACACTCTGCCATAGCCCATTTCTTTCTTCTAGAAAATGGAAGGTTTTCCTGAGAAGTCGAAGTGAGGCTGAACATATTTTGTCTAATGTACAGGAGGAACATTACTTTATATTTATATCCAGAAGTTTTATTTTCAGTTCTGCTGAACTGTTCTGACCCATTATCATAAGACATGATATATCTAGCTTCTCAGTTATCCCAAGTCATCCACATGGAAATTAGTTGGGATGAAAATACGCACCTGATAGCCTGCAGCATTCAGACAACATTCCAACTGCCTATCTGATGTCATTAACAGGAATCAGACTTCCATTAAAGTTTTTACCTATATATGCACGAAAGATTATTCTATTAGGTGATGAGCTCTTAAAGATAGGAACGGTTGTACTTGCTCAGACGAAGGAAGGTTCTGGTGTTTGGGCCGAAACAGGTATCCACCCAACACTGACCATAAGATGGCGGTGTCCATCTGGTGTTGTCTGTGGAAAATTCTGGCTTAGTGTATGTATACTTTCTCTACTCAGTCCTTTTCAACACTTAGGAACAGATGTATGATCCTCAGGTTAGAATTCATAACAAGCTCTGAGTCAGAAACCGTAGTTGGCTATCAGAATTTGAGAATGTATTCAAAAGACCAAATGACAGAGAAACTAATGATATTGAACAGCATCTGCTGAGGTCCCCCTATAGAAGTGGCTGTACCAAATGAACTGGGAAAGCATCCCGGACTAATCCAAATTACAGTCTTTTTTTTTTTCAGATTGCCCATGATCAGAAGCTGCACAATTATATAGGACTGTAGACATTCCAAGTATCTATGATATTCATAGAGCAGTTTAAGGAGGCTGTTGCAATGTTGATGATCCATCACATGTTACTAAACCGTTGAAAACTAGCTCAGCTACTGAAACATTCAGGGTCACAAAAGCATAATGATGGCTCAGAGGCACAACTTTCATCTTCTTTAATGGGTTACAGAACCTGTGTTGCACCTGTAAGAAGCATCAGCTCCAACTGATTTTATCAAGTGCATTAGATTTATGGTTATTTGTTATCAAGCAACAATGATGATAACTATCCTCTACTGAAAAATGGAAAAGTGAGTTTGGAGCTTTTCAGAAATAAATTGTTGGCAACCTTAGACCTCATCATTATATAAGCATTGCATTACATCCCATGAAAGATAACACTGACTTTCTGCCATATACAAGGACTAATCACTGTAGTAAGTGATTGGTAGAAGTTCCGATGTCAGTCCAAATTAAAAAAAAAACAACAATGATATGGTCCATGTAATCTCAGAGAAATAGTTATACCAGACACTCAGAAAGGCAGTCCATGAAATCTGACCATTTCCTGGGGATGAATCTGGTGTTTGCATGAAGCTTATTTTTAGCTATTTTATTGCTTCAGTAAACTTGCCTTTTTATGAACATAGACTTCTCTTTTGTTCTGAAATATTACAAAGTGTTTTGTTAAGAATGCAGTCTCTGGGTCTCCTACTTTGTCTTGCAGTCACAACTACAGACAAATCTCAGTGTGAACTTGATGTAGTATCTGCAGTTCAACCAAGATGAGTTGAAAATGTATTTTTGTGTCAACTTCTCTATAACACCAAAGTAAATATTTTTTTTGTTATCAGAACAAAGTGCTCTGTTCATCTAGGAAAATTAAATAATTCCAAACATTCAACCCGTTGTAATATATTCTTCACAGATATCATTGCTATTAACCAAAAATGAACAAGCAAGCAATATTTCCCTTCAGTACTGATTTACACACTGTCACCTATAAATTTTGAGCATCATAAGAGACAGGAACACATAGCAAGTGAGCATGCTTCATTTACGTTTTCAAGTATAACAACTGTCTGGGAGGTGATACTGAAATGAGTACTGCCATAACAAGACAGTGTCAATGTACATCATCTTGTTGACTACATCCTTACATGAAATGTGAATCTGGTTTGTTGGAAAACTATTTGGAAAGTACAAAAGTTGTTTATCTAGAGCGTGTGGCTTTCATTGACCTCAGAATGTATGACTGAGATGGCACCCAGTGTTTTATTGTTCCCATATAGCCACACACCTCCCTGGCTTATCATACTCATAAATGACCCACATGTAAGTAATCACTTAAATCTCATTATCTGGGGATGTGCTTTCAAATTTAGAACTGCATGCAGTGCCACTTCTATAATATACATCAAAACACTATAGTGGTTATTTACCAAATTACTTTATGTACAACTTCAGCAGACTGCTTTACAAATATCACTGAGAACATTTCAGTGGAACTGATTACCTCAGCAAAAAGCCCAAATTAATTTTTATCTCCCAAGATACTTTCTACAAGACTAATCAAATTCTTGTTAATTCTTTTCAGTCATGAAGAAAGACAGAGAGAATTAGTCCCTGACAACAGACATCAACTCACATTCATGGAATCTGGAGAATTTCTGAATGGAAGAAATATTAAATACAGACATACTTCTATTTACTTTCCTCAGGCCAACAGGGAAACAGAGCATTTTAGGCAAGTTGTGAAAGATGTTGCAAATTGCTGACATACAAGGAAAATCTAGAAGTTGGTTAGTTGTTGTAGGTTAGCGTCAGAACTATGTAACAGTCCAATTAATTTCTCTTAAAAATATTGTATGAGGGATAGAAAGATAAATTAGAGTATTCTGAAGTGCGGTATTTATAAAAAATATACTACAGTGACATCAAATATTTTTCTTGTATGATAATGGCTATCAGAAGTTGTGATTTACATATAAAAAATAAAAAATTGAGAGTGTATTTGAAGAGTGGGAACAGAATATCAGAGAGGGATTTTCAAATGACCTGCTTATTGAAAAACAACTGTCAAATTGCTTAGATAGCTCCATATATTCATCTGATGAATGCAGCTTGGGCATAAATAACACAGCAATAAAGAAATAAAATTATTTCGAGAGAAAGAGAAAAGGCATTGTATTTTGATTTTTGTTAAAAGCAGAGGAAAGAAAGTAATAGCTAAAACCAGTCAGTTTCAGTGATCTTACAAAGCTGAAGCTATTGTCGGGACTCTTGTCTGCTGGCAGAAGGCAAGTGGTCTTAGCTGTGCTTGTTCATCAAGTTAGATCACCAAATTGTCTGCTTTTAAGTGACAGTAATAGTCTGTCTTGAATGCTGTATTTTTTTGTGTTTTTCCAGATAGTCCTGGCAAACATCCATTCCCCACACATACTCCCTGAAAGTGCCTAGCAGTGAAAATATGTTCTTGCTCTGTGGTTTCATTGTAAAACTATTTAAATCTCTCTATCCTGGATACACTTTTCATTAAACAGGTAGTCCAGTACTTAAAATGCCTAGAATACAGCAAATATGTTTTAATCAACTTTTTACAAGGATAGAGTTGATATATCTACAATCCCATTTGCCGTGAAAAATATATTTTCAATTACTTGAAAGCTTGAAGCTTTGTTTTATACTGTAAGAAACAGATAAATGTTTTGATCATAGTAACCAGTAGTTTTCAGAATCCACCTGCTATTTTAAGTTTGTAACGAGTAGCACTCATAAATAGTATTTAAGATGAAGAGGCTATTCTTTATAGGATAAAGGAACTGATCACAGCAGAAGTGAGAGGTTTACAAGCAAGAACTGGCTCTAGTTTTAATGCTTTTGGTTTTTACTTTGGCAGATTACCAGGCTCTTTCAATCCAAACATTGCATGGTAGCAGTAGGAATAAGAGACACATTTTCAATTCTATTTATTCTTAACACGATCTGTATGTGCTTTTTTAATGCCACTGTACCTTATTAAAACAGTGTAGTGTACATGGTCTAGACATATTTTTAGAGTCTTAATGCTTTTTGGAGGTTGCTGAACATGTTTAGGTGTTTTAACAATGGGGTCTGGCATAGCATGTCTCACTAGAAAGGGTTGTGAGAGATTATTATGAGAGAAGGTGTTACTTAAAGAATTTTGCCTTTAATTTCAAAAGTCTCTTAAGAAATAAATTATCTTCCCATATGCTTTGATGACAACTTTGAGAATTAAAAAAATTACGTGTGTTCTGCAGTTCCTGTAAATAATAGATTGCTTGTCCTCTGCCTTCAGGACAATGTAAGTACCTGTGGATCTGATGGAGAATAAGACCGTGTAAATCCAAACCTAAGTAAAGGCAAATGATATTACAAAGGATATTAACACCTCTGTGCAGCTGCAGTCATGGTCAATCACAGCTTTAAACTTTCCTATGTGATTACAGGGTAATGTTATGGAAATTGATGGTTAGCAGATTAGGATTTGACAACCAGAGAATAAAAGAAGGTAAAGTAGGAATTATTTTAAACCTTTGTAGTTTTCTCTTGTTTGAGAGTTTCAAAAATCTATTTGGAGTGTGTTCTGTAGTAGTGGGGAAATGAAATAATTGGGCTTTACTGTGCACTTAGTGCGCTTTACTGGTCTGAAACTAACAGTTCTGATAACTCAAATTGTCTTATTCGAAGATGAAAAATGAAGCAAATGTCAAGCCCAGTTAATCTTACAAGTTAAAATGGTATGTGTGGTCCCTGTATGTCCCTCAGTATACATTTGACTGGCTATATCATAGAACAACCATAAAGTTTAGCTTAGCTGAAGACTAAAACAGTTAAGCTATTGGACATCAAAATACAAAGGGATAGCTGTGGTGGCTTGCATAGACATGCCTCTGTCACAGGCACAAGTCAATATTATCTGTCCCTCATGGTCAAAAGAACTGCCAAAATCCATTATGGTTTGGGTTTTGTTTGTTGTTTTTTGTTTGTTTGTTTGTTTGTTTATAATAGAATGCCATCCTTGCACAAGTTAAAAGGAAGTTAGCTGTGTCCACAGGGAGGGATTGCTTTTATTTTTTTCTTAGTATGAAATGTAAAATTAAATGTCACTGGCAAACATGGCCTCNTAAATATTTTTGCAGCTGTCTGATAAATAATGTGAGACTACACAAACTGTAGTCTTAGTTTCTCTGTAATGAGAAAAATAAATGTATCTTAACTCTTCTGATATATTGACATTAATTTACATTGTGTTAAATAATATGAGGCAAAACAGCTCCTGTAAGACCATTTTGCTTTTCTCAATATATTCTGGGAAGTTCCTAAAGTGTGAAACAATCTACTATTTTAAGTAATTTTTATAAAAAATAAAATGGTTCTATAAGAAATATCTTACTATTATGCCTCAGTTGCAGTAGCTGTTAGGCAAGCGAGTCTGATATAAGAATCCTTTAGAAGTTCATCAGCAGATAGCAATTTTCATTTCATTTGTTAACCATTAGTACTAGTAATAGGTTATTAGTTAAACAAACAATGATGGACAGGATAATCTGGTAACAAAAGAGGATTTTTACTTCTCTTGACCTCCTATCACCTCTCCCTTAAATCTTGTTTATTCAGCATTTGCTTTCAGCCTTTCTCAGATTCTAAATGACTGCATTTTCCCAGATGAGTTTAAGCCTACTATCAATAACCTGCTCTTATTTACCTTTGGTAGATCCCACAGAGTGCTAGCAGAGTGCCCACAAACAACAGAAAATAACTCCATGCACATATAGAGTGAAGAGAGGGGGATCATTGCCAAAAAAAATATATGGCATATTCTTCCTACGTATGTTGGTGAAGGTTACCTAAATGCAGTGTTTGATGCAACAGAATAGTGCACTTCAGATAGGTCTGAGTAATCCCAGAAGGGTCTATTCCAGTTTTGGGGTATGCACTAAGGCTCAGGTTTAAGAGTACATCATCCTTTTTTAACTAAAATTCATTTTTATTTTAGCACTAGCGATGGTGTTGTTCTGCTTTGTGATAATTATTCTCTGAGGAGAGACTCAAACAGTCTCTGTGTGTTTATTAATGTAATACTTAAATGACATAAAAGTTTTAGCAAGCAGAACTTTCACAATTAATATGAATCTCTTCTTATAAGCATGGAACAGATAATCTCTGCTTTTATCCCACAGTCCACGTGAAACATGGAAAGGCTTCAAAAAACGTAAAGCACAAATGCAAACCACACACAGTCATAAAAGAGCAATAAAATGTACCAGTTGCCTACCTGTCTTTAATGTAAAAGTCTACTTATAGTATGTCCAATACAAAGCAACAAATGTAATAAAATGCATAGTATGTCATTTTCTTTCTAGAGCAAACCTACTATTTACATATGTAGTTGAATCACAGCCAGCCTATCCTCCCAAAATCAGAGCAGGCAAGTGCTATGGAAAATCTATCTATTTAAATCCTACAAGTTAGAAAATAAAAGGACTGACTTAGTTTTTCAGTCCATTTTCCTGGCTAGTGGGTCTCTCCCTGAAGTTCAGTCTACGTCTTCCCCTTTCAGTTGCATCTTGTTACTTACAGTTACGCCATTATCTATGGCACTAGTAATTCTGTGGTATTCTTGATATTCACATGCTTCAGCTATTTACAGACTCTTCCCATATTTTCTGCTTAGTTAATACTTCATACCTTTGGTCACAAGTCAAGATCTGAGTTCTCAAGAGATTTTTTTCTTTGTTTTCTCCCTTTTATTTCCTAGTAGCTTTCATCCCACGTATGTGTTGAATTGATTTAACGATTTCAAGAGCAGTTACAGTAGCTATGTTGAGGAAAGAGAAATTTACTTGCTTTATGGTGTGCTGCCTTCATACATGAGGACAAACACATCCTTGGTGTATTTGATTCTTTCTGTTCAAGTACCTATTCAGTATGATGACAAGGTTCAGCATCTGGAAGTCACAAGAGAATGAAGAAGTGCTTAGGAAAATAGAATGCTGGGCATGAAGAATAGACCTAGCAGAAGAATAAACTGTTGATCTGACAATCTCTAGTACTTACTCTTTGACAACTGTCCAAAACAAGGGCCTGAAAACTTTAACATCAGTGTAGCTGAAATCAAAGGAACATAGTAGTGAGTAGTGCATTTAATAGTGTTTTTCAGCATTCGGCATGACAAACCATAGTGCACCCGCTCCAAAGAATTCAAAAGAAACATGTTTGGCATATAATCACACGTTTTCCCACTACATAGCAACAATACAGCTAGTATTGAATATTGATCTATATTTGCAAAACTTTCTGGCAAGGACTTTCAAGAGCACCCAACATTGGCTTCACTCTGGTGCTCTTGAAGTTAGGATAACTTCAAGATAACATCAGGATACATTAGGATAACATCAAAATCCATCCCACTGCATTCATTTCTGTTTCACTATTAGTATAATAGTGATACAGCAGTCTTTTTGTAAAGCCAATGTGAAGCAGATGGCTGGCACTAAAATGAGGAAAATATTAAAAATCCATCCACAAATCTTAAGTCATTCTCACACAGAGATACCAAATATATTAACGCAACTTTTTTTTAGGTAGTATTTTAAAGTGGGGCTAACATGAAGTGGCAAACAGGGACAGTTCTTTTTCTTTTTTTGTCCAGGGCTAAAGTTGGAGCACAGTATTGCTGGTGGAGTTTTAGTGGCTGAAAAGAGCAGAACAGCTACACCAACACTGCATGTTCCAAGTGCCATGTGTTAAGTGTTATTGAAGTTAGACAGAGTGCCAGACAGGAGAAAGTCAGACAACAGCTGTACAAGGTTTTTAAGGCCTCACCATGAAGGAAATGTGACCTAACAAAACAAAAACAAAAACTTTCCAGTTAAAATAATCACAGAATCACAGGAGTTATATCATCTTTTCCACTACCATTTCAGTCCTTGCTCCAGTCTAGTTCTAAATGACTCAAGCAAAAGAGTTTCCCTTAATAAACTATTCCACTAGTAGCTTTGTCAGGAAATATTGCCTGGTGTTTAGATTAAGTTCTCAATGAATTTTGTTACACAGTTTCTGCAGGTTCTTTCTTTCGGCATTTACACCATTCATTTCTTTTGTTGTTTACACCATTCATTTCTTTCATTGTTTACACCATTCAAGATCTTTCAGAGGAGTATCATATTCTTATCCTACCCTTATAGTTTATGGTTTCTCTAAGTCTATCCATACCTTCTGTTCTAATCTTCCCCCAGCATGGGAATCACTTAATAATCGAATTGATGCATCACCAGTCCAACTTCTTGCTATGTTATTAAGAAAGTAGTAGCTATGCATAATTTTTGAAGGATAATCTGTCTCACACCATAATATAGTGAGTTAACAGTTCTGCATGACAAATTGTTAAAGCAGATCTCAGTGGTACCGCTTTTTAAAATAAGTTAAGATAGTATTCGTCATAGTGTTTATTCACACAGCTAAAATTACCCTAGTAGGGTTTTCAGCAAAATATTCTTCACAGTGCTTGAGATCTCTATGGGGAGTGCACAAACTGACTGCCTGCTCTCTGGATTCTGTAGATGTTACTTGCACACCCTTGTGGTGGCAGGGGTTAGAAAAAGAGGTTGTAGTAGATAAAGCAACAGATCAATGATAGGATAAAGAAAAAAATCTGTAAGAATTTATTTTTAAAGATGTTTATGTAGTTCAGTATCATTGTATCAATTTGCTGATCATTGATATACCAACATCTCACAGTGAACTACTTGCATTCATGTAAGTGACAGTCAAATGCTGAATTGAATGCTTTTTCAATGATTACTTTTGAGTTACTGTCTATCTGCTGTGTGTAGGTAAACAATGATGAAAAATTATCATTCTCTGATGTATGTTCATAGTGGAACACATCAAAATTTTAACATTCGATTAATGAATAAATGTAGACGTTCTTTTAGTCTGCTGTCCATCATTAAACTCACTTGGAAGTGAAACTTCAGAACATGTTTTCTAAATTTTTGAAAAGTTTTTTAGACATCTAATCACCACCTCCCCATGATGGCAATAATTTTGAGAAATCAACCTATATTTAGTACATTCACTTATATCCTTTCCACACTTTCCATGTAGGAAAATTGACTGCCAGCTAAAAAGCTAACCTGTTGGAATCTCTCCCATTCTTACAACCTCTGCACTCTTGTACAAACACTTCTCTTTTTCTTTCCCTCTGTAAAATTTATTTGTAACGTATGTACTGCACAGTTGTATATTTAAAAAGAAGTCTGGTAACCCAAGCAAGGAAAATAAGGGCAGTGGTTTCTGAGCAGCAATTACACCAACATGTTATTTTGAATACATGGTGAAAACAGGGAAAGCTTCACCAAACCTGATCAAAACCTCCACACTGGCTCAAGGATATCACAGTTTTCATCTCCTCTGGAGCCATGTAACACAAACAATGCCTTACTGATTTTTCTATAGAGGGATTCCATAAAGAAAGGTGTTCATTTTAGCAGCAGTGCAGCTACCTACATTTTAACAAGCCCAGCCTAAGAAAACTACACATAAACCAGGCTTAACACAGAAGACTCCACAAAAATTTAATGAAGGTAAAAACTTAAAAATTTCCTGATTCACATACCTGTCCAAGTTTAGAGAGGAACCCAGGTCACAAGGCTCATGATCCCTACACAAACTGATGCTTTACTGACAATGAGGGCTACAGGTGGGATATCAGCCTTAGAAGTTTGTCTAGTCCATGTGTTTCTGGAAAGCTAGGATGCTGATTTCTGGACAGTTATCAGAATTTTCTGTGACAAGACTCAACATATGTGTGCTCTCAGATTATTTCTTTCTGAAAGAAATAATTCCTTTTAGGACAATAAGTATAACTGCTTCCTGAAACCTCAACTCATAAACCAAAAAGTCCACCATAAAATTTGGTGAAGTATCACATTAGCTTTCATTTGCCCTAATAGAAAGAACTTTAACAAATATATATTTTAAATCTAGATTTCAAATTCTGTGAAATCTTTGCAAAATACCTACAAATGACCCAAAATATTAATGAAAATCTGTACTTTGTGATAAAAAAATACTATATATATCAAAGGAAGGAACTTGATTCCTCCACTAACCTTTGCGAATTATTTGCTTTTGTAAGACATTATGAGATTTAGATTGCACATTTGTTTGTTTTTTATAAATAGAGAATGGACTTTTGCCATTGAGACAACTTGAGGAAGTATAGTATCTTTTTCTATTTATGAATAGAGTGGTAACTGGTCAAATTTCAAATGAAGGAAAGAGTCTATTAGGACATTTTAAACTATAAATATATAGCTTTCTAAATTGTTAAATTTTTTTCTTACACACAAGTATTACAGAAAAATAGATAATCACTGCTCTACCAATCTGATAGATAGACTAAGTGCTAATATAGTGTTTGGGCCTTCACTAAACTGTAATAAAAACTTCCCATTTTCCCATATCTATTTTGAAGAGATTTTGTTATGGAGTCACAGATTTTATTTGCCTTGGGTTTGTTCAGATATTAGGAATTGATAATATTAATTCTGAGACAGTACTACATGATATATGGGGGAAAGATTTAGGTCATTCCCAGAATCATGGAATCACAGAATTTTCAGAGTTGGAAGGGACCTCTAGAGATGCAGAGTCCACCTAGAGTCCAACTCCCCTGCTAAAGCAGGATTGCCTAGAGAACATTAGTCAGGACTGCATCCAGGCAGGTCTTGAAAGTCTCCAGAGAAGGGGATTCCACAACCTCCCTGGGCAGCCTGTTCCAGTGCTCTGTCACACTAACCATAAAGAAGCTTTTCCTTGTGTTTGAATGGAACTTCCTATGTTCC
>VZSZ01005880.1:5486-24233 GCA_013398815.1 Ibidorhyncha struthersii | reverse complement strand
TAGGTTAATGGTTGGACTGGATGATCTTAAAGGTCCCTTCCAACCTCAACAATTCTATGATCCTATGATTCTAAGCTGAATGGACGGCATGTTTTGGGTGGGTGTCACACACGTTAGCGCATTGACAGGAGAGAGAGCTAATAATTTGGAGAAGTGTAGCATGTAGCAGGTATGGGATTGCACAGCTTAAATAGGCCAATGGAACAGGACCCTAAGTGGATGAAAATTTAAAAAATTGCTTTTTCTAGTACAATTTAGCATTGCCTGTTTCCTGTGTTTGATATCTCAATCAGCTCTGCTAATTTAGCATTGTATAGAAAAAGAAGCGAGGGAATAATCCCAATTCCTTGCTGTAGTTTTTTTGTCAGAGTTCTTTTCCTTTGAAATAACTCTTCTGAAACTTCTTTATTGCATCATTCTGATGACGTTTCAAACTCTGTGCTTCCTCTTTTGACAGAGAGGGGTCCTACTCTGCAGTGAGTAATAGGCCACTGCAATTTAATCAAAAGGAGAAATTGCAATGTTTATAGATTTATCAAGTTCTTTAAAATTAAAAATCTTGCTGGTGCTCTCTAATTCTACAGTCTGTTCAGCTGCTGTGCCTGGGCTCCACACCTAGATGATACTCACTGACCTTCCTTCTGCACCATACCGTAATTGACACGGCATGCAAAAGCATTCATGAAACCTCTTACACACCCTGACCAGTGCCTACATAAACAAGGACAGAAAGGCACAACGCACCAGGCTCTATTTATATTCTCTTATCATAGGAGTTAACACTTGAGATATATGAAACTATTTGAGAAACAACAAAAGACATAGGCTGTCTGCATTTTCAGTCTTACATTCTTCATGTGTGATTTTAAATTGCTCTTGAAGATGTGTGGGCACAAGCCTGGAGATCAGGGAAGGAAGCACAGCTGCCCCCTGGCTCCAGATTGGCCAGGGTGATAAGAAGCAGCTGGGCAACATACCAGGCAGGTGGATCCCATTAGCCTGAAAAGGAGCAATGAAATAANGAGGTAATCAGGGTGGATGGCTAGAGTTTGCTGTGTGGGCTTTTTAAACTTAAATTACATTGTTGTTTTGTTTGAGGGTTTTGTCTATTTTTTGCTTATGAGGGTAATGGGAAGATTCAACAGCTTTGTATGTATGTACTGTTTTAAGTGGTGTGCAGGGAGGATATCAAGGAAAATATACGTGAACAAAAATCAGACTAGCTGTCAGTAACCCATTTGTTTTATAAGACGTTGCTTTTCAGTCCTGTATTATAAGATGGGTTGGATCTTACACTATTGTTGCTTTCTGTATAGGCAATTCATTGCTTTAGCTCTACTTTTCTGTCCATAGCTACAGCTGTCTGAGATGTTGGAACTGTAGTGAGCAGCCAAATTGTCATGTCCATTTTTGCTGAGCAGATAGACTAGCAATAAAAACTGTCTTGCTGAGTGTGGTATACCAGTAGCAAGGTAAGTTCAGTTAAAATTCTCCTAGGGAATGCTTTAAGTTCTTTAGCTCCTTACCCCTGCCCTATTACTAGACTCCCTGGCTTTCCAAATAAGATGATGTTTTTAGGCTTCTTTAGTGAATGTGTACTTAGATTAACCACCTTCTCAAGAAATAAATAAAGGATGACCTCTATTTTAAAGCATGTGTAGGAAAAACACTATACTATTAAATTTCAGCTCTTGCTGAAATATTAACTGCTTACTCTCCTTTTCTTATTAGAAAGTAGCTAAATTTGAAAGACGAGTTAGTACACAAATACTTGATCTCATGTCTCTCTTTTTCTTCAAATTGAGGTACCTCTACATATAAAAATCAACATTTTTTTTCTTCTGCCATAGTTTGTTCTGCAAAGCCATTTTTTTAAACTATAACTGAAGAATAAATCATGTCAAGCTTGATCATGTATAACAAGAGGTTTATGTAAGACTACTGAAATTAAATAAAGGTTCTTCTAAAGGACAGTGGCAGAGCCCCTTTAGCAGTCCCAAATTTGTCATACCTGAATTAGAAATTTAAAATCAGAAACATCTGGAAAGCCTTTTAAGTTCTCTTCAAATGCCTTAATGCCTTCTGCTTCCAAGAGTGGTGAAATAAAACATTATCTGTTTTCTGAAATTCAATTGCAAATGAGGGAATATCACAAGAAATGTTGTGTAACACTTTTCCATCAAACAATGGTTTCCTTATGGAGTATTTTATTACATTATGTACTGTGTAATCTCTATTAGTAGCTGGAAGCTAATATTTTTTTTTCTCCATCACTTTTTTTGATAGCTTACTGTCTCTGAAAGCTAACAGTTGCAGTTGACGGTGATAAAGTCTCAAAATTTGATGGTTATGTTTGTTTTTCAGTAGTGACTTTACACATACACAGGTATAGTATTGTAATATTCCAGTACACTCACAAAGTTCACAGAAAACAGTTGAACAGAAAATGTGCTATTCCTCTTTTGGCTATGTAGCAACACAATGTAACAACAGAGCTTCTGAGATTGGCCAAATCCTTCACTTTTTAAGCAGTATATCTCATGTAAACTGTCAGGGAAATCTTTTTGTGGCAGAATGTTTGAATGTATATGAGAGACACTTAAATGTAAATGCGACACTTCTTGACAGAGAGCTGCTTTCCACTCAGTTTCTACTATGAAATGTTTATTCAGCTTTTCCTTTGACTCTGTGAGGGGGCCATTTTTCTTACTAGGTCTCAAATCTGCCTTCTGTATTCTCTGCAGTCCAAACCACGTCAGAAGTACAGCACAGTTAATCTCTGCAAAGGCTGGAATCTTTTTCTACCTACAGACCACTAAGCCTGGATGAAAAACTCTGGGGAACTCTGGTAGGCTTCCAAAAAGAACCTTTTTCTTTTTTTCTTCTTCCTGTCCCCCCTAAAGTCTTTAAAGCCTGTCACAAAGAGCCACATGTTTCTAAGTGGTAACTTAGAAGGACTCCTCATTCACTCTGCAATAAAGCAAACATTTCCTTTTTATATAGCTATTAATGAATTTCTTTCAATTGCTTCCTTGCAAGTGCAAAGCTAGAATCAGGGTGCAATGTCAAGTTTTAATAAGCAAAGTTTTTAAAGACTAATACAGCTATGAATTTGTCTGACACATAATTCAGTGTAATCGCATGATTAGGCACAATAGGAGTTTTCTTGCTGTCAGCTTTAGCTTTTTAGACATCCGTCAGTCTGGATTAAAAATGATACTTTCTTCTTAACTGGAAACAGTAGTTTTAAAATATATATTTTCTAAGGTTTTTTGAATCAGCATTAAGAATCTTCTTGTGAGACAAAAGAGTGAAATAAGGGGTGATCACTTTAGTTGTGGATTTTATAAGCAACCAGATATCTTTCTAAAAATAACTTTTTTTAAAAAAAAATACATCATATATTTGTTACCCATGAAGGAGCTGTAGGATGTGCAGGGTTTCCTACTTTCCCTACTTCTTCAAACAAATAATTCTCCAAAGCCTTCTAGGCTTTGCTTTCTGTTAAAGTCTTAAATAACATATTAAAGGACTGCTAGGACTCCGTAAAAACAGAAAGCACAAAGTATTATAGATGGAAGCAATATGAACTGGTATCACTAGCTTTTTGTTCATGCTCCCAAATCATATTTCCTTGAGTTGTTGTTTTAAATATTGCATATGCCTCTGTATGTTTGTGTTTGACACTACCATAAAATAACATCATCACAACAACATGGAAGCATGCTTTAGATTACAAAAAAGGAAAGAATCACACCCAAACTGTGTAACTTTTGTGTAAAAGAGCCCTTCATATCTCAAAAGTGTCAGTGCTACAAAGTCACACAAAAAAACTTAGGTTTAAAATGGAAACTGGGTGGGGTGTCACTGATTTGAGTGTAATGTGAGAAGACTGTTCCCCAGAATTTATTTTGCTGGTTTTGATGTCAATGAAAATCAAAATATCCCCACTGAAATCAATATCAATAGAATCTCCAAACGAAATCAGAACTCAGTCTCTTTGCTACGTGCAGAAGCAATAATGTTGTTTTTTTGTTTATTTTGTTTTCCTTTTTTGGCTATGGTTTCCCAAACAAACAGAGCTGTTCTGTCCCCTTTCAACAAAATGAGAACTGTAGCTAAGTGGTGGACTGCTTTATCTGGAGTTTTATAGGTTGGACTTTTTGATCATTGAAAACAATTAAAATAAAAACCAGAATTTGCCCAGTCATACATACTGCATTCTCCCCACAAGCTTAATGTAATTGCATAAATAAAATCTACAACTATTGTATGCCTAAGGAAAACATTTCTATTCATGAGAAAGACAAAAAGCCATATATGGTAACAGTGCTGTAATAGAATACCCTATGTTTAAAATGGGCATTTCTAGCAATAGAAAAACATTGCCAGCCCACATATTGTTTTCCTTATCTTCTTAACATATATACAATATTGGAAATTGTGTGATAATAAATATTATCTTGGGTTTTTAAGAATGGAATGCTTCTTGCCCAATTGCAAGAAGTCTTAGTATTAGTAGAGTAGAAAGCTACAGGTGGTGTAAAGTGTGAATGGAATTAGTGAACCCAAAAGTTGAATGAGAAAACAAAGTACACAACGCCTTGTCTAATAGAAGACATTGCCCCAGTGTATCCACCTTCACTTGTTTATATATTCAGATCACTTTACCAGCATCACACTAATATAGTGCATGTAAGGCAGTCATCCTTACAGTCAGCAAGAAAGACTTTGTTTCTTTAGAGCATCTGTTTACTTGCCAGAGTGGGTTTATCTCTGGTTCAATTACAGAATTAAAAATTAAAATCAAAGAATTAGAGACATGAAGGGAGTTGTAAGGAATTAGAATATCTCACCTAGAAAACATACATATGCTGAACACAGTGGTGTTTTTGTTTACAAGAATCTCTTCATCAGCTAAGTATCTGAGTAGGCAGTATCTAGTGTATTCTGAACTGCTGAGCAGCATTTTCACTAGTTCATCACCATTTGGAATTAAATTAGTGATGCTTCAAACTACTAAAAATGTCACGTATTTCATTGTACTTTGTCATAGTTGTATATATTTGCAGTATCTCCAGTGAAACTTTTAAATGTACTCCAGTTTATATTTGAAACAGAGGTTGGCTTTACCTTAAAAGCAATACTGAAAAAGCAGTAGAAAAGCTGAATGGTATGCACCATTGCCCTATAGCTGTTGGAATGTCAAGAGCCCTCAAGCACAACAGGTAGTACAGAAGTGTTATCTAATTGTAGGGATTACCTATGGAGCAACATTTTGTTTAAAACATTCTATGTGCATCTGTTGACATAGCCAAGCTCTTCAATTAGCAGCAAGAACTAGTGAAGGGTGCTTTGTAAATTAACCCCAGTTTCTACACAACTGCATAAAACGTCAATGAAAAGAACGAAAGATCACATTTAGTAAAACCGATGTCACTATTTTACCAGTAGGGAAAGAAATTACTGTTAACTATTTTTGGTTTTATAGTGTGGCTACAATGTAGTAGATTGACTAGTATGTAATAAAAATCCTATGAAAATGTAAGGCGTTTTTTCCCTTATCTGCAGCTGAATTGCCTCTACAGTCAACTCAGAACAAAGCTACATATGCACAGCAATGTGGCAGAAACATTGTTATGCTTGAAGAACACGTAAATTTCAGAGTTTGACTTGGAAAGAAAATGCTCCATCTCATATTATGGTGTTTCCAGAGGTTCTACTTATATATGAATTATAGTCCTGTTTTCTAACCTAGGGTGTGGAAGAGGTACTCTGTTCACTGGCTACCCCCTGAGTATAATGCAGCCCCTGGAATGAGAACAAGGTAGAATGAAAGGATAGCAAGATAATTCTTTCTTTAAATATAGTTATGATTGTAAAAAATTACATTAAAATACTCTTCTTACATCAGGAAAAAAGGGGTCAGATATATCTCTGACTATGTAAAATACTACAATAAAAAGAGAAAATTATTCATCTGGACAAGCTAAAAAGAAATGGGCTTAAATTGGGAAGGTCTAGACTAAACAGAAAGAATAATTTTCTACTTGTAAAAAAAAAAATAAAAAGCCACTGTAATGTATTGGTTGAATCTCTGTGGACAAACGAGAGAAGAGTTTTCTGGGAATGCCTTTCCAAAATACCTATTATTTAAAAACCAAGCAAACAAACAACCTCCGAGGTTGTTCCTGTTCTTATCCCTTACTTATTAAATTATAATTTAATTTTGCTTGTGTAACACCTCACCTTGCAACCCTTTTTATGTTCAGTAGTTTGTATACAAACAGTACTTATTACAGCAAGAGTTTGGGAAGAAATACCAGAGTGCAGTATTCTTCAAAACAATTTTTTATTTTTAATCAAGGATTATAAAAAGAATATTAAGCAGAATTTGGGTCAGGAGAGTAGTCCTTTTAGATTTCACACTCCATTAGTTGTTTCTTATCCTTATCATAGTAACTAATTGTGTGGCATTAACGTTCCTTAGATACTTGTTAATGACTGAGTTGGATCTAAAATAATCTCTTCCTCCTCAGTGAATAACCTAATCACTCTGTATTACGTGAGTTTAGTCTTCTCAAGAACAGCAAGGAATTGAACTAGGTCTTCTGTGGCATTGAGTGTTTCAGAGTAGAGCACTTATACAGGAAGAAGTTTGGCAATGGGGGCCTTGTGAAATGCAACAGCTGCCAGCAGATTGATAGATAGAAGTGTTTGTATATCACCGTGGCATTCATCTCATTTGTAAACTTTAGCTTCATGGCTTTGTTTTATTGCAATATATAAAACTTGATGGAGTTGCTAATACAAAATCCGATGTGCTGGGCCAGCACTGGTTTTCTTATATAGACATATACTCTCACGTCTACTATAAGATATCCATTATTTATGTCAGCATAGAAGAAAAAATGGAAAATACCATTTGATATAAGTGCTACTTTCAATAAAGTCATGTTTTCCACTGAGCTTAATAATACCTCTGATTTTGTTTGACTTACCTGTTCCATACCATTTTCCCGCAAAAGGAAAAGCAAGTGATAAATTCTATAAGCAGGAAAGGAGGAGAGAGTTATGTTTGTAAGAACACACAGACTTAAGCAATTTTAGAGTCAGAATAGACACCCTAAAGGTATAACGTTCACAGTTTGGATAGTCTGAAAACTATTGTTAAAATTCCAAACTATTTAAAAGTATTCAAGCCAGAAAATGATGACTTGTACACATGACTTAGAACTACAATAGAACCCACAGTTTCTCACATTATTTTGCTTTTATGATGGTGTCTAGAGAACCAGTAGAGCATGTAAAGGTTGCAAACGTAACTGCTAATTGTAGATTTGACTCCTCATTTCCATAGTGTTAGCTGCCTACAATACGCCGCTGCTACGTGTGGTCTACACTATATCTTGGTCAGTTATTCCACTGTGGGCTACATACCAAACTCTCAAGATTGTTTATATGTTATTTAGTCATAAAAAAGGCTACTGTATTGAATTTATGCACTATGAAATCATATTCTATGCACATCTTATTGAGAATTTCTTACCTGAGAACCCCAAACACTGAAAATATGATATGAAAATCCTATCACAAAAACATGATACACTTCATTACGAATTTTACATGCTACACTGAACCCTTTATGCCACAATAAATACTGTTCTGGTCTTGAAAGGGAACTTTCAGAAATGGAAAAAAACCCCAGAAGATAGATCTTCACACGCTTCCAAGAAAAAGTCTGCAAGCTGCTCTTTGATTTCCAGAGGTCCTGAATCTTTCCTTTCTCTGACAATGGCACTTTAAATTGTTCTGAATTTCATTACTATAAATGTAGGAATAGTGATTTTTTTACAATGTCCTTCCTTAAACTTTTTAAAATTTTTTACTCTTTTAACGTTGAATTTGTTCTGGAATATGAAGTGAGGCTTACTCTTAAAAAGATAATGTACTTTTCATTATGTAGAGGTAGCCTGAGATTTTGAAACCTTTGCTTTAGTCTGCAAAATAAGGAAAAGCTTCATTTTTAGGTTTTATTACTCTAGAGTGCTAAGTAGAGGTCCTTAGCAGCTGTTATATTAATGACAGTTCACATTTTCTGCTAGGAGACAAGTATGAGTCATATTGGCATTTATAATTCAAGCAAATTATAAACTCCCATCAGGGCTTCCAGAAACAAATTAGGATGACATCTATCATTTTAATCTAAACCAAAGTACCATTACTAAAACCAAATCTTTAAGTAGTATAGTTTTAATTTTGCAGATAGAATTTGTCATGCTTTATTTCTCACAGCCTACTATATAGTCCTACCTTCAAGGAAATTAAGTTCTAAATAAATGTTAAGAACTAGGGACATTATCCAGTGTTAAATATTTACTCCCTTTTCAAGCTGCTCAGATTCCAAGTGGTCTAAATTCTGGAGGTAGTGCAAGGTAGGCTAGGTGATGCATCTCAACAAAAGAAGAGACAAACTGTACCAAACTCCATTTAGGTGTAAATACCCTGTTTGAGACCAATGAAATCAGATTCACAAGTGCAATGCCCACTGTATTTTCAGCTCCTTCCAAATACCCTCACTGTAACAGTGAAGTAGATGAGGTAGTGTAACTTCAGTGGATGGATGGAGACCATTTCAGTTAGAGGATGTCTCTCACCACAACACCAAACATATTCTTGATATTAACCAGCAAGAAGTTTTAACGTCAATCTGCCAACATGTTTTACATGCTAAGTAGAAAGCAAGTGTATTAAATTGTATGCATGTTTAACACTGAAATAGAAAGTATTATATGTGTAGAATAATGCTAACATACTCATATGTTTGGGAATACTGAGGACAACTGAGTGTTTCAGTGAGTGATAATATTTGGTGGGAGGATGTCATGCGTGTCGTGTCCATCGCCCCCACCAGCCACTCCAAAGCCCTGCTTTCCCTTAGAGAATGGGAGAACAAGTTTAACTTGCACAGGGTAATGAACTGTGAATTTATAACACAAGATATACTTTTATCTGCTAGTATATTCAAGAGTAAATGCAAATAGATTAGGTTTATCTGCTTTTCATGTGAGCCATTTATTTACTTCCTGCGTGCTCTATGTAGGTGAGATCGTGCACCACTGATACTGACAACCTGTAAGATTTGTATTTCTGTTGACTAATACGAGGTGCCATCTAGGAATGTCGTAGCAAAATAACACTCTTACTGCCATGAGTCATCACCCCCAATATTTTTTTCTTTATTTTAATTTAAATCTTTTAATATTTTGACTGCTATAATCAGACAAGTGCGAAAAACTGCATGTTCTTTTAAAAAATCATCACTTCAGAATCTTCTGGAAATAATACTGTCAAATGAATTGTGAAGTAATTATTCTGGCAGACTTCTGGCACCTTTTACCTGACTTTCCAAAAGTAAACATAGATAGGGCTTGAGAGGATTTTATCAGGATTGTACCAATATCTTCAAAGCTCCACGCAATGAGCTTTCTCACATAGTAACAGTTAGCTTTGGAGACACTTAGCCACTATAGTTGATGTCTACGGGTTATACTTACAGGCATGGTGTTTCTATGCCATTACGAAGATTGTATATTATTCCCACGTGTTCTCACAAGACCTGGCAGAAGTATTGATGGGAAGATTTTTCCAAGTGAAAATCTTTGTGTTCATAAAATAGTTAGATTTCTTAATAGGTATGTTCTAGGTCAGTAAAAGAGGAGATGAACTTGAGCATTGTGGATAAGCCTTTGCATATATTGGAAGCTATAAATGAATTTTACATGGGTCTATAAAAGCAAAACACCTGCATGTTGTAAACAGAAAATGTCAGCAAAGCCAGCACTAGAAAACAGTGTAAATTGAGAGTGACTAGGGTACAAAATCACATTCTGGTTTTCTTCACAAAAGTTTTTCATGCTTACAACCAGATTTGGCAGCTAGTTTGAAATGCTGGCACATAATATAGATAACATTTGTAAACGTACCAGTTGTGGTGAAGGTGATGTCCATATTACCTGCCTTTCTAACGTTATAATCACTACCTCTATGCATGAATATCCTCATATCTGAAGCTCCCTAGAGAATAAGCTAGTATTTCCTACATTATTAGGTAGATGTCTTAGATCCCATAGGGACACATGATATATTTTTTTATACGTAAGGTGAGTTACCGTTTTCAGTTATTGTTATAAGTAGGCTATGGACAGCAAACACAGGTCCAGACCCTCCTCCCTACCCTCTCTCTTCAATCCACCCCCCACCACTTCACAACCCTTTATTGCTTTTCAGAAAATAATAAATAAGATGTATTCCAAGAATTTACAAAGTAAAACAAGATAAAAAGTCTTAATCCGGCTTTACAAAATTTCCTGGTTTAGTGTCACTCATGTTTCTCTGCTTTAACCTATTATAGTATGACAGTCCTTAGTGCACATATCTTATATATTCAACAACAAATTATGTGCAAAAGTAATAAACAGATACGTATCCAAACTCAGGCACTGCTAATGTTACTACAGCCCATTTGTTTTATCATGCTCATTCTTTTATTTTTTTTCTTTATGATGGTGATAAAAAGATGGTGTTTCTTCACATTTCTGTAGTAAGGCAAAGTTTCCATGAAGCAAGTGAGACTCAGCTTGGAGTTTGTTGGAGAATTAGAGCCTAGGCTTGCATATTTTTCTTGCTTTCATGTTTTGAAAAATGATTCCAACATTTTCTTGGTAGGAAGAAAGCAAAGTCCAATGAATGATTTTTTTATTTTTTTTTTTACAAACAACACTGAATATTCTCAGCGTTATTAGTTTATGTATATGTAACAAATTTCAGTTCCAGGTTTACTTAGTTTACTAATTCCAGGTTTATTTATTCAATCCTCAAATATTTTATCAAAAGGAATATTGATTTCCAGAACTATTAGTGATGGTATTTGTTGCCTGTGAAATAGTAGAAGGAACAGCTAGTGCTGTGTGCTGCAGTTCAGTATGTTTGCCATAGTATGTCTCAACACGGCAATTTAATTTTATATTAGATTTCTTTGGGGTGATTTTTATCACAATGCTTTCTTTTTTTTAATTATACAGTATTGTATTGTACTTTTCCAGTTTTATATTAACTTCAGGAGAGTACGGTGAAGTAAACCAACACACACAGGACTTTATGCAGGAATAAGTCATGGCTGTTGATCTAAGACTGAGCTGAGCTTTGTATAAACGTAAAGCAGCTTTTTGGTGGTTTTGACCGTGTGCATTTAAAATATATATTGCTATATACACACATGTCTCCTTCCTAAATTTCTAGTATACTCAGTAGACATATGTATTTGATGAAAATTTTCAGATAATTTTTGTAGCTAGACTAAGTTCAATCAAGCAACTGCCTTAACACAACCAGTAAACCAGTAAAATCTTGGGAACTCTTTTTGTTCACGAAAATAACATAATGGAGATTTTTTTGAAAGTGCTTTGGGGGTGAGGAAGAGACATCTTAAAAGAATAAATAGTACTCCTATGGTAAAATCTTTTCAAATGCAAATTGGTGGCTCTACTAATCCTTATCACTGAGCTGTTTGAGTAATTTGAATGCCAGAATCAAGTTGCTCACAAAGATAGGCTAAGTGCAGTGAAATACTTATTTATTTACTTCTGCCAAATTACTGTTTGTTTCCAGCAAAACCAAGACATTCTGCTAACATTTTAATACAAAAGTTAGAGATTCAATTTCCGCTGGTTGCACCAAATACTTGTGGGTTTGGATAAAGCCAAGGCTTAAATTCTTTGACTGGTTCTGTGCTCTCTCTGGCCCTTCAATATATTCAATACAGGCAAAACCTTCACAGACCTTGACCAGCTGTTCAGTTACTGCTGCTGGTATTCCTCATTCCAAACACCCTTGCAGTGGAAGACTGTCAGGTCAGGTCTAGTGGAAGACAATTGAGCTGGTAACCTGTCAAGCTTGAAAGACTACAGGATCCTCTTTCTGGCAATTATAATGCTTTCTCCAATGAACAGACAACCCCTCTCATTATTTCCCTTCCTATTCTAGAATAACAGGTCAAAATCAATTTTGTGACCACCTGCTCCTCTCCACCCTAAACCAGCTTAATCCAAACTCAGCCTGTGTTCCCGTGGTGCTGGAGTAACAGAATTACCACAGCAATGCTGTAGAGTGCATCTGTTTAAATTCAGTGTGCAGCCTCTCTGCAGCATTAGAACATCCTGTTCATCTACAGAACAATGATGCTCTGCTCTCCAAGGCAGGCTTTGGAATGGAAACTACAGCACATTGTCAGGAAAGAATACTTCTGTTTTAGCAGCTGATACACAAAAATAATTATGTTAGGCAGCTGAATGAAAAATGACCAGACAATGGTCGTCTGTTGGCTTCATAGCAGAGAGATGGCCTTAAGAATTTTTTTTTTAAGAGATACAAATAGAGCAGCATAATAGATAAAAAGTGAACAACAATGATCTCACGATTTTTATCACAGTTTTTAAAATAGTTAATGGAGTCAGAAACAGTGTAAGTGCGTTAGACTTCCTGGGGAGAAAAGATAAGGAAAGGAAAATTGGTTCAAAATAGAAAGTGAGTACCACCAAAATTAGATATCCGTATTATTCACATCTGTAAAGAATACTTTTAAAACTTGGGGGGTGGGGATAAGTTGGTTATGTGGCCTGACATTATGTTTTTAGCCATAATAGCTTTTCAGTGATTCCAGCCTGGAAGTGGAGCTAGATAAGTCTGTTCAAGAATGAGGTGCAGTTTAACTGCATCACTGCACACTTATGTAACATGAGTTTGCATTTGCATGACTCAACACTGCACTGTGTACACAAAGTCACCTAAGCCAGAAATGACTCACTGCGCTACACACAATGTAAATGTGCCCTTGGAGTGAAAAGCAAATTGCTAAGTTATAAATTGAAGTAGTTAGAGGTTCAGAGTTTCTGAATGTTTACTGCAGTGTGGAATTTTACTATGCCTCTTGAGAATGAAGGAACACTTGTAATTTTAAGTTTTATAAGGATAAATTAAGTTTTATTACTCATTTCTTGTGAGAGATCCCATTACATATTTTGCTGTAATAAAAAATATTTAGTGATATAATATTATCACTATTTTATTGCACCTGAATATGTAGGTGGACACCCTGGGGAATACAAAAGCTTAAAGAAGTTTCAGCATAGGCTATAAGGATTCCTTGAGAAAGAGTGAGGCTTGGTGTTTAGTTACTATGATGTAGACCCAAAGCAAACTGGGTGCTGTAGTTTCCAGAGGGTCTAATGAGCTTGTAAACCAGAAATTCAACTCGTTGGAAAGAGAAATACTAAAAAAGAGACAATTAAATACATAGTCATACATAATTACAAGTGAGGACATACATAATTGCAAGTGCTCTGACAGCCAAATTGGTGTGGCAACACTTACTTTATTGAAAGTTAATTCTCTTCAATCTTTTCATTTTTTCCAGATTTTAACAGGTCGTCAGATATTATGTAATGACTTAATGTTTAATTAGTGCTTTCAGATTGTAAACAAACAGCAAGTTTTCTTCTAAGTGCACCCTGCCTTGTACATTAACATCAACTACTTCCAGCATTTACAGTGGTAAAGATGACAGTTAGCAAGAATTTGCTAAGGATTAGGACACATTAATGGCAAAAAATCACCATGACCTGTAAGATGTACCTGTATATCACACCAGGGTATTGTAATTTAATAAAATCAAGCTATACAAGCTGAAAATGTTTAGGTTTATGATAAATGTCAATTTTAGGATGCTGCTCAGAGGGAAAAAATTGATGTTGTGGCACTACTTGCAGCTGAATGTACTTAAAAACCACAAGCTGAAACTTGGAAATATGTACCGAACTTCAGTCATAGTTCCCTTCCATGCTATAATGAGGTGGCTGAAAGATGAGCTGCAAGGCCGTGCAGGGTAGGAGGAAGAGGAAGACCCCACATTACGATATCAGACAGGGATTTGCCTCTCCTGTGAAACATGCCAGCCTCTGGCTATGCAGGGAGCCCAGAGGTGGGCAGTGCTGTCTGCCCAAGGCTTTGAAGCTTGTTTCCCTCCCCTGTTTCTCTCGCAGAACGGCTCCAAGTTGTGTGTGTGGAGTCTTTATCTCAGGCTTTGCCACAGGGTGAGGGGATTTGGGTAAGAAAACTGAGCAAGCAGATTGGTGTCATTTACTTTATGCTCTGCTGTGCTAGTAGGTACTATTAATATTTTTTTAAGTAATAAATATAACAATAAACAATGAATTATACAGGAAAAACTATTTTTATAATTTTCTTGGGTTTTTGTAATTGTAATTACAGTTTCTTCCAATAAATTTAATGCTACTGTAAATCATATAGTCAACATCAGCTTGAGGTCTTTGACAGCTTTATGGTAGCATCAAAAGTTTAAAAACCTACTGTCTTGCTTTGTATGTTGGCAGGGCTTGTTGGCAATTATTTCTGAATGACTACCTTTTCTGGGCTTACTGCAAATGGCTGGCACAAGAAAGAGCAATCTCCACACTGGCCATGATTTAAACGATTCAAGGCTCTAATCCAGAAAGCAGTAACATTTGTTTCTTCATGGTGACCACAGTATATAAACCAAGAAAGAAGGCTTTTGTATTCTGTCCTGTGTATGTGAAAATTAATATGATTTGTTTCTGTATTATCAAAGAAGCTGCCTGATGCCTGGTCGTTTTGCAGTTCCTGTCTGTGAAATTAAAGCTAAGAGTAGTTGAATTTTATTTGGGTTTTTGCTGTCGTTGTTGTTATTATTATAAAGGAACCTAGTCACTAGATGCTTGAGGTTTGTTTTGGGCTTGTTTTTTTTGGGGGGTTGAACATTGATCATTTGTGTGTTTTTCATGGAAGCTGCATTAATAAGTGCTTCCTCTATAAAAAATTTAAAAAAACGCAGTGTGGAAGCATATTACCAAAACAGTAACATCTACCTGATGTAGATTTAACCATAAAATATCAATTCCTCTGTTATTGAGGGGAAGAAATGCATTTCCGTCAGCTGAAGTAGTAAATAATAATTTTGAAAAGAAAACTTTTTTATGCATTCTGTAACTATTATATATGCAGTAAAAGCAAAGTTTCTATAGCTTGCTATAGCTGTCCTGCTAGAAGCAATAGCAAATGACTTTTCAAAGAGGAAAACTAGAAAATTAAAGCACTGTTATTTTGATGTTTATCCATTCTTCCAGAGACCATTTTCTCTTACATTATGGCTGAAATCATCGTATGAAGGAATTTGTGCAGGCAAATTTCACATTAAGGAACCCCAGATTTGAAGCCTATTGTGCTGCTGGCCAGTACTGCCAGCCAGTACTGCCAGCCAGTACTGCCTTTTTTCTTGGGGCTGTCTTTTGGACAAGCAAACTGATGCACCAGTGTAAAAATGAGGCAAAGTGGGTATACCCTGACCATTACACCCTCTATACTTTTGCTGGATTGACTGGCCCCAGCAAGCTGATTCTCATCAGAGTTTCTTAGGTCTGGTATTCTGAGTTAAAACGACTTGGACAATATGGATGAGAGACACAGCATCTCAGGAGTACCCTGTAGTTCAGACCAGTGTCAGAACCTAACAGCTGAGGTGCAGTGTAATAAATCAGACTCTATGTAGTGGCCTTAGCAATACATTAAGATGACCTTTAGGATATTAAGGAATTTAGCTTTCCACAAGAGAAATATGAAAAATAACCATACTTGTTTTGCAACTCCATAGAACAGTTTTCCATGAAATGTTGCCTCAAGAGATTAATGTAGCCTAAAAATTTTAGGGGTGCTCGTTTGATGTGACCACATAAGATTAGGCAACCATTATAGTTGGCGTAGTGAAAAGCTTCTATATTCCCATCATTTGTGTCTCTGAGGGAAATGGAGAAACACATGACATGTTTACTGGATTGTGGTTAAAGTGGTTGCCTAATTTACAAGCAAAGTCATATTCTGTTACGAAGGTCTTTGTGGATGGATTTTGTACGAAATAAACTAGTTCAGAAATATTCTATGTAGTTCATTAAATATGTTAGTACTTTTCCTTCCTCCCTTCCACCTATTAATGGAACGTGTCTTAGTTGCCATGAGTGCACGCTTTTAGAAGACCATAAGACCTCTTTTAAAGATATGCCAAATAATTTGCTTATTTTATGAATGAGTTACTTAATGTCTATCAATAGTCACCTATTTTAGAAGTAACTACAAATGCATCTGAAAGGGACCTGGCAATCTTCTCTTTCTAAAGATGCAGTTTCCTGTTCTACCTCTGTGAAGCTGAGATGTGAAATGTTTCTATCATGTTGTCTGTTTTAAATGACAACTGTTTAAGATATTTATGAGTCTAGAAGCTTACTATCTATCACCCTGGAGATTTTTTTAGTAGGCACAAAATAGGAAAAATAGCCGCACAGAAAAATGGTCACATGGTTGCATATAAGATTGCAGGTGACAGCTTTGTAGTAATTTATATATAGCTCATAGCATGCCTGCAAATTTATATATTTTAATTTATTTTATTTTAGGACATGGAAAAAAGACAGCACACCTTCAAAATCTGGCGATACTGGGTTCTAAACTTGTGCTAATCATAGCTTTAAGAGTACAGCTCGCTGAGAGTGCAGCCCAAGTGTATGTTTGGGCCTAGGCTATGTAGCTGAAATATGGACTGTCTTTACTACAAAAAGGAGTAAGTTATGGCAGTCCTGTAAGTACTAAAAGTTGGTGGCATAATGTCACTACAGTGTGCGGATATTGATTGTCTGTTTCTTTTGACTTGTTTCAAACAGTGGAAAATTGTCAACAAGTAGTTTTCACTTGGTGCCTTGGAATTCAATTACTTTCTCGAAGATAGTAAGACTATGCTATATGCCTGGACATTAGCCTATTGCACCCTACCCTAGGCTTGAACTTTGCATGTAAATGACATGTAGCACAGTATTACTGCATGAGTGAATGTTCAAAGTGTACATTTAAACATCCCTTCAAAATTAGAGATGCTATTTTCTTAGATCTGTTAGACATGGAAACATGTCTATTAAAAGTTGGCTACATTACCATGGCATAAGCTGTGTCATTTTATATGTAAAATTACTTGGGTAGTTTTGCAAAACAACTTCCCTGGAATAGTTGGATAATGATTTCCTGCATATATGCCTTCTCTTTGTTCAGTAATAACAATTAAGAAAAAAGCTAACTTTAGCACAACATCATTATCAAGCAAGTTTGATAGTATACTTCTATAAAGTGGTCAGCAGTCAGACCACACGTAAGGTATATCAAAAACATGCAAGTTCTGCAAATTGCCCTTATGGATAAACAGCTATAACTTCTTAGAAAGTAATAATAAAGATAAATGCTTCATGCTCAATAACATTGCTGGAACTGATTTTAGCTTTCCAGAGAGTTTCAAAAGTTAGTAAGACTTTTCTTAGAAAACATAATTCATATAAAATATAAATTATTTCTTAACGTTATATTTGCAAAAGGAAGCAGTCTCTTAGGGCTTCAAATGCTACTGGGAATGGAGATTATTTCTCAGAACTGAAATTTGGTATGACCAAATCGGAGGGATTACTAAATTTCTGTACTACAGTACTCAAGAATTCCACAAGTTTACTTTGAGTTCATGAACTATTTTCTTTATTATCATTGAAGGAATTATTACAAAGATAGCAAGGTTTTGGTTTAGAGTTATGTGCCAGTAAATTTAATTTGTCAATTTTTTCATCATCTCTTAAAAAAGCAATTTAATACACTACGCATATTCTTCAGGTTGGAAACGTAGCTTATTGCCAGGGGGAAGATAATGTGAATTTCTCAATTTCTTATAAACCTGATTTGCATCTTTCCTTGCCCTGAGTATATAAAAATTCACTGCTGATGATTTCTCTATTTGGGGTAAATATTGTAAGCTGTATGCAAACACTATTACAGTAGGAGAAAAGACACCATAGGAATCCTTCATTAATCTCTTGCATTCCCCAAATTAATTTAGGGTCCTAAGACCTCTGCATGACATTACTTCATAATAGGGAGAAGGCATCTGTTCTCCTTACATTCAGATAGTTGATTACTTGCTTTATCTCTCTTCTGGTTTCCCCAAATAAATCTTTTCTTGTTTTTGCATCTGGTCCTGATTATCCATTCTTTGTTTGAGGAAGAGTGGTACACAATTTGCAGTTTCAGTCCCAGATAGGTCTTCTTGAAACTCTTTGCAACTCTAAATCAGAGTCTGCAGTTTCAGGTAAGAGAGCCAAAAGTACTACAAAGCTATTCACAGGATCACAGAATCACAGTGTGGCAGGGGTTGGAAGGGACCTTCAGAGATCATCTACTCCAACACCCCTGCCAAAGCAGGTTCACCTAGAGCAGGTTGGACAGGAATGCATCCAGGTGAGTTTTTAATATCTCCAGAGGAGAATTTACAGCCTCTCTGGGCATCTTCTTCCAGTGCTCTGTCACCCCCAAAGTAAAGAAGCTTTTCCTTATGTTCAGACAGAATTTCCTGTCCTCCAGTTTGTGCCCATTGCCTCTTGTCCTGTCACCGGGCAACAGTGAAAAGAGTCTGGCCTCATCCTCTTGACACCTGCCCTTTAGATATTTATAAGCGTTGATGAGATGCCCTCTCAGTCTTCTCTTCCCAGGTCTCTCAGCCTTTCCTCATAAGAGAGGTGCTCCAGTCCCTTGATCATCTTAGTAGCCCTCTGCTGGACTCTTTCCAGTAGTTCC
>VZSZ01005879.1:205199-249800 GCA_013398815.1 Ibidorhyncha struthersii | reverse complement strand
GCCCGGGTTTCGGGGGGCTCGCCAGACCCCGCTGCTCGGTAGAAAGGTGATTTGGAGTACATCTGGAAGCGCTTTCGGGGCAGGTGGGGCAAGCAGGAGGTGGACGATTGGGAAGAGGAGGAGGAGGAGATGGAAGCGTCGGCTGGGTCCGCCGTGTCCGGCCGTGTCCTGGGGTGCCTTCGCAGCCGGCTCGGCCCCTCCGCCTTGGCGGGGCGCAGGGAGGTAAGTGCTACGCTTCTCTCTGGGCGGGGGGGAAGGACCACCGGAGGATTAGCACCCCAAAACCACCCAGCATCTCAGCGCCGCTCCCCGGGGACACACGCCATGAAGCCAGGACAAGGTTCCCAGCATCTTGTTGGAGGTAGCACCACCCGGGGTGACGCGGCGGCGCTGGAGGAGTGCTCACCTCCCCACCAAACCCTGGGTGCTACCATCCACCTCCCCAGGTCCACATGCTTTAGTCCTTAACCCCACTCTTTCCACCCATTTTAATTGCTGGCTTTAAATTTCCTTCAGACAGGAAAAACCAAATAAACCCCCCCAAGCTATAGAAAAACTTGAGCAACCTGATCTAGCGAAGATGTCCCCGCTCACTGCCGGGAGGTTGGGCTAGATGATCTTTGAAGGTCCCTTCCAACCCAAACCATTCTATGATGAACCCAAGAACGCCTGGATTTACCCGAACGATCGGAGATGGCTCCTTCGGAGTCAAAGTTCAAATTTTCAGAGCTGTCGGCGGTGCCGATGGAGGCTTCGGACTCGAGGGTTTCATCGTCGGAGGCGCGGGGCTCCAGTGTCAGCATCTCGAACGTCAGCTCCTCCCTGCCAAAACCAAAACCAACGCAATCCTATTGACCCAGCAGGACCAAAAAAGGTGGGGAGAAGAAGGGATGCATGTATGCCAAGTGATCACGGATGGGATGGAGTCCTCCTGGTCACCCTGAGTAGCAGGTCAACTGTATGGTGTCAAGCAACATCCATAGGTAACCTACAGCTAGGGAATGTGACTTGAGCCCTCAGGCCAGACTCACTTTTCCTTCTGCAGGCTCTCAATCTGCTCGGTCAGCACCTTCTCCTCCTGCTGCATGGCGACTTGCTGCTGCTCTGTCACCTCCATCTCCATGGCTTCCTCGCTGCTCATGGTCTCCTCGGGGACGTCTGTCACTGAGGGTAAGCGCACGGCAACAGGAGACGTTGGGCTGGGGTAGGCGCCACGTCGCACACGTCCTTTGCCCTGAAGAGAGACAACGGTGTCACCATCACCAGCCAAGGTGATTTTGCAGACATCTCAGGTACCAACCACACTGCTCTCCCAAGGAGCAAAGACACCGGTCCCAGTCATCGGTCCTTAGTGCACTGCCAGCAGTTGCACCCAGGGCCCTCCAAAATCTCCCTCCAGGCTGGGAGAGATACCAGAAAGACTCAACACGTTGGAGGGGGTGAGGATGAAGGTGGTGAGGATGGAGGCGGTGAGGATGGCGCTTGACGGACCATCTACCAGCTGATGGACCAAGTGCAATTTGGACTTCAAAGCAAGCCCAGCTGGCGGCAGGATGGGTTTCCGCAAAGCCCACAGCCTGTGTGATGGGAAGCTTGACCTGCGAGGTGGCCGCGTTGGCTTTGGGGGGGGGGAGCATCACCAAGGCTTTGATTCCAGGGCACCCGGCTCCTGCTTTATTGTTAGATCACGTCTCACATCCTTCCCTTGCCCACCCTTGGTATTTCCAGAACATTGCAAGGGTCTCCACCAATTCCTGCGGCAAATGGTAACTCGCACCTAATCCCATTGCCCATGCTCTGATATCACGTACATGAGATCCATAAACCAGGGCCACCTCCAGTGGTCTGTTATAAGACAATAAATGTTAATTTTTGCACCCGTGGTTAAACAGGGAGATTTAATGCAGCAGTCCCTGATGAAAAGCGCTGAAGAACCATCTATTTTTTTTATTATTAAAACTAGTGATGCAAAAGCACTCAAACAGTGGCAGTACGTATGGAGGAATATCATACATGCAGCTGCGTTAACCCTTCAAGGACCAGCTCTACAGCTCTGCTTCGCAGAGTAGAAGAAAAAGATGGATCTTTGTGGATGAGGGACACCACGCACATTAAAAACCTTTTATCTTAACCATTATCATAACCAGACACATCTCATCTTCTAAATTCAAGATCTGGAACTGACCGGGACTTAGGAGATGTTGACCAGCCTGAGTCGTGCCCATCACTTGCTGCCCTCCTGACAACCATCACCCAGGGTGAGTCTGCATCTCCTTGAGGTTGAAGAGCTCATTGCAACGCAGCTTTTCTCCCCGTTGGACGGATTTAAGCCCTGCAGCTGGGGCATCCCCAGGTCTTCCTGATAACCCACACGACCAGAGCAGGTTTGCAGGGTAAAGGAGTCTCCCTTTCTTCCTTTAAAAGCCAGATTTGCTCCATTTTACCCCTTTCATCTTTTAACATCACATCTGAGAGACCTTCCTTCGGCAGCAAAGCCATTCCCATGCCCTGGCGTTCCTCTGACACCTCACGTGGGCTCCTGAGCTGAAACACAGCTACCTGAATCCTATTAGCCAAAACCCAAGATCCAAAAGATCCCACCAGCTCATGGACTTAAGCCCCTACAAATGGTGTGCTTGCAAAAAAGCATCAGGGGAGCAGAGCTCGAATTTTGCTCTTCTCTGTCTCCTGACCCTCACAGATGCTGAAGGAGGGGGAGAAGCATCATGGGCTGAACCTGATAGGAAAGGAAACAGCCCCACGAGCATCCCCCAAAACCTGCAGGTGCTTTTCTCGTCTGCTGTGGTCTCACCGGGAACTCAAACTCAAGCTGGGATGGAACTAGGGACTCCTCCTAATTCAAACCTGGGTGTCCTGACCTTGCGTTCAAGGTAGCGGTGGTGCTCCTCCTCCAAGAAGGTGGAGGAGACCTTTGGATGCCTCGTGGTCTCTGAGGCACCCGAGCCCAGGGTTTTATCCGCTATCTCGAGACACAGCAGCACTGCGAAAGAAACTTGATGCTGAAATGCATCCTGGGCACGCAGAAATTGGGGTGGGAAGGGAAGGGATGAGGCAAGCAAAGCAAAGAAGAGGGAAGCACAGGATGGAAAAAAGAAAATAAAATAGGAAAAAAAAGTAAGTAGGAAGGGGAAAAGGGGTGGAAAGCGGTTTTCTGAGGAGATGCGTGCAGGGATGGCCGAGCGCCGGCCGTCCCGAACTCCTGCTGCCCGGGGGACCTGCGGGAGAAACGGTGGCCCTGAGGAGTGGCACCCGCTTGGGGACAGGACGGGCAACATCACGGACAATGGCCAGTGGGACGGGGCTGGAATGAGCGGCGGTGACACACAACGGAGGGACGCGGCGGCTGGCGCAGGGCGCGTTGCAGTTAATACATACCGGGATTGAACTGCGGGTTATGCTCATAAATCTAACTGCAATTAGTACGGGTTTCTGGATTAGAGAGGAGATGAAAAGGAAAGCAGAAGGTTAGAGTGCACATGCCGTCGCCCTTCCAAAAAACCCGTTTCTGTTCAGTTTTATGTTTTTTTTTTTTTTTAACTGGTATGAGCAGGGCAGCTCTGCAGCACCAGCCCCACAATTTTGGGCAGCCCCTGCTTGGATTTCATCCCCCAAAAAGCAGGAGCAATGTGTCCCTGAGGACCACAGCAGGCAGGTCCAAGCAGAGGGGCCACTCGGCTCCTTAGCCCAAGCCTGGGACGACCGAGCTGGGCAGCCCAACAAGCCAAGCGCAGCGTGCATCTGCAGCCCGCCGGCCCCCCGGGAAGCATGGAAGCTCAATGAGATGGGTTTGAGGCTCCCAAAAAGGCAGTGCGGGAGCAGGGAGAGCCTTTGGGGAGCTCATTTTGGGTTCAGATAATGCGACTGAGCACAAAAAAGGATGGTCCAGGTCCCCCATGGGTCAATGAAAGGCTTGACTCAACCCAGGACCAAACAAGCTCAAATGAAGGTGGAAACGTTGACCAGGAGCATCTGAGCTTGAGTGACCGTGTTTCCACAGACCGTTTCCACCTCCCTCATGCTTTGGGAGGACTCCCTGCAAAGGTGAGGAGCCACCACGGGCCTGAGGGTCCCTGCTCTGGGGAAGATGGCGTGGGAGGTTGCAAGGCGTTTAGGAGGCCGGGATAAGCAGGAGAAGATAAGGTAGGGTTGCTTCAGGGGCAAGGAGAGGACAGGAGGGGACACAGATGACTTTGGCATCTCACCATTGATCTGCGGATCAAGGAGAGGCGGCTCTTGGCTTTGTTCTCCGCAAACTCCAGGCTGTTGATGTCCTTGAGACGAGCCTTGTATTTGTTCATCTGCTCGATGACGATTAACTCTACGCAACTAATGGGGGAAAAATACAAAAGACGACAAAATGGGAGGAGGAAAAGATTTGATCCGAGCTCTGTCTCACCTGAAGACCTGCCCGGATGGAAAAGCACGGAGGGAGAAAGATCCAGCTGGAAACCAAAAAGTAGTGGAAATTCCCTTAAAAAGAGTGACAACAGGCTATGGATGGATCGAGGAACTTGGACTAGAGAAATTAAAGACCTCCAAGGATCCCACTGGAGAAATTTTACCCCCTTGGAAGAGGGATCAAGGAAATACAACCCTGGGGAAGGCAGGTTGCTTCCAGCTCGCTTGCACGCAGTAATGCTGCAGGAAGCTTGGTTAGCTGAGCTGTTGAATGCTGTCAGGAGTGTGTTTGGGGAAAAAAATAACCCTTTCTGCGTAATAAAATTGGAGGATGTGCTATAGTTAAAGTCTAGGGGAGAAGCTACAAAGAAATCCCATCGAAGAATAAGTGCTCCTACCAGCTGGGTCTCCAAGCACATTCTGGTCTTCAGCGATTTTAAGACTTACTGGAGGTAAACCCACCTCTTTCGGAAGCCCAGCCCTTCACTGGATGGTTTCCATTATTACCATTCTCCCAGTTATCAATTTTTAAATCTATTTAATACAAGCAAGACTGAATTTGGTCAAGTGCTTCACTTTTTCTGTGTAAAACCTTTACAATTATGTCAAATACCTTAAAAAAAAAATCTAAGTATGCGATATTAAGATTGCTGCAGACCAAACAAGCTCACCTCCTCAAATAAAACCCACAAAATTAAGATCTGCTTGCCATAAATGGTATTAACTGTAAAACCACATCAGCACATGCTCCACCTTTTCCTGCTGAGATGTGCCGGGCAGGAGCACAAGCTGATCTGCTCTTGTGGATCCTTCATCGCTTAAAAATCCCTGTTCAATAATCTCTTGGGGATTGAGAGAATAGGACATATCTTTGTGAAGATGCATTTAATATGTGTTTATAATGTCCATGCTAAAGCACTCAATTTGTGATCCATTTGACCATACTAAGGGTTATTGAGAAGTGAGTGGTGACATGGCAATTGTTACACAGCTGGATCATCCAGCACCACATTCTTACGTGGTTGTTTTACTGATGTCCTGAACACTCTGCAGCGGGTCTGTCGTATCAGGGCAGCGGAGGATACAGGGAGCAAAGACGATGGCCAAGGCATTAGCTGACATGCGGTTGGTCTCCTCTTGGAGGGCAATCCTAAAAAAAAAAAAGAGATTAAGAGAGAAGTCAGAGGTGAAGACACCTCCACTGCACCTCTTCGACATGGCATGGAGGAATAGAGGAGATGACATTTCTACAGTGCAACCCTTGCTCTGCTAGCAAGCACACTGCTTCTTTCTTTCACCATCAAGCTCTGCTTGATGGAGAAAGCCTAACCTGAAGGCATCTCAGGTGTTCTCAAGGAAGGAAAACAATGGGTGTTTTCCACCCAAAAAACCTGTCCCTGCAGTGGCAAGAGGCACCACAGACCTGCAGGCACCATGAGCAACCAGAGCACTGCAGAGGTTGCTCACCAATACAAGCATCATTTGGAGAAAGAGCTCTGCAGCCCCCTCCTGGGAGACATGACAGACCTGAAAAGCTCTTCCCTTTCCTTTGCCCCCCTGCTTTCGGTCTCACCTATTTTGGTGTGAAGAGTGCCTGAGCATCCTCCCCTTGCCCATTGCCCGAAGCTGCCCTGGCCCAACGTACCTCACCAGGTGGAAGATGAGACGCTCCAAGGTGCTGAGATGAGTGCGGGAGAGCTGGTCTATGACCGAATACACTCCCCGTACGGTCTCCTTCCTCTCCTGGAGGCCTGAGGAGAAAGCACCAGCATTTAGGGGCAGCTTTTACTGCTTCCTCGTGTTTAAAACAATACCTCCTTAATGCTTACTTACTTTTACTACTTAAAAGATGGATATTCTGGCTAATGGTTTGGGCTGAAATCTGCCACCAAAGGCAAGACTGAACTGCCCATGGCTTTGCGTAAAAAAAACCCTTATACCCAAAACCTCAGACTTTGAAATCAGGTAAATACAACTTGGCAAAAACAGCTGGTCTGGCCACAAAGAGTTAAAAAAAAACATGTTTGGCGCTAAAACCAGCCATCGTTTCCCTCTGCCAAGGGAACGGGATAGCGAAGGAGGCTCCTTACCCATCGCCCGCAGAAACTCCTCGTAGAGCTCAAAGGTCATGAGAGGGTTGGGCAGATCTCGGAGCCACTGCTTGAACACGCTGGCAATGACGTGGATGTTGTAGTCATCTAAATTCACATTCTCAATGTCTGTGTTTGGCAGTAGATTGAGGAAAAAGGAAAAAACCAAGAGGCAACGATCAATATGAAGCCGTTAGTGAAGCCAGGACGCTGGACTAGATGACCTTTAAAGGTCCCTTCCAACCCAAACCATTCTATGATAAGCTACTCCTCTACAATAGGAAATGTTCACGTGCCACCCCAAAACCACACTGAGGTTAATGGCAAGAAATCCAGTGTGTTAAAATTAGAGAGAAATGCATTTTCCAGGGCAAGTAACCTTAGGCAGGACAAGGATTTCTCTTCTTGCTGGCATCTATTGCTATGTTTAATTAAGGCACCATTTTCCCTCAACTAGAATGGCTTTTTTCACATCTTGCACCCGAAAAAGCATGAGTAGGTGACTCAAGTTTTGGTTGAAGACATGAAAGCATCACTTCCACAGCCCACAGCTGGGGAAAGGCAGGACTGCTCCCTTGTTTCGCCCCGATGATGCATCTCTCCTCCCTCGCATCCAACTTTGCTGTTGCACAGATTTTTTTTCCACGTGTGGGTTTTTTTTTTTCCCCACTGTTTACCTGTATCGAGTCCTTGCCGCAGCTCCTTGATCTTGTTGGTGGACCCTGATTTTCTGTAAATGCCCTCTGTGTACAGCCCATGCATTTCGATGTAGTTGATGAGCTTCTCCACCAGCACTGGCACCGCTCGCTCCTCACTGGTCAACCGGGAGAGCTCCACGCCGAACTGCCGAGATGACAGCTCGGGGTCATACTGTAGAGGAAAAAGCAAAAAAGAGTCTTAAAATCCTTTTAGGAAGAAACTCTGGTGCAGCGCTTAGATCCCATTGCTATTCAGACTTCTTCAGCTGATCCAGGTGACAGAACAGCCAGCAACGTACACCTTGCAATGCTTGCTCGGTCTCCAGGCATGCACCTGAAGTCATAAGGTTTGGATTTTCTTTCTTTAACCACCCCACTGTGGTTATATTCTCAGCCTGGCAGAGCCACCACAGCTGGGCATGTTCCTCCTCCGCCTCCTGCCCCTTTGGCACCATCTGCAGGGATGATTTCACTCCCCCAAAGAGGATGCACAGCGCAGAACAGGTAAATCTGAGTCTTGGGTACTTAGATCAACTCGCAGCATTGGCAATTACAAAATGTCTGTGAACAAACATGATGCCAAAATAAGAGCATGACAAAAAAAATCTACATCTGTCAGGAAAGACCCTTTTTCCAGCTGCAAACCCTCACTGCAGGTGTGATATCTGGCAAATTCAAATGTGAACAAAGTCCTCCTGCATGGAAGGTTCTGCATGGGAAAAGTTAAAAGACCCAATAAAATTTTGACATAAATGTCTGGCCCTAGCAAAAGGAACATGAGATGGCATGCTGCGATCCAGTCATCAGCAAGACAGTGGTGACCATGACCCAGGTCACAGCACCTTTTATAACCACTCCTGCATCTTTTTTTTTTCCCATTCAATGTCATCGCTGTCAACTTTATGAGATGATGTGGGGAAGATGCCCATGCTGTTTTCATGCTCTAGGGAAAAAAAAACCCACTCTAGGATCATCTGGTCTCAGCTGAAATTCATCACCTACTGCTCAACCAGCCTGCTTGGCTGCTAAAACCATTAGCAAATGTGATGCCACAAACCCCATGTGCTACTTTACTCAAGCCAAGTAGCTCTGAGACGAGGACCAAGCATGGCTGAAAGCAATTCTATGGCCATCAAGAGAGATGAGCTTGGTGCTTGCTCAAGTTCACCACAGATGTGGAGAAACAGATCCAGTCTGGGACAAGGCTAACAGTTACAAAATCAACCGTTGCCAGAAAATAAAGACCTCTTTCTCAAAGCATAACAGATGGTTTGTGGCTCCCCGTTGCTGAAAACAATCCTAAAAACGTTAATCCACTAAGCACAGACAAGTCAGAGCCTTCCTAGAGAAGGACCTCCAACTGCCCAAGTGGAAAGCTACCGTGGAGACATGGTGAACTCGCTTCCCCGGTTACAGCACAAAAACTTCCTTGTGCAGAGAAACCCCAAGAAACAAGAAGGCTCCAAGCATCTCTGAGCTTCTCTGAAAAAAATTTATCAGAGATCTCATTGATCTTCCCAGATTTTAAAGCAGAAACTTGTATGAGGTGTTCCCAGCTCTTGCAAAAATACTGCCAGGAAGGGAAAGAGCGCAGCAAAAATACTATATATATTTGAAATACTAATATATTCAAATATACATATATATCTTCAAATATATATATTTTCAATGTACATATTCAGATTATTTCTTGGGAAATATGTAATCGTGCAGCTTTACGCCGGCTGTATATTATGGAGGCTGTTCTTCCTCCAGAAGCCTCCCAGGGAGCTGATAAAGCTTTGCACGCATTATTATTCTGGCTGTATTAACTTTCTTCGGGGCACAAAAGAAACTATTTAAAAGAAAAACCACTAAATCTTGATGATTCATTGTCAGCCGGGGCGACCTGCTGCATTCATTCACTGTCCTCCATACCCTTAAACCCAGCAAACAATATTTAATTGCCCTCTAAGGAGGATGGTGAGTGCTTGAGCATCCTCCACTCACCCTTCCTCGCTCAGCTGTTGTTTGGGGACCGCGCCGTGAGCCTGAGCAGGGACCAGTGAGGTCAAGAATAACCCCACATTTAAGAATAACCCCACATTTCTAAGTCCTTAAAAGCTACGAAACAAGGCAGCTTTCTATTATTCAGTGCGGTTCCAAGTGCAGGGAACATCACTGCAACATCTGCTGCATGACTGGGCAGATATATGGTTATGCATCGCTGCATGACTCCCAAAATACAGGCAAACATGGAAGCACCGGTTGGAGAGACCTCCAGGGATCTCTGGTCCAACCTCCTGCTCGAAGGAGGGTTATTGCCAGCATTATATCAAGTTCTGCGCCTGCAAACATTTTTTTTAATACAAGCCACTTGAAAGGTATTTAATGAAAGAAAAGGAATGACAGACATTTACCTTTTTGGAGCACTTGGTCGTGGTTTTAAGACAGCACTTCTTGTGACAAGCATATTTACATACTGCAATGAAGAAAAATAGTATTTAATAATCCGAAAAGTCATATAACCGGAGCAATATGAATTAATATGAACTAAGTAGCTCCTCTCAGGACTAGCAGGTCAAGAGCATGTTGAATTTACAGTTTCCAGGGACCAAGTCTATATTAGATCCACTCAAACCAAAAAAAAGAAAAATGAAGTCTTTAATGTTAAAGGTCCCATATTTAAGGCCCTGAAACATTAAAAAAAACCCTGATAGATCAAGTTGGAAAATAATCTGTGAGTCATCGAGTTATCAGACACGGATACCCTTAAAGAGGTTGGAAATAGCACCTAACTTTCAACCTTCCTGCACTGGACAACAGCCTGAAATACCCCAGGGTTCATACTTTCAACCTGATCAAAGAAATGTTGGAAAACCCAAAGCCATGGATCAACCTTTTCATCGGCCCTCCTCCATTCTCCTCATCTCCCCAAAATTTCGTGTGCCTGGAGGTCAAATAAGCTAAGACAAATGAATTGGCCATGGTCATGAGACCCACAGGCCTCCTAAGGGCTGAAGCCCTAGGGCACGTTTGCCATACCCGACTCTACCATCCTTCTTACTGTGACACTTAAATATGGTTTGACCACATGGGATGAAGATATGACCTTATGGGATACGACGTGAAACACAAAGCTCCCACAAAACTAACTGTACCACGAGGACTGGAAGGACTGCTAGGATGGACTTAATAGTTGACTTCAGAAATCCTTAAGATCTGTCCCAAAAACTCTTCTAATGTGAAAAAACCCAAATTATTTGAGAGTGGGGTTGCAAGAAACACCTTTCAAAATCCCAAAACTCATCACTGTGATACAAGCCCATGAAAAAAGACCAAAGAGAGCATGCTTACATTTACAAACAGAAGCCCTGTCCATTATCCAGATCAAGGAGGAACAATATTCACAGTAGGTGGGGATGCTGTACTGGGTCGCCTTAAAAATGTGACCGTTGTGCTCTTCCACCTGTGACAATAAAGGTTGGGTGGTGAGAAAAAGGAGATGGGTGCTTGGTCTGCCGCCAAACGGGGAGACAAACACAGTCAGCTCTCCAACGTTTAGCTGTTATTTGCTTTTATTTGCTATTTTTGTTTCCTTTTCAGCCCAATAACCCCACAGACAACCCAAACAGACATCCAGCCTGTATGGGAACCGAACCATCATGCAAGCAGGTTAGAAATTGTGTTTGACTGAGGTTGGCTGGTCAACTTCTCCATGTTAAGAAGGTTTTCTATGCATCCATGGGCCCTTTTTCCGCTGCACCTGCATTCTCCCTAGTACTATCATATCCTCTAGGAAAAAAGGAGATGTAATCTCCTACATCTCTGATGTTAGAGATGTAAAACACATGCTATAAGTTTGTGCAGAAACCCAGAACACCACTTTCTGTCTCACTCTCAGTTCTTCTATAATAACTCTTGACATTACACTTACTGTCTTGACTGATGTGGGACGTGTTTTCAGAGAGAAACCTACAGCGATCCTTGATCAAGCAAACCAAATCCACCTCGTGCATCTTTCTAGCATGCCCTTTCATGGCTGTGATGTTCAGATCTCAGCACAGGACGTGTCACGAGCAGATGTCTTATTGCTCATCATCCTGGCCACAAGGACATTAACTTTTTAACGCACAGGCACAGGGTGCTCAACTCACCACATCCGCTTCCTTTTTTCTTCTCTTTTTTCGTTCCGTTTTTGGCACCTGGTATTAGAAAGAGGTTTAAGCATATTTATGGGCAATTTCCCCAGGTAAAGCGTACAGAGGGCTCGTATCTTAACACTGCCCACTGCTTTGCAGCCTCATCCTCCAGTGCACCTGCAGCCCCAGGAAGAGTCACTGCAGAAAACTCTCCTATGGATCACCCTGTATTCAGAAACCTCCTGGATAACTGTCCCCATATTAATCTCAGAATTGAGATTGGCTGCTCCTCTAGCTCCAAGTCCAGCATCAGTGACCTAAAGCTCTCCCATCCCATGCAAGACACTCAAGGAGAACGTGGCACAGCACTGCAACTGGAGCTGATGCTCAGCCGGCTCCAAAGAAAACCTGCCTGGAGAGGAGCCTAGGGAGGACTCGGAGCAGAAGAGCCAGAAGATGGGATATTTATACAATAAACACCATCTCCCAAGCCCAGCCTGAGACCCTGTGGTTGTCCTCACAGACAATATGAAGCAGAAAGCGAGGAGATCGGGTTTGCGAAAGGCACACTGCAAGCTCTGACTGCCCTAAAAACTAACAACCCTGAGGACTATGTCCCCTTCTTCTGCAACCCAACCAATGGTGAAGTATGTGGTCACTTGGGACTAGGAAACCTTGTATCTCTTTCACTTTCCCTTAAAGACTGACACACACAATGCCCTGTCCTAAAAAAGAAGCACCAGAATCTGCCTTTCCAACCATCCACAGATGGTTGCAGCTTTGTCGTGGAGACATGTACGTGTTTGGCGTTGGCATTGGCCAAGGTCCAGCTCAGTCCAGACGTGAACTGGGGTTTGCTGAGCCCAGTGAAACACAACCAACAAATCATGCCTTGCATGCAGGCTTACGTTGTCCACCTCAGCTTAAAGCAGAGGAGAAGACAACAGAGGTTCCCATGTGTCTACAGAGAGCATAACCCCATGGAGAGACAGTTCCCAAATCTTCAAGGGGGCTTAAGAAAAGTGCCGATTACCTTCACAGCGGTGTAGTCCAGTGGTTTGTACTCTATCATATATTCATCCAGAAAGACTTTGAAGGTATTGACCCAAACTTTAACTGGAGACTCACTCCAGTCCCTCTGCTCAAGCCTCATGGTCTTCTCCAGAATCTGCTCGAATAAGGCGTAGAGGTCCTTATAGCGGATGCTTTTCCCGTCATCCATCTTTTAAGGAAACAAGCGAGAAGAAAAGCGAGTTTTATACATCCCAGACTGCCTATTCTGCTCCAGAAAATTATTTCAGCCTGACTGGCTTCCAACTACTCAGAGAAAGTCCAAGTATGATTAAAAGAAGGAAAAAAGGATCATCTAATAGAGAGTTGTTTCGTGACCTTTGGCAGGGTGGCTTCTCAGTGCGCAGAGCAGGAGGATGTTAAGTGCCAGCTCAAGTCTTAGAAGGAACTTTTTGTACAATCTGGGCAATAAAATAGCTTTTTTTGATCACTGTGATCATAAGCCATAGCAATCATTGCTCAGATTCAGAAGTAGCAGAAGAGCAGAGCTCCACATTGCTTAGATGTCTCCACCACTCACGAATGTAACACAAAGGTTTCCAGGCACTTTGGGTGGAAAATAGGAGTTTATTGACTTACTGTCATCTCGGATTTGACAGGGAGCAAGCTGTAACAAGGAGATCAGAAATCTTCGCTCAACGTATATTGAGAGCTGGCTAATGAGGAAGAGTTAGTTCGAATTTACAGCGCATGAGACTGAATACAAAGGAAGAGCATCCATCCTTTGGGATGAGTAGACCAGGAATGGAAAGCTCAATGTTTCCACCACCAGGAAGACCCAGAGCACCTCGTTTCTCCTGGAGGTGAAAGTTCTCACCCATTATCCGGTAACTTACTGCCAACGCAGAGGAGTAAAAGCTGAAGATATTTTGTCGGAATTCCTTCAGCGCTTTCTTGAACACGACATCTACCAGCGTGTCCTTCTTGCTGTCCTCGTTATCCAGTTCATTCATCTAGGAAACCAAAGGGATTTATGCACCCATGCCACTTTTGCTGGGCCGAGCGCCACATGAGATGAAGCGGCATTAACGAGCAGCTGCTCCACCACAGGCAGACAATGTTAATAATGATTACAAGGCAGTTTCTCCTGCATGCGAACTAGAAACACGAGCATTTCCCCACAGCCTTCAACTCCTGCCCTCCTAGGTCACCCATTTCTGATGCCATCATGGGCAGCTCAAAGCAATGGAAGCACTGAAGCTGCTGTGATGACCACGTGGTGCACGCTCAGTGCGCCCACCTTTTCTCCCAAGCCTGCCCTGGTGTGTGCTGTGCGCCGTTAGGTTAATTATTAGTATTGCTACTGCTGCCACCAGGATAATTTTGGCTTTGTTGTCTCTGTCTGCTCTTCAAGCTCTCTGATGATTTAACTGGAGCAGCGAGGACAGGAGTTACCTTTTTCAGGAGAAACTCATCCATGCTTTTCAAGTCGCTAGCACTGGTTATGATCTGCAGTGAGTCGTTCTGCCACTGCACGGGCTCCAGAGCCACGTTGCTGATCTTGACGCTGCGCTTGCGTTTCACTTTGGGAGAGGGCTCCTTGTTCTCCTTAAATTCCCGCCGGTAGATACCAGACAGCTCAGGACTCCGTGGAGGGGTCAGGTGGTGAGGACCTAGCTCTACAGGCGATAATTTAAAAGGGGAAAAGAGATTGAAGAGTAGATAAAAAATAATTCTGCCACTAAAAAAAAGGAGATGGCATTGGAATAAACCTGCAGAGGAGAAAAGCACTGTGTGGTACTCATTGGAAGATTAAACGTCATGTCTCCTTTGGTTATTTCCTTCGTCAAGCAGGAAAACAGCTGTCCATGTCCAGACGGCTGCCAGGAGGATTAGCGACAAGGAATTCCTCGAGACCCATTTTGGATCCCACCCTCTAACCTACTTGCCATTGTTTTGGGTTGACACCATCCATGAATTCAAGAGACGTGAACCAGCACGGACATTCGATTTGTGCAGCTTCCCAACTCATTTTCCCACAGCAGCCTCAGCTAGACCACCATCGTACACGATACTCCCATTTACTGATGCCCTAACCCCACAGATGAGCCAGCCTTCCTTGGCTGTATACCTTTACCCAAGCCCCTATATATTGGGCTACGCTTGGTTGTAGCATAAAGCCAGATTTACACAAGCTTTTCCCTCCACTGTGAGAGTGAATGTAATTTCTCTGCTCCTTACAACACGGGCACCGTGCCACCCCACCACTTACCTTCACTAAGCTGCAAGCCAGAAATCACCTCCCTGCCGGGGGCTTCTTCCTCCACATACAGCTCTAGCAGCTCAGACTGGGTAGCAAGCTTCTCCCGGGGGGTCTTCTTCTCCCCCTGCTTTCCCTTCACCCAGAACCTCATCTTGGCTCGCTGAGGCCTGGAAATAAGTCATGGAAAGAGGAACCACCTTAATTAGGAAAATGTCCTTCTACCCAAAACTAACCCAAATCTCCCAGACCTTCATGGTGTTTGAGGAGGAGTTAAATCCACACAACTTCTACCAGAGAAACCAGGCTATGTGTCCTCAGGAAAGGCAAGAAACAAGTTTCACGCATGCAGTTGGGTGGTTTGGGGTGGGACGTTTGGCCCACGTCGTTAAAACTTTATCGTGATAGGAGCAGGATGCCTCTTCTAATTGGGCATGCCCACAGTCTTGTAGGAAAGGTGGGATGAGTAACTTGTGTGCTGGCTTTGGCTGGTGAAGCTCCAAAGAAGCTGGGGTGGTTCAGCAAGGTGATGGAGAGCAAGAATGACAGAGGAGGAACTCATCTCCTATCACGTTTCCTACCTCCCATCCGGAGCCAGGCTCTTCTGCGTGGCTGCCAGCTTCCCAATCTCCCCCTGAGACATGGTTTTGTGCAGTTTTGTTTGGCCTTCCCCAGAGGCAAGTCGTTGCACCGTCTGTAACGATTCCAAGCACGAAGGGATTAAAAATGAGACAGCTCTTGGGATGCCAGCTGATTATTTTTTTTTCCTAACAAAAACCAGATATTTCATCTGTTATGTCTTTATTTCTATCTGCCTACAAGTGAAACCCTACAGTCCTGTCAAGCCAACTACAACTAGAGAAATATTTTAACAACTCCTAAAAAAGAAAGGGATTTCCCTTGCTCCAGCTCTAAATTAAGTCCAACCTCCTTTCTCCTTGAGCAACCAAATCAGTGTGCACCAAGCGACAGGTCCTCATCACTCAGCCTGCACAATTTCTCCACCATCTTGGTCTGGGCAGCCCTGCTCTCCAACACAGAAGAGCCATGTGAGGGACGACAAAGTGATTTGTGGTGTTCCTAGCACCAAAGGAACCTTCAGCCTCATGGATCTGTCCCAGCAGAGCTTCCTCCTCCAACTCTTATTGAGGACTTTACAGAAAAGACGACCAAAATCTTTGTGCCAAGGACACGTCAAAATGAAACATTTAGAAATAAAAAGATTTTGCAGCTTTAATACAAAAGGATCTCTGCTTTCACCACCATTTAAAATATCCTGGGATAATTTTTAAGGGTGAAATGAATTTGCAACAATTCAACTTAACGGGATTCCATGAAATAGTCCAGAAACAGTGTTGTCACATTTAAAAAAATAGCATTTTTTGTTCTTTTTTTTTTCTAATTGCAGCTGTGATTTCAGAGTTTGACTCCCAGAGGAGACACTTTCAGCATGAGGAAAGCAGGGAATCAGGTTGTATCTAAGGATACGGAAGATGATGGTCAAATAATCTCCTGTAGCTTTCCCATCACCTAAATGTCTCAACTGAACACACTGTGTTTTTAAGAATTTCCTTTTCTTCTATTAAAAACATTTCTAATAAATGTTCTAAATATTTATATAAAATATGGGCTGCAGCGGAGTCACATTTACCATATTTACTCTCTGAATGTCTTATTTTTCACTCCTGGACTAACCTCTCTAGCAGCCAGGAGATGGCAGCACCTAAGGCGAAACTGCGGCTGGGAAAGCAATAAATGGCCTAAACCATGAAAGGCTTTCTTGTTCCTGTCGCTCTTACAGTTAGGTGATGATCACACATAAATTGCGGGTGGATACTGGGGAAAAAAAGCACCACCAAAACCCATAAAAATGTTTTCCATCCAGCCCAAACTTACTACTTGTGTTTAAAAATGACCTATGAAAATATTTGCCCCTGTGATATAGTTTTGTTCTTGAGTAATTTCAACCTTTAAATCACTTTCAGTGTTTTGGGTTGGGTTTTTTGCTGTTTTTTAAAGTATTTTGTGGAGGCATTTACTCCCTTTTTTCTATTTCAAAGCCATTTCAAGCACACTGGTAAGTGCTGACCGTGGCAGGCAGGCTAAGGGGATCGCCGGAGCAACGCAGGGGTTACTCTATAGGACACCATGTACACTTTCTTTTTAATATATATCATATCTACTGGACAAGCAGATCTAGCGTACAGCTTCTGGCGCAGAGCAAAGGAAGTGAACCCCCTGGCTCATGCAGAAGACTGAGTCAAAACCATGCGTAAGGCACTTTGTAGACAAAACGGGAAGAAGGATTTTCTGCCATTACTACCACCACCTCTCCCTGCTCTGCCCCAATTCTTGACCTACTATCACTCTGCATTTCCTCTGCTATCACAGGAATCTCTCCAGGTTTTGAAAGTAAGGACTAAAAGGCATTTTTTGGAGTGAGATCCTTCTGTTTGAGGGACTCCTCCAAGAGGCTGTGATGGAAAAGGTCCTTGGCTGGATGGGAAACCTCAGATGTCAAGACAAGCCTCTGCGCCAGAAAATCCCTGGCCAGGGAACACCACAAAGCATCACGTGGGGGCAAATGGCAATAGCCAGGGGGTCTGGAGTTGTCCCCTGGATGAAGAGAGGATCAAATATTTTTCCTCTGAAAGAACAACTTGGATTTCACCCGCCTGCGCTAGCAAGAGGTAACTGTGGCCAAGTGAGATGACTTGTCCCAGCAGGCAGCAGTGCTACGTGCTGCACTGAAGAGCTTCCTAAAGTGCAATGCTCCCTCTGAACGGCTTAGGACAAGACATCTTCTTTTCATTGCTGGCTCTTCACGTGTGCTTGGGATCAGCTGGTGACAGATACTTGGACTGATGTTTGTCAATTCATGGCTTTAGTATGGAGCTGGAGCAAAACGACTGCTTCGTTATCCAGGTCCCTCTCTCTAAGAGCCTCTGCCGAAGGAGAATTTACTCAGAAGATATATCTGCTGTGGTTTCTCTAACCAAGGCTTTCCATTTATTTGCTGCAGGAAAGCTCTCCAGGCTTAGGTACAAAACAGAAGCAGTATTTACATGCGCTGACCACAGCCAGGAGCTATTCCTCCCACTTGTCTCACCACAAGGCAGGTTAATCCTCGGCTATTCACTAGCCAAAAAACTCAATCAACCTTTGAAGGCCTGTTCTTGTCTGGAAGCCCTTTAGCCTTAAAGGCCCTTTGAGTGAACTGTACCTTCAGCAGCCACCTTATATACTGGTGCACTTTGGGTTTCAGCTCTGGCTGAAGATGCTCTTGGTCTTTGCTGCTCAGACCCAGACTTAGGCCAGGAGCATCGGTTTCTGGTGGGCCTCTACTTACCAGCTGGCGATACACAATCCTGGACTTGATGGTCAAGAAACCAATGGGCAAAACAGGCAGATTCGTGCCAGTGCAGCTGGTGAGCCACCACATGCTCAACTTCACAAGGTCGCACATGATCTCTCTTTCATCTATCCAGCAGCACTCGGCCGCTGAGCAGCACATTAAAAGAGGCTTTTTTAGAAAGTGGTAGCTGGGGGGCAGGAGCTGTATGAATAAGCTATTCACTAGCATGGACACCAGCCTGTGTGTGACGGCTGCCTGACTCGACTTCACGTGGACATCACAAGACACAACAAATGTGTCTACATAGACATCAACCTATTTGAGTTTATACCCAAACCAACACACACCAGTATTGCTTTATCATATGCTGCAACTGAGCTCTGTGAATAAATACGAATAAGCAGTCCCTAAATTTTGCTATTTGTGGCCACCCTGACCCAGAAAAGCCACAAGTCAAAGGGCTGGTCCCAAACCTGCAATATAGAATACAGATGGAAACACTACGTGTTTGTCAGGACATACAGACGTAGGGTATCACTGAGCACATGACTTCACGGGTAGCGTTTGCTAAAAAGCAGAACTCAACTGCACAAGTGCTGACCACCAGTTAGAGCTAGTGATGGAGAGCAGAGGAGAAGAGGGATACAGGAGAGACGAGAGACAGTTGGCACCTACTACTACTTGCATGCGGTGAGAGCTGTGAAACAGGGTGAGCAGAGTCCCAGGGAGCCAAGTCCCTTCCCAAGGATGGAGCTTGCCAAGTGCCTTTCGCATCCCAGCAGGAAAAGGTTTCTACGGCTAAAAAAACCCTAATGCTTTGTAAGAGGGTAGCCTCCAGGAACACAGCATGGCACTCCAGGTACACCCCCTGCTCAGGATTTCGCCAGGCTATATAAAATACTACATTTTACTACATAAAATTCTCCCTTTCCTGAACTATAAGCAGGGAGATGCGCTAAGACGCAGCCAAGTGAGCACAGTTCATAGAGCAGCGCCTTTCAATCAGGTTTTGAGTTTCCCTGGCTCAAAACCCCTGGAAATTTATCAAAAGCAACCTTAAGATTTCAGGGAATGTGTAAATTCCTGTAAGGAAATTCTCCTGGGAAAAATTTACCCTTTATAATAAAAGCTGCTAACAGAAAAATCACGAAAAACCCTCCTCATCCATCCGACTTTCCTGGAAAAGCCGATTTTAGGATCACACAAAACGTTTGCTGGACCCACGGTAACGCCGTAGCACAAAAATATTGCTGATTTTAGTTTTCATGCTTTTGTTTGGTTTTATACTCAGATCCACATCTTCTGCGGGAGCAGAGGAGCGAGGCAGCTCCATGCAGCGCTCCACCTGAGTTCTTAGGGCAGGAGACGACTCCTGGTGTTTATCCACACTTCTACGGGAACATCTCCACCACGTTAGGAAAAAAACATGAGTGGGTTGGAAGCTGTTAGCCTCTTCCACTCCTGAAACCTCTGGGTTTGTGATTTTCCAAAAGCAGCTTATCCCAGTGGGAGATTAAGCCTGAGATGCAAATGGTCTGCAGCCCGTGGACCCGCCAAGGGACACCGGTTACTGTGCTTGAAAAAGCCACTAAAGCCGGTGTTGTTTTTTTTTTTTTTTAAAAAAAACCACTATTTCACTCTCACTGTATTTTTATTGCCCAGTTATACATGTTTTTGCTTTCTCTAAGACACCATCTGCCAGCATTGCTCCAATAATCGAGGACTGAATAATCAGCCAATATTGTGGCTAAGGATACAAAATCAAAAGTGGAGGTGCAAGTTTTGTATAGTTTTTTTTCATTGCCTGTTGCTTTTTGGACAATATTTGCTTTGATCTTTTCTACAGATGTGCGTAGATCATTTTTAGAGCAAAAGGATCCCAGGGGGACTTTGTTATTGAGGTTATAAAACAAAAAAAAAAAAGGTGCAATACAAATTCCAATGCTCCAAGAAAGCTATGGAAACTGTAGCTGATATCAAATGAAGCCAGAAAACATCCCCACGGCCAAGAAATACAAATGATTTCCCCATTTCGCATCCGTTTCTGCTGTGTTCGCCGAGTTTACCCATCTACAGCATCCTTGGAAGTGGGAGAAGAAGCGGTGGAGGAATCAGTGCAGCTAAGGTTAGCAAAGAAAGGCTCCCGCAGCTCCGCTCGCTCCCTTCTTTCATTTCCCCCACCACGCTGGAAAAAATTACCATTTCGGAGTCACTGTAACAGGCCTGCCCCAGCCGGGCTGCAGGCACTGCCTCGGGATGAGGAGGTTGGTCAGAGGAGAGAAGGAACTCAAAATTGCCATCGTAATCATCTTCCTCCGTATCCCCCTCCCCATCAGCAAAAGTACCTCTAGTCAAGAAATCGGAGCGCGTCCGCGCCATGCGGGCTTTCTTTTTATGGGTCGGTCTGGGAACCTGCTTGACCAAATGATAAAACAAAACAAAAAAAGGTTTTTAAAATAAAAGGGAGATTCTACCGATGTTTGGCATCATAGCATAGCTCAAGTACAGCCTTAAGACATCTCTGAGTGACACTGCACCCCACGCACGGGTGCAATATTATATCTAGTGCCAAAAAAAAAAAAAGGACCAGGAAATACAAAAACCAAGACAGCACAGTGAAAATGGACAATCATGGATGATACTCAAATGTACGTTAAACTAAACCAAGACAAAACTGTGTTGGACAGTGGTTGCCATCAGGACTGTGAGGTCCTTTCTATGCAGAGCTGCTATGAATTAATGTTATGGGGGCTTTTTATTTTTAAGAGAAGGAGTGAAGTTTGCCAAACCGTGGTATCCCCCTTCCCTATGTCTAGCAGCCCTTGTGCTTTAGAGTTCACTTCTTTGAAGCTTTTGAGGGCAAACTGGCAGAATAAGGTGTTTTTTTCCCCCCCCTGTTCAATAAAAAGAGAAAATAAGCAAGCCACAGCTTACCTCTCCTCTGCCAGACCCCGGCATCTTAAACGGCTTTCTAGCTTGTTCACCCTTGGAAAGGCATTGATGATTTGCTTCTCTGCTGAAACACAAGAGAAGAGAGATGTTTCATCTTCTCCTAAAAGCCATCCTGCAGCACCAGCCCGGCTCGCAGGAGCGTTCAAGTGCCCAAGCACTCAAGACCAAATTGCAAGTCTGAGGTCATGGGGTTTTGGAATCACTTTGAATTCTTCAGGATTTGAGTTACTACCAAAGGATAAGAAGATACAAAGTTCTGCCCACCAACTCTACCCATCATGGTGGTTACAGGTGGTACCTTTTCACTTCAGGATTCTCAAATGTGATTGTTCTGTCGCAGAATAAAAAGTAAAATACAGGAATTTTTAATACTTTTTTTTCCTGTTGCTTGTTCTGTGCACGAACCAGGAAAAGAAACGGAATGAAATTTTTCTGGGGGGAAGACTATTCTCAAATACCCACTTCCAAATCAATTCTCCAGGACTTCCTGCAGATTTTCTTATGAACTGCTTCAGGAGAGCATCCTCGCTTTGCGTCTAACTTAGCATTAAATAATATGCCCGTGTAAAGTTTCTTTTTGCTCAGCTCACTCTTTCTACCATCACTTCCGAATAAAACCCCTCACCATGCTCACACACGAAGGATGCTGCTGGCTCTGTCGGGGGGGAAAGGGCCATTTTTTTATCGGCTGCTCCTTTTCCCCATCACGTGTGTCTGGACTTAAAGAACCTGCAAAAATTAAACAGGAATCCCCTTCTGTCACAATGGCACATAAAACACAAGACCACTACACTTGGAGGTAGCTCAAGTTATCAACAGGAAGAATTCACCGGTCGCCTTGGAAAGGGCACAGAAGGATTTGGGGAGAGGGAGGTGTTATGTCCTTTTTGAGCTAAGTGACCAAAATCTCTCCAAAAGTAGGCAAGGCAGCCCAAGCAACACAATAGAGTGGGAGCAAACGTTGTCCCGAGATCTTGCTACGGTCTCCAGACCCTGTGATGGAGCAGCCAATCATTTAAACAATGAGACGGAGCTGAACAACTGCTAAGCAGTATAACTATACATCTACACGTGTAATTAAATAGGTAAGCGACACGCTGTCAAAAGTGCATTCATATCCCAAACTCCCTCTGGACAGTTGTTGTTTTTTAACCCGCGATAGTAAGATGGTCTGAATGACTTTGTTGGTTGTCTTAATTCTACAGCAAGCAAGAAAAATCCTGACATTTTCTGCCTTATCTACTCTGATCACCCCAAAATCCTAAGAATTTTTACTTTGTCTTTTACCTTAAGAAATAAACTCCTATCCCTGTTCAGCTAGGGTAAATGAAAACAGTGTCAACTCTCTGTTAATTCATTTCACCTAATGCCCGTGATTATCTCCCCTGGCTTACATAATGCCCGTCAGATAAAGAGACCGAGGAATCACGTTTCCAGCTCTTTTTCCTTTTCCTCTGATCTCTGCCCACTCTTTGCTAGAAGATCAAAAAACCCATCTTCATTTCACTAGGGGTTTTGTACAGTCTCCAGAAAAAACATTCTGGAGCATTTGTATAAAATGGTCTCTAGCAGAACAAAAAGCCTACGGAGAAAGCCCACCATCTTTTTACTCACTGGAGGCCAAAGGGGTTGTCTTTTGGTGTGAAGAACATAGTGCTTGCCCTCGTCTCCTCCGTGGCCTGGTTGGGCATTCGAGGTTGCCGGAGGCGCTCCGTCCTCGAGAAATGGCTGCCTGGGAGGTCCCTGGGGTCCAGAGCTGGTCTGGAATGGCACCGGGGTTCCAGCGCTGATCCCGATTGCCCATCTCTTCGCTCCATGAACATGCTGACAGGTCTGTCTTTGGGGGCACTGTGGGCTGGAGAGCTTCCTCTGGTCCCAATGGTGAGACCTTTAATGTCCACTGAGGAGGTTGGAGTCACACCTGCGGTGGGGCCATGCTCCCCTCTGCTCTGGGGGTGCAGGATGAGGACCGACTGAGGCCGGCTGTCTGTTTTTTTGGTTGGTTTGATGGATGAGTCCTTCATTCTGCTCTGCTCAGCCCTCTGCAGAGCCTCCACTCTCCCTTGCTGCTCAAAGGCTTTGCGCTGTCTCTCCAGAATTTCCTTCTGCTGGCGGATCTGCTCCATCATCTCCCTCTCGTTTTGCAGCTGAAGCTGCTTTTGCCGTTCCTCCTTCTCCACGTTGAGCTTTTCCAGTCTCTGGATGACAGAGTCTGGAGAATGAGCCTGTGTCGCAGTCACTGTCCCACGTTCCTCTCTCTTGCTAGAGGACTTCTCCTCCCCTCCCACAGCTCTGACCTGGTCTGGCCCAGAGTCCTTCCTGACCTCAGAGAATGTAACTGTCCTCTCCTCTCTTTCCACTGCTTTGTTCCTCAGGTTATTCTCCATCAGCTTCACCTTCATGTTGTCTTGTGGTGGAACGTAGAAAGTAGGTAGGTTGCTGGAAAGGAAAGTTTCTCTTGGATGCGCCTTGCATATAACATTCTGGGGGTCACAGACCACACGCTCCTTCACGGTGAGGTTATCAGGTAGCTCCAAGTCTGAAGGCATCCTTCTGCAACTGGGTAAATTGCTGTTCACATCTGCTGCACAGAAAGACTTCTCCTGCAGATGAGCCTGGGGACTGCTAGGCAAAGAGTCAGTGGAAAACGACTGCGCATCTTGCTCGTCTAAAACTAAGGAAACGCGTTTATTACTTGGGGTATCTTCACAGCTTAACATCTCAAAGCTCCCTTGAGAGCTTTCGCTCTCTGGGGTTCCCTGAGGGGAATGAAGTGCCTCAGATACAATCTCGGTGGACCACCGCCGCTCTTCTGAAGGTGACAGCCCGCCAGTGGACCGGACCTTGAGCAGCTCCAAGCTAAATTTTGCCTGTTCCAGTTCACGCATCCTCCGGCTTTCTCTTTTTGCACGAACCACTTTTTTCTGGTTGAGATCCTCCAGCGACTTGGGTCTCTCTCTCACAACGACCTCCTCTTCAGTGTCCATCCCACTCTGGCTACTGGCTCTCTCGTGCCTTTTGTACAATAAATTTGCACAAGTATCCAGTGGGTCCATGTGATTCACCCGATTATTCTCCATCAGCAATTTATGTTCCTCTACAGCTCTCACTCGCTCTTCAAATGAGCCATCCTCCCACTTAGTTGGGTCAGAGCCCTTAATTTCCAAAGCATCATCTGCCCCCAGTCCATCCTCTTCTCTAACTGACAGGCCATTCTCCAGCTGCATCTCTTTTAATCGCTGCTCTTTCAAAGCTCTAAACCTGCAAGAAAGCAGAAAAACAGCATATTGTACCCACATGCCCACTCACGTCCCTTCAAGGCACTGCACCGGTGGCATCTCATCACCACCACCATCACCACTTCACCACCGTTGGCATCTCGAGCAACCTCCCTTGCACATCTGGTGCAAGACAACGCGAGCGCACGTTCAGTTTTCAACCGTCTCCTCTTATGCCATCTCTCCTACTCAAGGACTGCCCAAACGCACCTGAAAACTCCTCTCATGCTGACGGCAGCAGGTCCAGCCTTCATCCCTGGTCTAGCTCGTTTGTAAGCTGACGGAGCCAGAAGAGCGTAACCCATCGCACCCCCCTGGCTTCTCCATCTTCACCATCTTGCCTGGGCTGCCTCTGGTACAGCTAGCAGGGACTCGCGCCCCACGCCAAGAGCTCTTTGCAGCTCCCAAATCTTCCACCCTACGTCAAGGTGCTCCACACTTTGCAGGCAGCACCTCCGGAGAATGAACCAAGACCTGCCCTGTGGCCAGCAAGCCAAGGCATGGCTAGAAGCCCTCTCCCCTTTGCAGCAGCTGGTTCCAGTATCTCCTGTCCCTTCCAGACAGCGCAGCAACTAGATCGGTGAGGCAATCTGAGTTAAAAATAGGCTACTTAAACTGGTGCTGCTGCCAAGGGGAAAAAAAGCCTCGCGAGTATTTATGGCCTCGGCTTTCCACTGCCTACGTGCTCCAACCTGAAATAGGCTCTGGTTATTATAGGAGTAGGATGTGCAGCTAAATAAACTCCTTTGTTAGAAAGCATGGACAAATGAAGGATCAGGGCAGGTCAGGACAGGGTCAGGGATCCTACAAAGGGACAGCACCTTCTGTAAGCCACTGTAGTCCGAGCAGTGCCCGAATTTACATCAACTGCCTCCCTCCCCAGTAAGCATCATCAGAAAATGTTTTCTTTTTTAAGTGAGGCCAATGGCGTTACCTCTGTCGTGCTAAATATCCTCTGCACACCGCCTGCAAGCAGACGACTTTGCTTCTGTTGGCTGTGTACAACTGCTTTGCACGGTGTCCTCGCCAGGCTGCCTGGATGCTGGTGGCCGCGTCATGCCGCCGCTTGGCATACTGCCGCCAGCAGCTCTGGATGAGGTGGGCTGCGAACTGCATCTGCAGGAACCTCCGCCTCTCCACGAAGCCACGCCAGTGGGTCTGGAGAACAATGGCAGCTTTGCTGAGGACAAGAGGGTCTGGGGATGGTTCGCCTTGCTTTCGGCTCTGGTAACTCCGCCAAAATCTCTGCAAACACAGCAGGCAGCTCCTTGTAACGGGTCTTGTGTGGGGATGGGAGAGCACCTGCCTTCATGCAACATCTCCAGGTCTGTCTCCCTCATTCCCAACTTATGGCACTAGGAGTCAAATTTTGATTGTAAGCTCCTTCCTCGGAGAGGGGCCCTGATTTTACCCATCAGCTGTACCTGTAGGACCCGTGGATTGTAATTTGCAACGAAATCACCTACCTGTATGATCACCGCAGCTTGCCTTAAGCTCAGGAACTGCCTCCTGCAGAGCATGCAGCGGAACCAGCGCTGCAGCAGCGTGATCCGGCGCAGCACCTCCTGATGGAGCAGGTCCTGCAGAAGCTGCCGCTCCCGCTCCTTCACGAAAACCTGGCGAAAAAAAAAAAACAACCCAGAAAAACACTAGCATGGAAAGCTCCCGCCACCACAAGACAAACGATCTAATGCTCCTGGTTTCTGTGTCCTAGATGCCCAGAAGAAAGTTCAGCTGCTGATTTTAGTTAAGCCACCTCTAACAGGTTGCTGCAGTTTCATCTACAGCCTGCGACTGTCCAAGCTCTGAATTACAGAGCCTCTGCTTTCCCTTCAGGGGAGGCAAAACGAGAGCTGTCGTATCAAGGTATGTCTACAGACAGACGTAAGTTTTTTTGAAGGCTGCCTCATTACAGCCAGACCTGTGACATGGTTTAACACACAACAGTATTCCTTACTACTATTTTGCATTAACAATATTCAAAGCTTCATTTAAGCCACTGGCTTCTGTCAAACGGAACAAAAATAGTTTCATTAATTAAAAACATATATAAAGATGTTAGTTTATCATTACAGAAATGCAAGCAAATGTTCTATCTGTATCTTAAAGTCTGAGCTGCAGATAAACATTTACCATTGTTCTTCCAACTTGGTAATTGTCTGGATCGAGTTTTATTTTCCGGAAGAAATCATGGATATTGTGCTTAGACGGGCTGATTCCTTGCGGCAGAAGGACATGGAAATGGTTGACGAAATCCTGAGAAGAAAAAACCCAGACACCAAGATCTGGTTAGACAGCTCCTGGTGTGTCCCTTTCTTCAATAAATAATGGATTTGCTCCACTGGCCACATGAAACAGGTTCTATCGGGTGAGCAGAAGGACAGATAGCATTTTATGGACTGGGGAACATCAAGTTTCCTCCACCATTTGTGGTTTGACAGGAAACACATCAAAGCAGGGACTCGGCAACATTCAAACGTCTTTCAGCGTGGGAGGAGAGGTTCTGCAGAACCCATCTTGAGCCAAAAACGCTCCAAATCCTCAGCAAGGATTGCTACAGAAGGGGGTTACCAGCATCTGCAAAACATCTCTGAGATGCTCTATCGGTTACTGCTGTGAGGACTCAAAGAGCAGAGGAGGTACAAGAGGAGAGATCCTCCCATGTAAGGTTGGGATCCATGATCACAGCAAAAAAAACCCCAGAACACCATTGAGCATTTTTCCTTTTCTAAACAGCTGCTGCACAGGACACGACATCTGGCCCAAAGCAGCTGCCAGCAGGAAACAAATAGGCACCAGCAAAGCATGAAAGGACTGACATGTGTGCAAAACCTGGCAAAAACACAGAAAAGAAGAAAACAGGAAAAGCTGGATAACTCCTGAGCTGTTTAGAGGATGCCAATCGCCCTCTCGATGGGACACAGCCAGCACCATCACAACGGGGCAAACACCATTCCCAGGTGATTTCAAAACACGCGCGGAAGAGCACGTGCAAACTGGATACCTTTTTTTGCCAAAAGGAAGTCCACATTACAATAAAATACTGCTTTTACTCAAAAAACGTGACGTTATCTGCAGAGGGGCTCATAAACTTCACCTCAGTCTAGACCAACTTGCTAGAAATCAGCAGCGCAGCAGAGGACCACTCCATGCCAAACATCAGCCCAGTACATTCACCGCAATGAGCTATAAATTCATTACCTTTTTAAAAAAAACAAGCTAGCAACGTTCAGGCAACTATGAAAATGATGCTAAAGGTGGCGAAAGACTGAAAACATTTTTCCCAACCTGGAAGGAGTATTTGCAGCTGTATCCCGACTGGCGAATGCGAACGGTTTCCAGCATCCCCGTGTACCGCAGCTGCCTGAGCACCAGACTGTCGTTGAACCGCAGGGGCAGCTGGAAGAGGAAAAACAGGCCAACAATAAGCAAATATTTCCTTTAACTGAAGCTTTTAAGCATGAGGATGGGTAAATGGATTCAGCAAATGTAGCACATCTGCATGACATGCATGTTGGCAACAATGCTAGGGGAAGGAGGGAAGGCGGGTCCCCAGGAACGGTACTAATCCCACCAGGGTTGAACCCTGCTTGCTTCCACGCAGCCATCAGACGGAGACTTTCAAACAGCTAGATATATGAAGTTATAAAAAAGGGTTTTTGGAGCCCCCGAACTGAATAAGACTGCCCGCCGGGGGCACAGCTAATGGGTAAGATTGAGCAACTAAATAATCTCCTAGGCATACAGCTTCACCTTTAAATGTCTGAGAAAAACTCCGAAGGATTAATCCACAAAAAAGCATCACTACCGCAACCTTCATTTTAAACTGAGGGTCCTCAGCCCATGAGACAAATCAATCCTTAAAGCCAAATCCCCAAAAATATGACGTATCACTGAGTCAGTTTGAATAATGTGGCTTATTCTAAAAGTATCCGCTTTCACCTATGAAAACTTCATTTTAAAGAAGCTTTAGGGCTCAGCAACAGCACATGTGAATTCACAGCAGCTCTGTAAATCTCCATTATGGGTGGCAGGAGCTTCAAAGGACTCAAATTAATTTATTAAAACCGATATATTTCTCATGTAAATTAAACCCATATATTTTTCATATACGTGTTTCTATAATTGCAAGAAGAGCCAGTGCAGTTTATCAAGAGCAACTCCCACGTGATACCATCCATGCTTCCCATCGCTCATCTACAAATATCTTCTAGATCCAGCTCGATCTGGGGCTTTCTTTTCTTTTTAATCCCTCATAAAAATTTCCAAAATATTTCCGAGATGATTTTTAGCAGCACCGCTTTCACGGGACAGGATTTACCTTTTCGGCATTGGATCGAATGCACTTGACAAAATAAGGTTCTGCTTGGCCAAGGGTCTCCATCAGCTTGTTGAGTGATGCCTGCAACAGAGAAGACATCTTCAGTTGGGAAACAGAGAAGAGACCATGACGAATAATGAAAATCCAAGCACTTGCCCAAAGTCACACTCTGCTCTACACCAACAAGCCTCTTTTAGGCATGAGTGGGAGCTCCGAGACCAGAATTTACACCCTCCACTGAATAATCACTGATGGTTTTAAAATACAAATAAAATTTTCCTTTATCAAAAGTGACTCCATGCAGCATTTATTCCTCATTTTTAATTGTCAAAGATTTATTGCTGGCCTAAAAATGAATTTTCTTAATGACAGTTTTGCAAAGGGAAGATCTGGAATTTGCACTGATTTGCCATCTGGAATTTGCACTGATTTTTGAAGCCTGCAAACCCTAAATACTTCATAGGTTGTTTTTAGAGGAGAATAGCTTCAATGCTGGCATATTCCTGGCCGTATTCCTCTGCTGAAATGCACAGTTGTGATCACTGAGAATCAAGCGTTTTCCAGGTTCCCCTTCTATTCTTCCCCTTCTATATTTCCCCTTATTTCTGCAACATTATTAAAAGTCTAGCACATAAAAATGAATTTAGATTGGCTTCATTGATACACCCAGCTGCTCCAGCAGGATGTCATGCCGAGTTATTCCTCCACCTCTCAAATCTTTGACTCTTTTGCGACAAAGCGCAAGCTCTTTGAATAAAACCATACTGAAAATCAGAGCAGGCTGAGTCAGTCTGCGGCCAGCCGGGCTCCTCAACTGCACTTTTATTGCTGTGCCCTATAAATATTTTGAATATCTCTAATTGCCGAGCACATTGCTGACATGATATTAGTAATGTGCCCCAGAGTTCATTACTCCTGATTTTTACAGCGTTTAAAACTCAGTTGCATAAAAGATGTTCTGTTGCGTATTTACTGTAAGTGAAGTCATGAATTTTTAAATATATGTGTTAATAAACCAGCGTGACATTAGAAAGAAGCATTTCACCTAATGATCTGCTTGCAGGAAGCCTTTTCTTCTCCTTCTGATCATTTTAAAGACATCTTTACGGGAAGCCTTTCATGTTTAGAAAAATGTATCTACATCCAGGATCTGGGGAAGAGCGAGGGATGGATCCCCCGCACGTGCGATACAGCTGCGCTGCATGCTGAATGCAAATGTCCCTCTTGTTCCCATCCCAGGGGTGGGAGCAGCGGGAACACCACGACACAGCAGACCTCTGCTGGTATGCTCTTGGGTTTCTTAAAAGTGGGCTGAAATCCCTCTTTTTTTCTTTTTTTTTTAAAAAAAAAAAAAAAAGCGTGCGTATTAGAAGATATAGATCAGCAAGGATGCTGCAGCATCCCACCGTTCCCTGCACTGGGATGGTGGGAGGGAAAGGGGACACACGGGATTGCAACCCCCTTCCCAAAAAGCCCTGCCAAAAGCCCAGCAATCGAAGCGCTCCCGACACTGGAAATTGTGGAAATTGGATCGTACAGCGACCGCCGGCCACATAGGAGGGGGTATTTCCATTTCATCAGCAGCCAGCCGTATCCCGCAAGCGGCAGATGGTGCAGGCACCCTCTGCCATCTGGCGCAAGCCCTGGCCATCGGGAATCCATAAAGGACAGGCGAGGTCCCCGGATTAACCCCGTACCCTGCTCCTTTAACCCTCTGCCTGCAAAACTTTCCAGCCACCCACTCCTTCACCTGTAAGACCTGTATTTGGTCTTTCAGGGCGCGATGAACTGTTCCAGCATCACCCCGTGCTAGAAGGGGCAGCATCCTTCTCTCTCAGGTTCCACCAGCAGGCAGGATAAAAGGGGAGGCTGTAAGTCACCGTGCTGCAGTTTAGGTACTGGTGGTCTAGTTTTCAACTGTGAAAGCCATCACTGCTCTTACAGCATCCTCTAATAGAGCTATTTCGCCTACATATTACTGTAAGGACAGGCATGGTTAAATTCAATAGGAGACGGAGCAGCTGCAAGCCCGGCATTCAGGCATTAGCCACAAGGCAGCATTTATCAGCAAAAAAAACCCACCGCCAAACCCCGAGATAGGAAACACTTGTGTTTCCTGCCTGTGACCCAATTCCATGCACCACAATTTTATTAGCCTGCTCTTGATTAAAAAAAAAAAAACAAAACAGAAGAGAGATCTCGCTGGCTTGCACCAGGCTGCTGTCTCGAGAAAATGCTTCTCTCTTACAAGTGTTAAATGAAATCAGGGCTGCAGTGCCCGGTGTTTGTCTAAGAGGAGAAGCAGGCAGTCATACCACAGCTGCCTCTGACTTAAATATGGTTTTATTCATTTATATAAAAAAAAGGATGTGTTGTAGACACAGCTCCTATGCTGTCAAATCAGAAAGAGTAAGGAAAAGGTATCTGAAAGATCTGCTTTGCTGCATAGGGGTAGGGGGGAAATCTTCACGGCATTTAGTGGCCTTTTATTTGTATGCACTGTAAAAATATATATAAAAAACTCCATCACACACCCTGAGGATTTTCAGAGTTTTGTTTGGAGGAGGAATAGGTTTTGAGAAGGAATTTCACTATAAGACATCCCTGCTTCAACCCCCCTGTGGTATTGTATGAATTAAACTCTGTGTATTTTAATCAGCATACCATTAGCAGACTAGACTAAGCTTAATATATGTATATATCTACAGATGTGCATTCTGCAAATTATATATCTATAGAGAGAGATTTATATACGTGTGTGTGCATTTATATACTTAATTAATTAATCTCACCCAGATCTACGCATGGAGACTTTCTAAAGATGACCCACATCTCAAAAAAAGAAAATAAAATTAGAAGTCCAAACCAAGCCAGACTTGCTTGGAAACCGATTTTTAACTGGAAAGCTGCTTTCTAATATTACCACCTGCTTGTGCGTGTCTTGTAGCAGCTTCCAAGCCCTGATGTACATATTGAAGGATTATTTTTGCTGCAGCTATTCCTAGGGACGGCTGGCTGGCGCACAGCGCCGACAACACAACAAATGCTGCATCGATCCCTCCTCTGCTCGCCTGGAGGTAATGCAGCAATATTTTGACCTTTCCAGCCCTACTAAAATTCACATTCTGGCTGACTTGAAAACAGATTGAATCACAGATGCCGAATGCAAGTAAAAAGACTGTAAAAATGTCATTTTGGACTTTTGTGGTTTCTGGATTCATCGGAGAAAGTGCCACGATGCGACGGCTTGGAAAGTGAGGTACCAGAGGACAGGGATGCACCAACATCTCTGCTCTGCAGCTCAGCCCTCATATCCCGTCTTGCTCCACCGCATCATCTCCCACGATATCCACCATCGCTCTTGTTTCTCCCCATTTACACCCTTTAGACAGCTGCAAGGTGTCTCCCAGCTTACCCAGGCCACGTCTTCAGCTGAATTCATGTCTTAAACGGTGGTGAGGATGGGACAGGACTGTGCCTGACAGTGTCCTCCTCAGCACCCTGGGGACCTGGAGCAAGTATTTGCTTTTAATTCATTTTTCTGTATCAAAGGCAAAGAATTACCTGGAACTGGGCACTGATGCTGGGCGGTTTTTTCTTCTTATGGAGATGGAGCAGAGATTTGGTAATGCGGTCGTGCAGTGTCAGGTTGGTTAGGTGCTTGAGGGACTTCACGTCCAGCATGTGCTGTAGAAGAGAGATAAATATTAGAATAATTAGATCTTATCGCCATGCTGTCTGCTATGACTCTGTCTTCATACCCTCTGCAGGGCTTCCTTAGGGTGACCACCCTACTTAATCTCAACGGGAAACACCGAGGGATGGCTTGAAATGTAGCTCTGCTCTGGCTGGAACCAGATGCCCCAGATCACATTCCTCTGAGCTCCTCTGAGGACTTGCCAAGGGCATCTTTGACTACAAGAAATTTGGCTCTCCTACCCACTAAGGGCTGCAGACAAACTACTCACTGTTAATGAGCAGTTCATCAGTTAACTGTATCTGTGCCTCTCCAGGTGCAACATGCACACAGAAAGGAGTAAAACCAAAGTTTGCTCCTCCTGGTGCTCCATTCCCGACCACCACACCAGCAAAGACCACAGCAAGCATTATTCTTCTAGATACAACAGATCTCTTGGCATCTCTTAAAACAGTAAATGCAGCCAAGATCGGAGGGAAATGGAATATTAGACAAGCTCGTTGTTTGTCAGGTACTGGCCCTCTTGCATAACAACCTACCTGCTCTTCTTAGTTTAGAGATTTAATTATCAAATTTCACCTGCACGTATGTACTCCTTCCCAGGAGAAGGAAAAAGGAGCCAGAGCAGATCCAAGAAAGGAGAATGCAAGCACTCATACAGCGCTCTCCGAGCACAAATCAGGGCTGAAATCCTTTGCTTTTACATAAATTAAAAAGTCCTGAACAGAGCTAAGCTGACTGAGGTCTTGATGTAGACACAAGTGGTCTTCCTCACACCCATCACTGTACACCTCATCGCTGTACCTACAGTTTTAACCCATGGACCAGCAAGGTAAAAATGCTGCTTCTCGCTCACCTTTGGGAGATTGGGTTTGGCTTTGAAGTTCTTATTTCGCCTGGGGAGATAATAAATGGCTCAGGTGAATCCACGCATGCAATTGCAGAATGGAGGAGTTTATGAAACAAGCCCTTCCAAATCCCCTTTAGCAGCTGCCTCCGATAACCTGCACTGAAATTGGGCTACTTCTGCATGCTGCAAACGAGTTTTACAAATTTAGTGGCACAGATCTGAGAGGAAGGTGTCCAATTAAAGGGAATTGTTCCACTGGAAATGATGGGGATGCCAGTAATTTGGGTAGAGCGAGGGAGCGGTGTCGCGAAACAGCTGACCACCCTCCTGCGTTCTCATACCCTACGCTGACTCCAGCCACGCCGGTGATGTTCTCTGAACCTTCTGATGAGGCTGCAGCGTGAATCATCAACATAATTTCCCCACCTAATTTGTAATGGAAACTTTGATATCACGTTAAAAAATGTGACTGCATTACATCGCTGTCATATCTCGAGACTGGTTTGACCAGCAGATTCATTCCTTCTCTCTCTTCCCCGCGTCTGCCATTACAAATGAATGATAAGAGTTAAATAAATCAGATGTGTAAAACATACTGGGGTCGCTTTGACCCAACTATCAAACGTCTCCAAGTCTACTTGAAACCCTGATGATTTTTTATTCTGGCTATTTACATTCCTCTAACTACCCATGCTGCTCATTATGCTCCAGGAATAAAGCTAAAATCTCTTCCTTTCATACTGACATGAGGATGCCGTGGGCCCTTTCCAGCAGCTTGCTGTTGGTCGCGTTGACGAATATCCCGTCTTTGTCTAGGAAGGCGCCGGGGCTGGCGAGCCTGCTGTGTCGCATCCCCATCCGGCCGTTCCAGCCAACCGCGTAGGCATCGCTGCAACACCAAACACCACGCAGTGTTAGGAAGGTATAAAAAAAAACCCTGGTTCTGTGACAAAATAAAAAATAAGATCATAAAATAATCCATCGGTAGAAAGTGAGAGTCGCCGATTTATTCATTTCACTGTTCATTCGCTCCCATGGGATGAGTTCACAGTGCCAGACAGCATATGAAGTGATCGGCTAATCAAGAAACTCTCGAAAATCAAATACTCATAAAAGGATCAAATTATCAGCAGGAGAATAACAGCTCCCAGTTCTCCCAGTTGGAAGGCTTAGGTCTGCAGCTACCCCGGTGGTCCAAATGATACGAGACTACAGCCTCTGCTATCAGCCTTGCCATCATTAATAGTCACAACTTCAGATGATGCTGGTGCCGACTGTCTCCTCTAATTCATGCAACCGTTTCATTAGGAAAAGAAAAAGCAAATATCATTTGCAATAAACTAATTATTGCCAGAAACTAAGGACGCCAGCGCCAGCTGGACTGATGGTTCAGCCCAGAATCACTCATTGGTACCCGATCACAAATCACTCGCCCAATTTGGTCCTCTCTGCTGTGGAGCAGAGCTGCTTTGGTCTCCAGAAGCGCTCACCTGGCTGCAGAAGGACTGCAGGGAAGGGTGAGAGGAAGCAAAATCCTCTCTTGGAGGAAGGGAAATGGGTACTTGACAAAACTTCACATCAGGGCAAGTATTCTCCACACTTGAGGAGCCTTCCGATGGTGTCTGGGGTTACGCAAAGCCTCTCCCTGGGCTGCACCCAACTGCAATACTTTTGGTTTGGTGGCGAGTTTTTGGTGGTTTGGGTTTTTTTTTTTTTTAATTTTAAATTCTCTCTCAGCCTTGCAGAAACCATCATATGAAATAAAGGTGATCTAAGGAAGGATTTGGGGTCTGCAAAACCCCTCAAGGCTGTCTCAGAGAGGAGGAAAAGGAATAGGAGGACACTCAATGCAGCACCAGTCTTCTGGTCATGAGGACGCTGAAGGACGTGGTGGTTTAAATGGGGCCTCCGGCACCGGTCGCTTCTGAGGTCTAGCAACAAAGCAGCCCTTTGCCTTAAAGTCTTGATTTGGAGGAAGGGCAAATACCAACTGCCACATGGCAATTAAAAAAATAAAGCATGTAAAGTTGTTCATTCAGCCAGCTCAAAGCCTGGAGCCAGATCCTTGGAGCAACAGGATGCTGGGGTGCAAGTCGCCTTGCTGCCTTGCCGCAGCGCTTTTCAAATTCCTTCCTAGCTCCATTAAATCAGCATTTTGACATGTAGTACTATTAAAAGAAAGGATGAATCACAGCAAAGTAAACCCCTGGGTGAGCACTCCAGGACCTGCTTTTTTTAAGCAGCTCCTTCCATTCAAGGAAGGCCAGCAAGAAGCTTTAATACCCAGGTGGTCTCTCATATCCATCTTCTTTTTCTTTACAGCTAAGGTCCCGTCCACCAAAACCCTCCTATTCGCAGGAAAAAAAAAATAAAATCACTGATTGACGGATACCGCTAAACCTCAATGGCCACTTTCAGGATCTAAACCCCATCATTAATCCTGGCCGACCTCAATGCACTCTCAGGCTTGAGACCGGCTGTGGATATATGGACTCTGAGCAGGACCAGAGAATAGAAAACCCTGGAAATTCCCATGTGTTTTTTTTTTTTTTTTTTTTTTTTAAAAAAAAAAAAGAGAGAGAGATAAAACAACAGCTCTGTTTCTGTTTATTATGGCCACTTTAGGATGGATACGTGCACATGATGACCAACACAGCTGGATTGATATTTGGGAGGTCAATCATCTCACCAAGCCCTACCAAGTGTTTCAAGACCGACTGATCAACACCTGCTCTCCTGCACACCGCTTAGACATCACTGCACATAAAACAGTTTCATCAATGAACATAAACCAGCCGGAAAACANATGTGCAAACCACCCATCCGCTTTCTTCTGAGATCAGAGGAGAGCACTTGGCTCGCTAAACCCTCCGCAATGACTTCCTGCGTGATGTCATGCCTCAAATTTGCTTTTAGAACTAAGCCCCGGGCTATCCTGTGGGTTGGATGTACAACGCAGACTTATCAGCGACCGCATGATCATGAGATGGCTTTGAAAGCAAATTCCTGTTTAATTTAGATCCATTAATCATTTGCCAGTCTATCTGCTGGAAAGCTGTTAATCTCTTTTCTGTATGTGTTACCTTCACCCCTGTATTTACCCCTTCTTGCTCGACAAGTGCAATTTAACTCCAATGCCAACATTTATCAAGTGTGATATGACTCTTCAGAGCAAAAATAATCTGTAACGAAAGGTATCAAAATCTACTGCCTACTCCAAAAACGCAGGATGGAGATCTTATGAGAGACCCGGTTTGTGCTTTCAGAAGGAAGGGACACAGATGACATTTGAGGACCCATCACTGGTGACGACCAAGAGAAGGAAAGATCATGGACCGTGCTGCTGAGGCAGCACACCAGGAGGAACACAAGAGTTAGGGCAACTTCAAAAGTACATTTTCTGCAAATATACCAGTAAAGGGAATAAACTGTCTGCCCTGACCCTGTTTTTAGGATGCAACTGCTGAGGATGATGGAAGGAAGACACAGTAGTTGCTGCCCTTGATCCTGTCTGTTTAAGGCAACTTGTCTGCTATGCTGGCTTGGGTTAAGCCAAATAAATAGAGCTGACCACAGGCTGAACTCCACAGTAAATAAATACATCCCCCTCGTTGCCTGGGACAGGAGGAGTTTCCCTCGCTGAGATAATGGAGATGTTTTGGGCTATGAAAACACCAGCAGCCCAAGCTGCCGCACCAACGTGCCTCCAAAGCTGGAGCTGTACGGTCAAAAAAAAGCCCCATCCCACTTCACAGATGTTCTTCACGCACCGACATTCAGATTCGAAGGCTTGCTAGGGAAACTGCACAACTTCTCTTATCTATGCATGAAGATCTCCACAGGGACAAAGTTTCGCATTACATCACTTTTGGGGAAACCTGCGCAACCAGAGATGCTAGACACAGTGAACGTCACCTCTGGAGACACCAACCTTCTCTGCCTCAAATGTTACCGTGTACCTACTATCATCGTAAACCAACAGATTAGAGCCATACCAGCTATAGCATGAGGAGAAAGAAAAAGACGTGTGGGAGAGACTGATGTGAGGACCACCAGGGTTGCATCACCTTCCCACGACAGGGTGAGATTGCTTGTGCAAGCTGGATTTCTGTCCAAACTCAAGATGTGGCACAAATTTATGAATTCAATCCAACAATTTTATAGAAATAACATCCTTTCCGACCACTGAAAATAAGCCAACTTGTAATCATATGAGAATATTCAGTTCTCCTTTACCACTCTCAAAGGGAAGAAGTTCAGGGCAAGAGGGATATTCTAGTCTTGATGGCACTCAGAGGGCACGTGGTGAACAAAGCCAGACGATAAAAGCCACTTTTGTTCCCACAGAAAAAGGACCAACGTGTGTCTAATTTCTGTCTTGGCCATTTGGCATAAAAGCCAGTAAAAAATAAGGTTTAATAATATTTTTGGAGGATATTTTATTTTGTGTGGAAGGGAAGCCCACTGAGGTGCAAGGACCATTACAGGGGATTTGATGGACGTGTTTCAGGGGACAGTTTCAGACTCCACTCACCTTGTTTTGGACTTCTGGTGAAACTCAAAGCAGCTATGAACCTAGATGTCTGCAGCTCCAAGCAATCATTTTAGGAGCTGAGAGTGCTCTGATCATATCTTTCCCCAGCACACACACACGTCTGCTTAGAGCAAAGCAGAAAGGCACTACACCCCTTCAGAGGTGCTATTTGGACAATCAGGTGTCTGCAGAGGGATAGCACAAGAGCAGCTGGAGAAAAGGAGGAGGATCAGCGCCCAGATTTCCCTTTGAAATGAAGACATTTTGCTTCACAAGCAACTTAATTCTGACATGGATTTGGAAAACCTTTTGCAGAAGAGGCATAGATCTGCACCTCAAAGGGCAGACCTGACTCTTAAACAAAAAGGTCTCATTAAGTAGTTGCTTGAATGGCCAGAACCTTCAAGGAAGGATTAAAAAGAAACCTGTACATAAAACCTGTAAAAACTGAACCTTTTTGAAGTTAACATGCTTCTTTCCCTCAAAAACAAGCAAACATTTGACACGGTACCATCTCAAGTCCCAGAACTTCCCAGGTCCTCCACACTCAGCAGGTGCCTAGAGCCGCTATCACATGGCTTTTGTGCAGTTCTGCACCCACACGCATAATTGGGGTTTTCACTCCAGAAAAATCCTTGGTAAAATTTTATTTCCTTGATATCAGCACATTCATTAATTTTTTTTTTGCAAGCTTCTTACCACCTTGTACGCCACACCACCTACAGCGCTGCCTTTTGATGGAAGGAAGTTGCTTTCCCCGCCTGCTGTTAAGTCAGGTAAAGATATTTAGATGCAATCACATAGCAGAGAAAGAACGAAGAGAAGACAAAATGAATAAGCAACCTGGGAGAAACATTAATACAGTCATTTATAACAACAGACAGTGCTCTCCCATGCCAGATTTCCTTGCCCTGCCAATGTAAAAACAAGAGACTTACCGCTGGGTCCTCTCGTTGATGGTATTGACTCCCTGGAGATCTGAGAGCGGTGTCCGCGGGCTCTTCCGAGTAATACCTAAAGCAGTACATGAGAAAAAAAAAGACGTTTCTACCTGGCTCTTCACCAAAAGGCAATTAGCACAGCCATAGCTCAGCATTGACTACAGCGAGGAGGAGCACGTACGTGTCACGGCACATGCTGGGCATACGAGGGTGCCAAGGATGCCGACATACCCATCGTCTACTAAGTTCTACCTCTCTGCCACCAAGTCATCACCCTTATGAGTAACGCTGTTTGCTCAAGCCTACTAATTCCCCTCCCACACATGCACGTTGTGTTAGGGACACGTTGTCCCAGCCAGTAAGCAAACGGTGATAAGGAAGAGGTTTCTGTGATGGGGGGGGGGGACCAGCCACGCATGTCCAAAATATTACTAAGCTCCCAGCTGGGCCCGGGACAACCCAGTTTCTTGCATGGGCAAAACAGCCAGACAGAAGTAGGGTGCTTGGAAAAAAGGTCATTTATTCCTCGCACACTTCTTCCCTTCCTACAGATATATGGACAGGGACATATATAGCAAGTAGTACATACTGCACGGGGAGGCTTTATTGGCTATTGAACCTCTATCCCTCGATTAGGGTAGTTTTAGAGTAATTTATGTTTACTAAAAAGCCAAGGAAGTTATCATGCATGGTTACAGAAGCAGACATTTCAAGATGTTATCTTCCCCAAAGCGGAAATGTTTTGTAACCAAGCATTTAGGAAGACAGAAGACAATTTTTGTAGACAACAAAACACTTTTCAAGTCAGTAAACTGCAGACATTTAAAGACCCGATAAGCTCGAATTTGACATGAAAACAGCCAAGCAATTTTTTAACTGTCTTGAAATTGCTGCAGTGAGACAGGAAACATCACAGTGCTCACCTGAACATGGGAAAAATGTATATTTCTTTACCCTGAGATTTCTGCAGTGGAAAAATACATTGCAAAACCCCCCTCTCTAAAAAGAAAGAAGTCTAAACTATAGTTTGTAACAGGATAGGAAGAAGCAATAGCATATCCCCTACTCCCCACATTTATCATTTTCCTATTTAATAATAGCCCAGATGCTCAGCTAAAAGGTGTCCTAAGGATCTTTTTACTCTGAAGATGAACACAAAGCAAATACGCAGAGGTCAGAGCCTGTCCTGCTGATCTGCCATTCCTCAGAGCCTGAAATTTCTAAGGAGAAGGTGAATTCCTACCAAACCTCAACAGGCGACATCCCTTTAATGGGACATCTACTGTCCTCTCTTACCTGTTGAGATATTGCAACAGCTTGTCTTGAAACCTGAACATTGGGCAGGAGACACCTGAAAAGGCTGATGCTCCACTTGGTTAAGTTATTGTATCTAAAGGTGTACAAATATCCTAGAAACCTGAGCAAAAGAAAATTCAGGAATGTGCTGCCACAGGTCATCTTTGATGCTGCCTGTGCTCCAAGGCAGGACCAAATCACTCCTGCTGAGAAGGTTTCGCAATCTCTAACGCTGGAGATTTTTGGAAAGCAAGCCAGTCTATCCAAGTGCATGGCTATGCCTACAGTTCAAAACTCTCTTTTTAATCCCTGTTTTTTCCATTTAAGCCATTTTTTGTCACATTTCTCTCTTGCCCTAGGAGTGCTCTTTTGTCCCTTTCAAGACCGGCATTTCTGTGCCAAAATTGCTTGTTTAGAGCTCAGAAACCCAGTTGTAAAGGGGGCAAAAATGAGAATAATCAGCAATCTGCTTAAAATACTGCGTTAGTATTTCTTGTAGCTTGTTTCACACTAAGAAAACACCTAATGTCTAGCTGCGTCTATTTTTTATATAGTATATATACCTGAATACTCCCCCATTAAGGCACAGAAGGCTTCTCTAACCTAAAGCCTAAATGGCCTTTCAGTGGTATTTCTAAGATTTTTTTTTTTTAGTCCGTGTACTTCTTTTTGGAGCAAACTTCATCCTCCTTCACTTCCCTGCACTCCCCACCAAAGAAATCCCTGAAAGAAAAAGCCGAAAGCCCCATCTAACCCAACAAGTTGGGCTGATGTTATGAAGACAAAGTTCTATCAAAATACTACTGCATCCGCACCTTGCATTGCTCAGGAAAAGGGAATTTCTATTTCAGGCTTCCAGATAATAGCTGCGTTAAAACAGCATTGTAATTCTGTCAGCTTAGCACCTTAAGCGACTTTTTTGATTAGTAAAAATTATGGCGCACAAGCTGGGTTAAAGAGTGCTTTAGACATACAAAAAAAAAAAAGAAACAAAAAAGACTTTTATACATTATGCCATCATTTGGATCTTAACATAGGAAATACATACATGCCAAAGCCAAATAAAAGTTGGCATATTGATGTAGTCCCTTTTCTGGGAAACAGAGAGGGTTTTTTTTAAACTGAAAGGTAAAAAGGTTTTAGATTTAACCTCATTAATCACATGTGGCTTTGAAAATTCTGTATAGTGAATACAGGCTAGTACATTGTATATATTAATACACTGCATACAAGGAACAGTGGCATGAGTGGAAACCACTCATTCCCTTCGCCCAGGTCAGATGCAGGCTGATCTATTTTACATTTCCGGAATAAAATTATTCTGATTTTTCAAGCACATTCCCTTTTCTTCAGCTGTAGTGTTTCAGAAAGACAGACTGATTTGCCTAATACAACTTTGCCCTCACTGAGAAGAGCTTTGGGTCATCCCAGTCTACTCCCTACTCGTGAACGGCAACCAGCAGAGCTTTGGTCTTGAACTCAGAGATGTCTAAACCCAGCGCCTTGCTCTGGTGGAAGACCACAAATTAATTGATAGACTCAAAGACACCAGTGAAGCAGCTGAGATGGGGTGGGAGGGGCAATCAGTTGGGCACACAAGCTGAATACCAAGTGACCTAAAGGAAATTTCAATATATTAATCAAATCAATTAGTTTTCTCTCTTTGTGCATAGCTGGAACTAATTGCACAATTCAAGACAAGGAGACGACCTGTTTGGTCCCTCTCTCAAGGATGACATGGATGTAACCTCATCTGACTTCTGGGAAAAGCCGAGTCTCCGGGGCTAACCTCAGCCCAAGCATCCTCACCTCTGGGGCCCACAAGCCCACTAAATTCAGGACCCCAAAATTATACAAGCTCCAAATCCCAGTTTAGCCTGCCACAGAAAGGAAGCCTGGGGAAGCAGCTTGCAGCAGCACACCCCGTGGGAAGATGCGAATGATTTCTGAACGCAGAACATGACCGACTCGTTTGTCAGGTCAGACGCTCTCGGCCAATTCACAAACCACGGCAATGTTACTCTCTGATCCATGTGTCGGTTTGATCCTAAGCGAGACCGAACCATGCGGACTAGTCTGTGCTAAGTGAGGTTTCAACATGTTGAACTCAACACTGAGCTCAACTTCACTGCTTCACGTTAAATTCCAGCTCTAAGTGTCTCTTGAGTTGTATGAATTTCCCTCTTCACACCTAAGCAACTGCAAATTAAACCCCCCAAACTTCCCATGTCGCTGAGCTAACTTACAAATTAAAAATCAAATTAATTAACTAATTGCCATTAAAATGACTCTCCTGACAATCACCTTCCTTTTCAATAGTTTCTTAGTAGTATCAGTAAGGTCACTTAGCACAGCACCACTTAAGAAAATCTATCACTGTGTTTGTCTTACTGCTTTATATTTCCTTGTAGCAATGGTGGGAACTTGTAGGAAAAACCAACGTACTCTAAATTAAACATTAAAGTCTAAATTAAGAATTAAAACACCTCTGCTCCCCCGATCCTACGTGCTGCAGGAAGTGTGGAAATCCGATATAAGGTTTCAAGAAGGAAAAGCATATTTGTGAAGACTTAACATGCAATTACCGTACTTACCGCACTCAGTTCTGCAGAAAAAAACTGGGTGATTTGCATTTACGCTTAAGTTGCCCGATGTTTAAGTTAGCATTCGCCTTTGGAGACTGCATATAGCAGCGTTCTATTTCTGTAAGCTTTAATGTGCAACATGAAGAAAGAGAATAATGGCAGAAAAATGATATATCTAAAGATACGAACACCAACTATATAATATAGTAGCATAAGTGTCTGTGTTGTCATGCAGGATGAGTTTATTATGTGACAGAGGAGTGAGGAGGAAGAAACGGAGACCAAGTGCATCTCTACCCAACTCATTCTGTAAAATAACATGGCCAAATGCTTCAGTTTTAAGTACAAGCCCTCAGAGACAATATTTTCACAAGCTAAAGTTATTTTTAAAGTCCAATGAAATCTAAATAAAGTCAAATTCCAGCTGTATCAGCCACGTGCCTTATATCAGGAATATTCCTACTGGAGTGCGGTGCTCCAAACTTATTATCATACATGTGATAACAACGATAAAACACACCAAAAATACCCACAGCATCAGTGTCCCGACTTAACGTCAGCAAGTAAATGGGGAAACCGCCAACAAAATGATGCCTTCTCTCAAGAGACATGGGTTTGCATTTAATTTTGCTCTTCAAACTCTGCCTAATAATTTCCTGATAGGCTCAAAATTGCTATAAGGCAGACGGTTTGATCCTGGAGGGCTCCTCGGGTGGTTTTTTTTTTTTTTTTTACCCTTTCTATGCTGAATGCACCTGGTTTCCACTTCTTGGCGTGTGAGTGTCATATCAGAGGGAAGGGCAGGTGGTGGAGCCTTACTGTACTTCTCCTCCTTGCATCTCTGCAGGATCTCTAAGCTCCTCTGATGGACTGGGTGATGGAGAAAGCTAAAACTATCCACACTTTTCAAAACCGCACATGGCACTGCATCATCATGCCCTTGGGAAGCAAAATAAAAAGAATAAAAAAAAAATGGAGAGAAGAGAAAGATTATATAAGCAGAAATCAGAAGAGGGTAAAGAACAAGCCCGAAGGACGCGAGAGCTCGAGGGTCCCGCGTTTTTCGTGCTCAACACAATTTAACCTCAGTTTCCTCCTGACATGGCACCGTGGCACAGGAGTGATGGACTGGGCCGCGTCCCAACCCCACTTCTACTCCTTATTAGTCAAAGCATAATCACTTTAGAAACACTCTAAGATTATTTGGGCAAAAAAACAGATCATTGGATAAATCTTTACTTTTATTAACTGTTTTTTAAAATCCTTTCTGTGCCTCTGCCAGGCGTTATCCACAATTCCCTGTGCAGATGCTCCCAGACATGGCCACCTCAATCAAATTCTCATCTTGCATCCCAGTGCCATGTTTTGCTCAGATATTGGCAATTAAAAGGAAAACCAGAAAATATTTGTATTAAACAAGGGTTCCGTATTCCTCAAAGGCAGAGGACACAGAGTCTGGAGTTACGTAGGATGGGTTTGAGGTAAAAAATCGGAAGAAACCATCCCAAGAGGACTTTTGATGGCCCAGCTCTGACCATAGGAGGAGTGGTGGACGCGTTCCACAGGTGACACTGTGCCAACAGGCAGCTCTCCATCATCGCTTAAGTGCCCAAGTCAAGGGATACGTCGTGGTCCCATTGACGCGTGACAAGGTCACCGAGGAGTCACCTTGTGTCAGCACATACGGAAGCATTTCATACCAATGCATTAAATCACCAGAAAGGACTGATCTGAACTTTCCAAAGGAACACTGTCAAGGGGCATCCTCCTGCCCTTAACATCACTTCATGTGGTTCAGTGAGACCTTACAAAGACCAATTTTTGGGTTGCTATCACCTTTATTTGGCAAATACAGTTTTTTTTTTTTTTTTAATTATTCTTTCGGGGGGGTTGGTTTTTTGCTGCCCAGCTTCAGGAATAAATGTGCAGAAGTCAACGGGATTGTTTTCGGGAAGGTGTTATCGTGTAGGTCAGCCAAGGAGCAACACTTGTTGGCCAAATGCAAATGCAGAGCCCATCAAAGGATGGCACAGCCCCAGGACCACAAACCCTTCGCCAGAGCGAGGATTTAGGTTCGTGTCCAGCAAAACCAAGATGAGAAGGCTGGGAGTCTCCACAGGCTGGTTTATATGAACATCACCAGTCCTCCATCAATTTTTCGCTAACAAAGAATTAGAGTTTTCTGCGTAATAA